>CALNXI010000460.1:0-49050 GCA_942486025.1 Porites evermanni | reverse complement strand
ATACATTATGCAAAAATGAAAATGGATGATGTGGTTTGTTTTTGATGTGAATGGGGGCGAGTGGTGTGAGCGGAGGGGGAGGAGGGGTGGGGAGGGGTGGGGTGGGGGGGTGGGGGGGGGGGTGGTTTGGAGAATGCTCAAAAGCAGGTGAATATGGGCGAGTGCTTTTTTATGCTATTATGGTTCAATAGGTGAGGGTACAATTTTACTTAATTTGTCTTTGTCCCAACCTTTCCCCCCCCTCCCTGTCATAGATTATTAATAACTTTTTAGGAAACAACGGTGGTCTAATATTAAAGAGAGATAGAGCATGCTCACGGCAAATGGCAAACGTCACATTCAAATCAAGAATTTCTCAAAATAGAAGATAAGCAGATAAAAACAGTGCAAAACGATTCTTATGGACAAACTAACGAGAAGCTACTATTAATTTTGTAATTGGGAGAATTAATTAACAGTAAAGGACAAGTAAAGGGTCACGTGGTACTGATTTGACATTGACCCTTTTCCGTAAACGTGACTCTAGATCTCTTTTGAGCTGTTAACCCAAATCAAAGAGCTTCGAGGTTTATGTTTACTTTTATTACGAACACCTGTATTTTCAACCTTATTTCACAACGTGGTCACTGAAAATAATGATGAATCTAACCTATGAATCTCTGTATTTTGATTGATTGTTGTGTTATTTTATTTTACTTTTATCTTTTTCATTTTTTCTGCGGGCCACGTGTGGATTATCCAGAGATATTAAGTTTTACCCTCAATAAACAGAGTTTTATTATTAACCATTATCATTATTTATTATTATTGTCATTATTATTATCATTATTATTATTATTATTATTATTTTTAAGAATGTGCGCGGGTGCCAGTCAGCTTCATTTGGTATGTCTTCTTTTGGAAGCTATTCGGATAGGTCATTATTTGTAGACTCAGTCATCTTTTTATGTGTAAACGGTTACGTAAGTCTTTTAGCACGGCTGTTTCCACCACAGAAGGAAGTCTGTTATCCAAACTACGGCTGTTTTAAACCTCAAAAGCATTTAAAGCATCCGCAGAGCCCATCCCAGGCTGGAGCAGAATTCAATCTCTTCACCGAAAAAAATATTTTTTGGTCAAATTTCTGATCCTCTGAAATGGAAAATAGTTCAAATTTGACAAAATATCCCTTTCTGGGGATAACAAAACCCCTAGCCTGCGAAGCGCAGACGCATTTCCGGTCGTCGCTTCTCTCCCTCCGAAAAATAGCGTCTGCGAACCCGAGCGGCAAAACGATTTCCGTGACGTAAAACCTTTTTAGCCAATCACTGTTTAGCTCTTAAAATCAAGGAACTAACTCGCGAGACTTCTCGCAGGATCGTGCGCGGTGGATATGTTTTCAAGTCGAAATTGAAAGTACGACGTGGCTTTTTTTTAGCCGTCCTTTTACGCCGCGTTTACGAAAGTTAATTTGCCAGGATTGTGGCACTGATTGACGAAATAAGTATCAAGAGGATTCATATCGAAGAAAAGATTAGAGGACAATTTCCATCTATTTGCCTACGGAGTCATTGATTTATCACACCTTGTTGTTTTGATCATATTCGAAACGATAAATGTCCTAATGACAGAAGACGCATCATGCCGTTTGTTGCTTCTGTTCCTCTCTGGTTCCTGACAGGAAAGTGTGCCTTGGAGAACTCTTCGATAGTTTGTCGTGTGCCGCTTTAGATATTTTTAGTAGATAACCTTTATCTTTGAAAGGTAGGACATGTGGTAATTGATTTTCCATGCGTGGTTGCTTCTTGGTTCAGATAGAACTTTGATCAGATCGAAAGCATTTTATATTTGTTCCGGTATATTTCTTTGAGTACATGTTCTTTTCAAGGTTCTCATTTCCATAGTTTTTTGTGAGATGAGTCGAAGCGTCGTAGCTGAAATGTCATTTTGACTATGATCTATTTACTGCTGTAACTATTTATTTCACGCTGGGTCTGGCCCAGGTTTATAATATTTCAGATCATTGTGTTGTGGCGATACTAGAATTATTAACGAGCGATTGTTAGAGATTTCTGAATCAGTCAAGGATGTGTCTGTATAATTGATTCACCACCTTTTGTCAGCGCTGGTTAAATTGAAATAAATAAGTCTGAGCGCGATGTCATTAAGCTATGTTGCTTTCCTTTCGCTGTAGCGATTATTTGGTTCAGGTTTTGTTTATGTCACGTACTACCGTCTTTTATAAAGCGAAACCAAAGGCCCACATCACATACATAGCTTAAGAAGCCGTTGCTTCATAAAGAAGTCACCATTCAATGTGGCAGGAAACCTTCTTATGGTCGTGAAATTCACGTTCCAAAGCGTATTTGGTAATTCTCGCCAAAATCCAAGACACTTCAGCGCGCGAGGTCGCGAGGAGTCACTCGAGCTGTATTCTATCCTTTGATTTGATTGGCCTACATCAAAACAAAAGGTTTTACGTCACGGAAATCGTTTTGCCGCTCGGGTTCGCAGACGCTATTTTTCGGAGGGAGAGAAGCGACGACCGGAAATGCGTCTGCGCTTCGCAGGCTACAAAACCCCAGGTTGAGGCAAAATTTGTGGTCAAATTCCCCAGAGAGAGGACAAAAGAAGTTAATGTTCAAATGGCACACCTATGCCAGTAGCCCTCCCCTCCACCCCCGCCCCCTTTCCGTCTAAACGTAACATTCACTATACGTTATTTTTAGCATGGCTTTTCCCGAAGGAGGTCTGTTATCAAAAGTATGGTTGTTTTAAACCTCATCCAAACCCTCTGGTAAAGCAACCACAGAGCCCATCCCAGATTGGAGTACGATTCAATCTCTTTACAAGAGAAAACAGGGATGCAGCAAAGCTCATTGATGATGAAAATGAATCTAAGCTCAGTGCCTCTCACTTCATTATTTCAAGACCACTGACAATTTTCGTGATCCACGGATTTACAGGTAAGAGCGAGAGCCAGGAGACTGAGAAACAAGTCGGTCACAGCGTAATTATTTTTTTAGGCTAGTTATGGTTGTATTTTTCGTGCTAGAAATCTCTAAACTAATCAGAATCTGAGCAGTGCTTCTGATTGTTCGTGCAGCGAGAAAAATTTGCTTCAACCACTCACAAGCACTACCCAGCTTTGGGAGGTTGCAAGTCATTATTATGGATTTCTGTAGTCGTTCACAGAGGTCTTTTGCGGGGAAACCGGTGCGGTGTCGTCGCGAAACGTTGGCTGTTTTCTTAGGCTATACAATAATGTCAAAACGAAAGCGACAAAGTGAGAACAGACAGATTTTGTGGAGACCTAGATTTGTAAAAATCTTTAGAACAGTAAACCGAACGATCGGACAAATGCCGCTCTTTACCATTTAACTTTTCTTTATATTCTTCTCACTCTTCATGGAGCAAGGATTAGTTCATTTTTTGCCGCCTAACTAAGTATATAAGCTTTAGCCATAGACTTTCGGTGACTGACTCATAATTGCTGCACAGAAAACATTAACACCTGGGCCACAGAGATGAAAAATGCTCTGCTACGACGCGAAGACTGCAATGTGATTTTGGTGGACTGGTCTAAAGGGGCTAAAGGACCGAATTACCTCCAGGCAGCCGGGAACACACGGCTTGTGGGTGCTCAGACAGCGGAGCTTATAAGGTTCCTGATTTCGAGTAGCCCTGGATCAGTCGGTTCGATCGATCGTTTCTACATTGTGGGGTTCAGTCTTGGAGCTCAAGCAGCGGGATATGCTGGAAGCTATTTGAAGGATCAGGGAATGAAACTGGGTCGTATTACTGGTAAGGACTAACCTAAAAGCAAATTTTACCAAACTGTTTATATTCATTTGTCGGTTTATCCAATACCAAACAGCAAGGTCAATATTACAGCCACTTTTCACCTACTTTATTTTATTTTTCCAGGAGTTCTCCTGATTTTTCCTAAGGCATAACTACTATCACAGCTGTTGCTGCTATTACTACCTACAATCGGCGACAAAATGAGTTGAGACACTCCGCCCAAAAGTAGGCTTTTTTACGTTTTACGAACTTCAAAAGGAGGAAATATAGCTTTCCTCCCCCATCCCCTCCGTACAATGTTGGGCCCTTGTTCTATCTACCTATAGAAAACAACAAACACCCCAACTTTGAATGGAGGGGACAGGGGAGGGGTGCGGATTCTTTTGTTCTCTGAAGTCACCCTATTTAAGTAAAATGTCTCAACAATTTTGTCGCCGATTGTAGCCACTGCTAAGTTTTGCTACCACTTCCATTAACATTATCACCACCATTATCACTTTCACTGCCACTACCATTACCACCACCATTTTCACTATCACTGCCACTACCACTATCACTACCACTACCTCTACCACTACCACCGCGACTACCAGTAGCACTACCACTATCATTACCATCACCATTAACACTACCACTATCATTACCGACTACCACTACCACTATCATTATATTGCCACTATTACTAGCACTACCACTACCACCACCACTAACGCTAACATTACCACTATTACCACTACAACTACAACTACCACCACCACTACCACTACCATTACCACCATTATTACCACTTAAACTACAACTACCGCTACCACTGCTACTACCACTACCACCACCACCACCACCACTACCGCTACCAAAAGCATTACCGTCACCACTACCACTTTCACAACCGACTACCACTACCATTACCAACACCATTACCACTATCACTGCCACTATTACTATCATAACCACCACTATTTGTACTACCACCACCACTACCACTGCGTCCACTATTACTACTTCTACTATCAGTTCCACAACTTTGCTTCTGTTGTTATCTACTTGACTGTTATATTATTCTTTTCTGGTGGGATGACAGGCTTGGATCCCGCTGGTCCTAAGTTTACAAACGAGGAAAAAGACTTTCGACTTGATGAAAGTGACGCCAGCTATGTCGACGTGATTCACACCAATGCAGGATTTCTGGGAACAAACCAGAGGGTTGGAGACATCGACTTTTATCCAAATGGTGGTAAACATCAGCCCGGATGTCTAGTCAATGGTAGGTTAAAAAAGAGAATTTTCAAAATTTTACATGAGTTGTTTCCGAGGTGCTCTAATTATTTAAGTTTTATTTTAAAGCGACACTTTAAATGGCACTTTCTTGTCATGCAAATCAATCGTATTTATTTCACAAGAAAGTTTTTGCTCCTGCATTTTCTTGAATAGCGAGCGGTTATTGAACTCGCAAATAGCGTTTGCTGTATAAGAGATTAATTAAAATCTTATGTGAAATCTATGCTTTTTTGATTTTGCCGGTTTTTCCTCCTTAAACCATCCTTTATACTCGAAAAAGCACCGCGCGGGCGCTCATTGAATTTTTTTGGCTTCTCGGCTTCTTGGGGGTGGCTGTCACATAAATCTCACATTTTGGAAATATCACTACTGTCCTACGTTTCCTTAGAAAAATTTTTAAAATTTTATATTATCCTTTGCTCTTCTTAAGAAAGATATCAACCGCAAAAGAAATCTCAACTCATGTATACTTCTTCTTAAAAAAGACAACAATACGCTCATCTTTATTGTTTATGAACTGAAGGCCGAGCATGCATAGTTTGCATTCGATATTCAGAATTTACTTTCCTACTTATTTCAAATTTAAGATGATCATAGCATTTATAGACGCAACTTTAGTAGCTGCGTAAAGAGAGCGTGAAAAAATTCAGATCATATCAAAAGGTTCGAATCCTGCCTGAATATTTTCAAGTTTCATTGCAGTTAAAAAAAAAGGGCAAAAATGGGTGTAAAATTCTAGCCCTAGTGTTTTTCTTAATCTTAACCGCGCAAGTCCTATATAAGATTTTAATTAGCTAGCTAGTTAGTTAGTTATTTCGTTGGTCAGTTAGTCAGTTTAACCCTTAGACGTCACACGCAAATTCATATCCCCACATTGGTACAAGGGGGGGGGGGGATGGAACCCCTCCCCCGAGTTTTTGATATGTTGCAGTATTTTAAAACGATTTTACCTTTAGTGGGAAGCCTTTGATCTTCTTAACAAGATGAGATATATTTTAGGGGTGCTGGCGCTGCTGGAGACCTGTGACGTCACCAACAATAGTCGCCATCTTGGCCGCCATCTTGGATTTACCAAGAAGTAGAAATCAGGTTAAAACCGCTAGAAATGGTAATTTTTTGTACTTTACATGATAAATAACACAAAAATAAGCACTTTGCATCATTTTGGCAACAAGATTTACTTTTATTGTTAAAAGAAGTTGAAACAACATGTATTTTCACCCAAAATTGGCTTGAACGCCTGCTACTTTGACGTCATAGCTCGTAACCATAGCAACTGACCATCACTAAACTTGTCTCAAAATGTGTGCGAGGGATGAATAAACAGCTACGAAAATGCCAGGTACAGGTGTTTTATCCTCCAGGAAAAAACTCAGAAACACCTTATGTACGTCAGAGGGTTAATAGTTAATTAGCTTGTTAGTTAGTTATTTAGTTAGTTAGTAAGATACTTAGATGGATAGTTAGTTAGTTACTTACTTACTTACTTACGTTACTTACTTACGTTCTCAAAAAATAAAAGTGGCAAAACCAGTGAAAATAAAAAAAGCGCTGCATTGTTGCTGGGAAGGTGGGGTGTTTATTTGAGGGAGGCGCTCTTTCGAGTAATTACAGTAAGTAAGTATCTATCACGCTGCTGTATTTAGGTTTTTTTTAAATTTTCCTTTCAATTCTTTCAGTCGTATGTAGCCACGTGAGAGCGACGCAGTATTTCATTGCCTCCGTGAAGGGATCGTGTTCATGGACCGCATATCCATGCGACGACTACCAGTCCTTCAAGCAAAAGAAATGTCCAGCGTCGGCGTGTAATGGTACATGTCCTAGCATGGGTTTCGAAGCTGACAGCCCTAAAGGCGAAGGAAAGTTCTACCTAAGTACAGACGAGAACGATCCATTCTGCGGTAAGTTGTTCCCCCCAAAAAATATATTGAGCTCTTCATAGCACGACAATGGCACTAAATGGCTACTATACTGTGACAAAAGACGGATCGAAACAGCTCGAGACGCACTAATGACATTTAATAATGTCTTCATAGCTAACAACCTCACGCGGCTTAACCGACAGGCTACCAATAACATCGCGAATTAATTGACTGATCAGGTAAAATACCGGAGTTTAACGCCATCAACTGACGTTATACAACTCAATATGACTCTGAGGATGACTACCGCACAGGTTGTCAAAACGTCAGTCGTCACTGTCCTCAACAGTCCTGTTCAGGACTACACTCACCCGGACGATCATATTCCACCTACTTATGAAATGACTCCTGATTTCAAACCTTTCAAAAGCAGTTCAATATCATTACTAGGCTGCGCTGCTTGCATTTAGAAAAGGGAAAGGGATTGAGTATAGTTGGTGGGCGAGGGTAAAACACGGGAAACTCGCAAGAAAAGGAACAGACTCCTGTCGCTGCCCTCCATTCCACGCTACACTCTTTTCACGGAGTGAAATTTCCCCTTTTCTTCCACCACGGAAGTAGGGGGGGGGGGGGGGGGGGGGGGTTTTAATTTTAATTTTTTTCAATTTTCTAAACAAAAAAATACTTTTTTAAAAAAAAAGGCGTTCATTTTTTTTTTTTTCTTTAAAAAGGGTAAAAAAATTGGGGGGTTGTTGTAAACACGGGATTTACTTTTGGGGTTTTTTTTCTAAAAAACTGGGAGGGTTTCAAACCCTAGTTCGCCCTCTCCCACCTTTCTATTTGTTTTTTTCCAATATATTATTCATACAATACATTTTTTAAAAAAAAACGGGTGTTTTTTTTTTGTTTGCGTGAGAAAGGGAAGAAAATTTGAGGGGTTGTGTGTAGGAGGAGTTGTTTTTTTTGGTTTTTTTTTCCCAACAAGGTTGGGGTTTACAACCCCTTAGCCCCCCCCCTCCCCCCAAAATTTTTTAAAGTGCCCCCCCCCCCCCCCCCTTGTTCTTCCACGTTTTATTTTGGAACCTCCAATGCAGGAGCCCAAAATGGTACTTTTGCTATCCACACGTATTATATATCCCCTAACCAATGATCGAGAGATAACATGATCGTTTCTTTGATTTGTAGGGCAGACAAAGTGAGAACGATTGTCACAAAAGTGTGAGATACGTTGGATGCAATGATTACAAGTCTCTGTTATTAATAAAGCAAATGTTTACAAATTACAATGCAATGTATATGGTTTTGTAATTTGCTTCCCCTAAATTGCAATTTACTATCATGTAGAGCGCCTACATTTCCGTAAGTGCATGTCCGTTGAAGGTTTCAAAAGTGTCCATTGTCCGTCTTAGAGGTTTCCGTCTTATAGACAGTATAGTTTCAGTAAGATGACTGAAAAACGACAAGGACCAACACTGGGTGTCCGTCCTTAAGAAGTGTCCACCCTTAAGGGGGAGTTGACTGTCTTTCCCTTTCAGAGATCACAGGTTGTCGACACCTTTTGGAGCGATTTTGGAGGATTTTGAGTTGGAATAGTTAGAAGGAGTTACAGTAAATAGCGATCTCAAAATCCTTCATACAGATTTTGTGGGTGCCCTGTGGATAAAATAGACGCATAATTGCGTAAACTTGGGCTTCCCTCGAGGAAATTTTATTGGTATATACCCTGAGACGCCTGGGGTTACTTTGTATAAAAACGGAAAACATGCTTTGTGGTTCAAAATTAATATAAAATCTTGTATTCTCCTCGAGTACTGAATGTCTTGAGTGTGCGGATGGATTAAATCGGAATATGGTAAAATTCCGAAAATAAGCCCCTTCCAAATATAAGCTCCCCAAACTCGTAACGCAAAAAACCCTCCGTTAAATTGCCCCTTCAAATATAAACCCCCCGGGGGCTTGTACTTGGAAAATTGCCCTCAAATACAAAGTAAAACAAAGCAAAAACGGTAAAAATTTCCTTCAAACTGTAAGGCTAGCCCAATCAATTTTGAAACGCAAATCTCCCTCCATAGATAGGCCCCTCCAAAAATAAGCCCCTCAAAAAGGGCCTTTGAAAATATAAGCCCCGGGGCTTGTTTTTTGAATTTTACGGTAGTGACAATAAACACTCACCACGTAAATCGCTTTAGACAATTCTGTTCAAATGAGTACGGCATCTAAGCCTTAAACCACAGTCATCTAATGCTGCGTTCTGATTGGTTGAGCTACTACTAGGCTATATGTTATAGCTCACTTGTAGCGAAAAGCGCGGGCTTTTTGGCGGCAAAAAAGGACTAAAGTCTAGCTTTAACTAGCTAAAAGCTTTTCACTCTCGATATTTTATAGCCCATTCGGCCTTTGGCCTCATGGGCTATTGACTCAGAACCCATTCGGGACTCGAGGAATAATTATTAATGATTCGATTTACCGCCTTCCTTCCAATAAGCACGCTCCCACCCCCCTTCGAAGGTGTTTTTGTTAATAAGCGCCCCTATTCCATTAAGCGCCCCCATTCCAATAAGCGCCCCTATTCTAATAATAATATTAGAGTACGGGTACGTATCAACCGAGGCTCATCGTCCTTTAATTGCTCACAAACGAACGGTAATACCACACTACAAAAACAGGGGTCTTCGTCTAAGTTTGTCAAGTTAACTGAACGTTCACTGTATATTTGTTACCGTTACAGTTTCTGTTATTTTCCCTTTTAAAATAAATATTAAAGTTTTGTTATGAACATTTTGGTTATTTCTCAAAAAAGAAAGCGCGCTGTCCGAAATAAGCGCCCTGTCTCGAATAAGCGCTCTCCCTTGAGGTACCAAAAGTTAATAAGCGTTCCGGGCACTAAATCGAATCATTACGGTATATGATTGAAAGGCCGGGAGTTTTATTCACTGCCGCTGTAATCCACAGGTTATAAAACTCTGTAAATTTAACATTTGCGATGTTAGAGAACACTGCCTTTCACCTGGTCGTATAAACATGATTCACTCCTTGTTAAAAATAAACTATGGTTTAATGCAGTGGGATCTTTTATGAAGTTAGTAAAGAGCTCTATCGCTTGCAGCAAGTTAAAAACAAACGCAATGAACACGTCGGAATGCAAAAAGATGCTTACTCAGTAGCAGATCCAGGGGAGCCCCCACCCCCTTTATTTTTAGACCAAACTGAGGCCCGAAGAGTAGAAAAATATTTTTTTGGAGACCAGGCCCCCCTCTCATCTCAGGGTCTGGATTAATCTCGTACCCAGATCTCACTCTGTTTAGGTCTGGATGACCGCATCCCCCCCTCCCCTTATCTGAAGGTCTGGATCCACCACTGTTACTTTACTATTGTCTCTACTACACTTCTGATTGGTTTAAACATCAAATTTTACGAAATCTCTTCAAAAGCAGCATGTATATTTTAAAATTCTTTGTTTTCTAAACAACTTCCTATAATAAAATCTCGTCTGCTGTCTAGTAAGTAACCCAGAAATCCTATGTGAGGAACATGAAAAATTGCAAACTTTTCTTGACTATTGTTTTTAACTCTTATGATCGGTCGACATCTTTTAACGCACAAAAAACAAACCCTTTAGAAATGGTTAAATACGAAACTGCCTTTTTATGTAGTTTCATGCATTTTCTGTGTGAAAATGAAACTTCTATGTGAGGAAAGCTTATTGCACCATACCAAAAGAAATTGCTTCCGGTCTTACTGGATCCGTAGTATATAGTTTTACTTCAGTCCAACTCGAAACTTTACCACCAACACGTTATTTCGTATTTATTATTCGTATATAAACTAAGAAAAGGCAGTAAAAGCAGGGGCGTAGCTAGGGGGGGGGGGGGGGGCTGGGGGGCCCGGGACCCCCCATTGGGGGGCCTTTTTTTGGGCAAAAAGCCCCCAATATCCAGGGGGGGAAAAACCCTTGGAAAATATTTGGCCGTAAACACCCTTGTTGAAAATCCCCCTTTTTTAAAATTTGTTTTTTTTTTAATTATTTTTTGGGGGGGGGGGGGGGGGGGGGGGGGGGGGGGGGGCCTGGGGTGCCCGTGACGCCCCATTGGTAGGCCTTCTTTTGAGCAAACAACCTGCAATATTCAGGTGGCGAAAACGCCATGACAATATCTTGGCCGTAAAAGCCATTGTTGAAAATCCCACTTTTTTAAAATTTGGTTTTTTGTAAAGTAGTTTCGTCAACGGCTCTTGTCTTTAGTTAATATGGGCCTTCATGCCGCGATAATACGACTGAGCCCGCTGATACACGAGGGAGAGCAGCGGTGAGTAGCTTCTGTGAACCCCCTTTGAAAAATCCTGGTTACGCACCTGAAAAGCTAGAAAACTTCACAGTTACATTTCGCTTCCTTTCCCTGCCCCGACGTTTAATGTATCATATATGTCGTTAGCCTGACATGTAGCTGTCAAAGTAGTTTCTGTAATACAAGTAACGAACTTTTCGTTGATAAAGTTTTCAAGTACTCACAGAGTAGGGGCACCCAACGACAATTTTCGGAAAATATCTGTTCGGAAGACGATTTGCGATCTACAATTTTCGGGACATTTGTTGTAAAATTTCTTGCTTGCCTGCCTCTCCTAGGATTTTCG
Organism: Porites evermanni; assembly: GCA_942486025.1. NCBI lineage: Eukaryota > Metazoa > Cnidaria > Anthozoa > Scleractinia > Poritidae > Porites > Porites evermanni. The sequence goes on along the minus strand of CALNXI010000460.1, from coordinate 37,498 downwards.
AACATCTAAAAAGTGGTATAATTGCCAATTTTTAACGGATTTTTACCCTTAAAAGGTCACCTAGAATTTTCGGGAGTCTTTTTTCTGGCTGAAATTTTCGGAAAGGTAAGTTTAGATCCCTATAATTTTCGGATCACTATACTTTCAGCTAGGAAATCCGAACAGATGGAAAATTTCTAGGGGATAAAAATATGCCTATATCTACCGTTTAAATGCTAAAATACGTTTAACAATGCTAAGTTTGAGTGGTTTTGAACTATATTCTCGTTGGGTGCCCCTGACAGAGTCCTTACATCTCTGCCGCCATTGGAGATCTGTGACTTCATAAAATTTCCCCTCCCTCCCTCCCTCATCAGCTACCCGCTGTAGGGTGGGGTGAAGTGATTCAGTCCCAGTAGCCTTTGCACATGTACATGAATATTGCCGCCATTTTGTTATTTTGTTTTGTTCCCTGTGTGCGGGAAAATTCGAAAAACACGCGAGAAAGGTCTGTCATGTTTATTTAGTCTGTTCGAAACCAGGATTTCTGTACGAATGCAAACGTTTTACTTCTAACGTGAGAAAAGCTGGAGAGGGAACTGGAAGTTATCATTTGCATTGCACTGGCTTCCATCAGCTTCCATACACGCTTCCAGCGGCTTCCACCACGCTTGTTTGAGGTAAGCTTAAGGTAGATTTAGCTGTACAGGCCTTACTAGAATTCACCGCTTCGATGAATTTTATACCATTTGTTTGAAGTGGTATGTCTAGACCGGTTACGTTGGAAGTACTTTTATACAAAGTCATGCTCAATTCAACTCGCGCTATCACGTCCTGTAAACTCGGTAGTTTCGAAAACGAAGACCGAAGCACGAAGCACCCAAATCTCGAAAACGAGGACCCTAAATCGAAAACGAAGCACCCACAACTCGAAAACGAAGACCCCTAAATCTCGAAAACGAAGCACCCAAAACTCGAAACCACTGTAGGTTTAATAACTACAACTTTACGTCTTGCATCACGCAATCCGAATCAGGTGGAGGCAGCGGATGCGTCCGCATCTCCAAAGGTCCACAAAATCCACCCCAAGGTTTTATAAAAGCCTGCCAACTGTTTAACTGAAAGTTTCTAGAAAGGATATCCTGTATTAATATTATTATTAGTCTCGCTATACTTGATACATCTTATCTTAATATGCATTTTTTCGGTACACATACATGCTTATGTAGACTCCAAAACTGTCCGGCAGCAGATTTTGGCGTATTCAAGTACACGTGAGCAGTAACACAAAAGGTCTGAAACGAGGCTGAAAACCGAGTGTGAGGCTCGCGCGTATTACTCTTATGCCACACTTTACCACGTTTTCGAGTTTTGGGTGCTTCGTTTTCGATCTAGGGGTCTTCGTTTTCGAGTTTGTGGGTGCTTTGTTTTCGAGTTTTGGGTGCTTCGTTTTCGAGATTTAGGGTCTTCGTTTTCAAGATTTGGGTGCTTCATGCTTCGGTCTTCATTTTCGAATGCTTCGTTTTTGAAACTACCCTGTAAACTCCCGGGGTAGCTAAGCTAATCGAACGAAACCGAACCAGAAATCTATCGAACTCAATCGACACCAATCGGTTTGTACACGTTGTATATAGTTCCCCCCAACTTCTTATTTGCTCATACTGTATGTAGTTTTCATTAGTTTCTTATTTGGTCAGTGTAAAACGCAGACTGCGGACTGCAGACTGCAGACTGCGGACCAGGGGTAAAATGCAGATAAAGTGTAAAATGCAGACTGCATACTCAGAGTAAAATGTAGGTTGGGGTAAAATGCAGACCGAGCATAAACTGTAGTCGCGGAAGGGTTTAAGAGCAAAACAATCCCGCAAATACATGTGAATGAACACTTACTTGACATCTGCTTTCACAATTCCATTCCTTTCTTCTCAGGAACGTCTTCACGACCCGAAAACATACTAGTAATTGCAATCTTGAACCTTTTTCCGTCCGAGAGACCTCACGCTTCAACTTAACGGAAACTTTTCGATACGCGTGACCATGAATTGATACGACAACACCATGATGTTTACGCTTAAATAAGAGCTGCTGACCCACAATATACTGTACAGAATTATGGCGACAAAAAAGGGAGTAAATCATTCCAACAACAAAAGAAGATGTTCTGCAGGAAATTTGGATGACCTTCTGTGAAAGGATTGAAAATCAAGGTATGCAGACTTTAGCTGTTTGGATGTTCACTGAATTTTGGCGAGTATGCAATGTACTAACTTCAACTAGGAAGCGAGGTGTGTAACTGATACCAGCTAGCTATTTGGAGAAGAAGGAGTACAATTGTTTGTGAAGTCTACAATCTTCATCCTGCATTTTACCCCAACCTGCATTTTACTCTGAGTCTGCAGTCTGCATTTTACACCTTATCTGCATTTTACCCCTGGTCCGCAGCAGTCTGCAGTCTGCAGTCCGCAGTCTGCGTTTTACACTGACCGGTTTCTTATTTCTTGATATTCCTTTTTTTTTTCATCTATAATTAATTTATTTACTAATTTACTCTAATTAATTTATTTTGGTGTCCCCTGTTCTACATCGCTTTTACAGTCTGACACTAACATAAAGGTATCATCATCATGATCATCAACATTGAGTGAACTCTAAATGGAAGGTTGAGACTATATTGCCATTGCACCAAGTCTGAATGCCTGACTCTTACATATGTTTCTCCTGTAGTTGTCATTAATTGAAGTACCTCTTAAACGATGTTAAGAAGGCTTGCATCTGAAATTTGAGAGTAAATGATTCTCAGACAAGATGTCTGGTTAACCGCATTGGAATACCAATGTGGCCTCTGTAGAAAAATTTATTATTGCTTTGTAAGATACACCAGCTTCATTAGTCTGAGAAAGTAGCTGACATTATTTTGCAACCCCACCACTTGTTTCGTCCGCAAAATGACGTCAGAGAAGTGAGTGCAGAAATTCCATACTGATGATGCATCACTACCCAGATCTGGCAGGCAGCACTAAAACACAGAAACCGGAATCCAGAAAGAGAATCACAGAAACAGAATGCGGAAACGGAATCTGTGAAAGAGTATCCCTGCCAATGAACTGAACAGTCTTCCCATTTAGTTCTAGTTCAATGTGAGGAAACAGGACATGGTAGACTCTAGACGTTCTCCACAGACTTTCTGTTATTGTTAATCCTGGCGAAGATGAGTTTGATTACAAGTACCTCATTCTAACTCGTTGAATTTGTGGGATATTTTTTGTCTTTCCATCACCCTGCTCAGTTTTTCTGCTAGCAGTCAGTTTTACGTAACACCGGTAGACCATTGTAAGCCTCATTCCATCACCGTTTTCCTAGCAAATGATAGAAAGATACAACCTGGAAATACTGACACCCCCCCCCTCCCCAAAAAAAAAAAAAAAAAGTTTAATAAAATAAACCGTTTTGATAAGTTTCTTACAACTTTGGACAAAAGCTGTGATAAGACTTACATTATTAAGTTAGGCATTTTCTTTATAAAAATGGGTGTACAGTTTTATACCGTTTTGGTTGATTATTAAATTATTTTTTTGTTTTATGTGTTTTTGTGTTTGTTGTTTTTACAATATCCCATTCACATGTATTTAATTTGTTGTATATTTTTTTCTCTCTCCCTCCCCCGTCTCTTTTTTTCTCCACGAGCACATTTTAATAAAACCCGGAAATACATTTGTACCCCCCTCCCAACCCCCTTTCCCCAAAAAAAAAAAAAAAAAAAAAAACGAAAAAATTCCCACCCCCCCCCCCCCCAAAAAAAAAAAAAGAAAAAGATTAATTAAGTAAACCTGTGTGACAAGTTTCATACAACCTTGGACAAAGCGTGTGATAAGAGTCACATTAGTAAGTCACGCATTCTCATTATAAGAAGGCGTCCACAGTTTTGTACCCCTTGAGTTGAATAATAAATAATTATATCGTATTAGACGGTTTAGTGTGTAGTGTCATGGGATATTTTTACCCGTCTGTTGTATGTTACTCGCTCTTTGGGCTTGCCAAAATACAGCGCCAGTCGTGAAAATATCCCATGATATTGTGCACATAACCTTCCATCCTTATAGGTGATAGATTCAAAGGAAGTGCAAAGACAAACTATAACAAAATCTCTTTGGATTGTACTTAATGAAAGGAATTTGAACTTCTTTATTTTTCTATTACTGATTCCATTTCCGTTTCTGTGATTCCATTTCCTATTTCCGGATTCTGGATTCTGTGTTTTAGTGCTGCCAGTTCTGGGTAGTGCTGTGGATTGGTTGAAACAGATTTCCCTCACTGCATCACCAGTCAGAAGCGCTACCCAGATCTGGGTAGTGACATGTCATCGGTATGGTGTTTGTTTAGCATCATGTGAGCTGAGAAGTAAAAAGATAAAATAAACTGTTTGAAGAATATTTTTAAAGTTCATGTAACTTTGATTTTGTTTCCTAGATTGAACAGACTACCAATATGAACCAACCTCTCAATACTCTGGGTCTGGATTCAGTTCCTGTTCAGTGTGTTATACAGTCACATAGCTTCCGGGACAACCAGGTAATCTTAAACTACACGTATAAAGCTTTACTATAAATAAGAAGTATTTTTTTGGTGCTTTGAACTGTGCTTTATACACATAGCTATGCAGCCATTATTGATTCAATGTCCCATTGGTTATCTGATTGACTGAATGATGTAATGTCTGACTGACTGATTAATAACAACTGCACCACTAAATGGAGGTTGGGTTACTGGATTATGCAGGGGCCTTCACTATTGGCAACTATCCGTAGTCCCTATTATGGAATAATACCCCAGGGTTGCCCCCCACACAAAAGGAAACGAAAACAGGCAGAGGGGTAGACGTGGTACGGCTGCCCTGGGGTTTTCCTCCCAGGAGCAAGTGAATGTTGAGGAAGGTTTTTCACCCAGCCCCTATTCAGGTAAAATCTTTTGATGTTAAAATTAATGTGGCAATTTGTCTTGAACAGGGTGTGGCTGATTGTTAGATGCATGTTTATGAGTGGCTCCAACAATAGAGAGGCAGAGCTCTGTATTAAAGGAGGTCATTACCAAAGGAAAGAGATGACAAGTCACTAGGTTGGTTTGTAAACCTTCATTGGTAATACTACTAGCATGGCAAAATAGAATGTTACTAGTAAATTGAGTGGCATTTTGATAAGGGACCTCTCCCAGTTAAATTGGGCATTTCTGATCACACATTTTACATAGTCACTTCTTTTAGGGTCTTAAGGTCTTAAGGTTTATAATATCGTCAGTATCTGAATGTTATGTGTTTATCCTTATTGAGTGACGTTATTATTATTATTGTTAATATTTATATAAATAATACCTCTCTTTTATAAGTATTGGTTCTTAATTGAACTGATATTAAAATAGAATATTATACAGTGGAACCTCTTAGAACTTTGAGACACCTCCATTCAAGAGACACTTCCATTCAGGGAATGCAAAATTTGGTCCCTGGGCAAATATTCTTATAAGCTTTTTATCTGTTACCTCTTTTGAAAGGACACCTCTATTCAGGGGAAAGGGACATTTTTTGTGAGTCCTGAATCCAGGGTTTTACCTCAATTCAGGGGACACCTTAGTACTCAGAACGTGACAGACCACAAAGAGGGTTGATAAGTTAAAGTGTACACTGATCACAATGATTGCAGCTTTCACAACATGAACAATAACAATGTCAGTTAAATAAAAATTGATGTAACTGCACTTGTAGGAACAACAATGCAACAATTTGTCAGAGAAAAGTTAATAACTTTGATTTTTTATTCAGCTTCTTAAAAAATGATAACTTCAGCAGATTCCAGAACTTAAATAAATCCTTTGGTGGTCAAATTATTACCCTCTATTCAACAGGTATTTCTATTCAGGGGACGCTTTCCTCTGTTCTATGGGTGTCTCCTAAATAGCTTGTGAGCAAGCTCTCCTATTTGGGCAAGCGAAGCGAGCTGCACAAGAATGCATGAATGAGCAAGGGGTGAGGAAAGGAGAGCTTGCAATGATCTGTCATAAATTTTCATTTGTACTTCGCCCAGACGAAGGAAAAAACCATTGGCTGTAAAATGGTGTTCTGGAAATCAAAGTTGATTGATCAAATTTTCGGGGCAAATTTGGAACACAAATTTACACAATGCTCTTATCGCCAAAACCGTTGTGTTAGCTGTACTTGTGAAAGTGTTGGATTGCCAATAGAACATTGTGAGCCGAGGATGAGTCGGACCGAGTTTGTAGTTCTTGTGGAAGGAAAACCAGAACCCTTCATCATTTGTATTCGTTAATGTCAAGTGCCTTGTTTGGTTCTGAAAATGAGAAGAGTGAGAGCGCTGCCTTCCTGCCTTTGCCGGATTGAATTCCACTTGGAAGAAAAATTTAGAAAATAATATGTACACGACTGCACAGCTGACGAAGAATTCGCGGTTGACTGTCAAAAAGGAAGAAACAAAGGGTAGGAAGCAACTGGAGTAAAACATAAGAGAACAGAGTCTAGGAAAACATTGTTCTCCAATTCCAGAACGGACAATGTTATATAATGTTGGTGATCTGAGCCTGGTTGGTGATTGCCACGGGGTGCTTAGTCTTCTGAATGTGGACGACTTTTCAAATGTAAACAAAACGAGAGTCAAAGTATTAAGTTCTTATCTGAGTGGACAAGTTGATGTTCAATGTCCAGTGGATGAAAAAAAAAACATGTCAGTAGTCAAAAACGTTTGGCTTTGATGCAGTGGAAAGCTGTTGCAAAAGCGATTTAATAAATAAATAAATTCTTCATGCCCTCGCCTGTCTAAACTTGACAGGCAGTTGTCACTCTTCTAATCTGCAGCATGTTTGCGGTGACAGTTTTCATGCTTTGCAATGTCCTAAGGTTTCCTGGTGGAAATGAAAATTATAAGTGATCGTTGGAAGCTCTCCTTTCTCTCCCCTGCCCCCTGCTTTTGCATCTCCTCTCACGTGCCTCTCGTCAGGGTTGTCAAAAGTAGCCCGCTGCCGGCGAAAATCGCCACCTACTTGGTCAGTATCGGCCGGCTACTCTGCTTAGCTTTTCTTTATGGATGGCGTTTTTTCAAATAAAATATCACTGGACTGGTAAAGAAACATCTTGTGAAAACTATAGCAAGTGTTTATGTCACTTACAGTTAAATTTAATGCCTACACTCAGTAATTCACCTTCTAATTCACTTTAGATTTTCAGTAATTTTGGAGAGAAAATAGCCTGGAGAGTGCAGTAAACAGCATTTCAGAGCATCTATATAAATATAAAAATTTTCTGGGGGTGCATGCCCCCAGACCCCCCTAGAGGCTTGGGCCTTTGGTGCTCACCAGTTTCTTCAGAGCTGGCCACTTACTTTAACAACTAAGCCGTCTACTTCAAAACTTTCTCACAACCCTGTCTTGTGTGTCTACTTTTCACGATATTCCCCAAATGGAGAGCTTGCTTGCAGGCTATCTCCTGAATAGAGGTTCCATTGTAGTAATGTTTGAATAAGCACCCACAACTGACGAATGCATTTTAGTGCTTTAAAATTTCAAGAAATTCTGGGGAAGCATGCCCCAAGAAAAAAAACACCCTAGAAAAGGGGGACTTATGGATCCCTAGCATTGATACAGCTGTTTACACATTTTTAGTCTCTAATTTAACCAGATGGCTACTTAAAACCCCGGACTTTAGATAGCTTTATCCTGTTGCTAATGTACACTGTACATTTGTGTTTTTTTTCTTCCAGGTCAGATGCATATGCCACAAACAGACTGGATCAAGTCTGAAAAATAAAATGTGGCTGGCTTGTTCAAAAGACAATTACTTATCTTATCCAGGACATTACATTAAAATGCATTTGGATGCATTTTAAGAGAGTTAACAATAGAGGATATCTTTAAGGGGTTGGTTTGTTTGCGCACACCCAGTAGCTTACTACATCAGTCACATGATTCAAGGTGTATGGATTTTCCTTTGTCCACCGTTTTTTGCCACATACAATTCTGTTGAAAAGTAGAAAGTAAAAAGTAAAAGGTAGAAGTTTTCCACTTCTGATGATCCTCACAATTCCACTTTATTTGTTATAGAGAAGTTGGTGTTCAAAACAAATGATGTTTGCCTAAAATTTCCAAAAAGTAAGACTTTGAACAAAATCTAGAGTTTACATCAACTTAGAGCAGTTAATTGAGAAAAGAGATTGGATCTTATATTTACGGTCAGATCTTGCATTCTTGCATTTTAACAATGCATAATTTGTTAAAATTGACTAGACCCTAAACCATTTTAGGAAATAACAGTCTGTGTTTAAAGCTCAAGAAGCCATCCAATTCACTGTCTTCACAAAATGAAGGAAAACTTCCAAAACACTTAACTGTTTGCATCTTAACAACTAAGCATAATTTGAACAACTTTAGTGGATGTCACTTTTTAATAACCTACAACCCATTGTAGGTGTTGAATAAACACTGCTAATTTCTAATAAATTATACTATGAAAGTGCACATAAAAATTCAATTTCATAATCCTAGTTTATTGTGTCTGAACATTTGGCTTGAAAATTAATCACGCCAAATAGATTTAGCAGTTTATTCCTGGATAAGTATTAGTTTTCTTTTGATCAGTTTTGCCACAGTAATGCTATAGATATGAGCTAAGTTCTGTTTGTTTACAGCAGTTTTACATCACCTTCATGTGCAAAATTGCAATTGGAAAGTCATTGTCAAAGAACTACACTGTCAATTACCCATGAATTAAGTTTAGGGCGTTGCTGGAAAGAAAATCTCCAACTCAAATGGCAGTCCCCGAACTCAACAACTCCAGAATTTTAGCCAAAAAAATTGTTAAGCGTAGCACTTTATCAAACAACAACTTTGTTAAAATATTACAGTCAAACCAAGTCAAGCGTACCCCCCAAGATTCTATCAGTGAATTGATTATTTGAAAAATGAGTCCGTTAGTCGTTCCCGTAACTGGTGTCAAATTCAAAGCGGCATTTCTGCATGCGTAATGAGCAGTGAATATTTTACGAGAACCTCTCTGTATTTGGTCAGATTGGAAATCTTTGAATGGATTAAGCTTCTTAGAAGGCATTTACATCAATTTCAGGAAAATGGAGCTGGTAGAAATTTCATAACTGCCTCGCGTGTGAATTCACGGCTCATTACACAAACAAGAAGGCAGAGATCAATCTGAAATCTACAACTAGCAACGGATTCAACTTTTGAATAATAAATTCATTAATGTATTCTTGCGGGGTACGCTTGACCTGGTTTGACTGTAAAATGGGTTGATAACTAAAATATCATTCATAATTTTGTAAAATTGAAAATTGAAAACTACTTCCAATTTTAATCTTTGTTAGCACTGTGTTTAAAACTTTGTTTAAAGTTCTAATGATTTTTTTCTAATGATTTTTACATGGAGGATAAAAAGATGTAAAACTGACTGTAGGTAAGATCAGACATGCAATCTACGTTATGGCTTATACAGCCAGCATCAGTAATTGACAGTCTTGCTGACTGACGACCTGACTGGCTAACTGACTGGCTTAGTGACTACCTGACTGACTGACTGACTGACTGACTGACTTACTGACTGTATGACTGACTAGTTGATCAACTCACTTACTGGCTAATTGACTGACTGACTAACTGAGACTAACTGACTGAATGACTGACTAACTGACTGACTGACTGGCTGGCTGACTGACTGACGGACTGACTGACTGACTGACTGACTGACTGACTGACTGACTGACGTACTGACTAACAGACTGACTGGTTGACTGACTGACTGACTGACTGACTAACGGACTGACTGGTTGACTAACTGCCTGGCTGACTGACTAACAGACTGTCTGGTTGACTGACTGACAGACTGACTGACTGACTGACTGACTGCATAGCTGACTAGCTGACTGACTGGACAAAAATTTATACAGGCCGACTGATTTGTTACAAGAAAAAATGACTGGTTGGCTGGATACTGACTCTACTGTCTGGGCCGGGGCTAATGGGATGACGCAGTGACTGAATGATTTAGAACTGACTGTTTGACTGTGATCTTAGGATTTTCTAACCTACTGGTAAATCATGGGTTACCCCCTTTTCAATCCAATATGTAAAAATCATGGGTCAACCCCTTTGAAAAAACCAATATGGCAACTATGTAAAATTCATATTTTTATAGCCTGAGAGGGTTTGTTTTCTACCTCGATGATCATGAAAACACCATTTCCAGGCCCATTTCGTCCAAAAACAAACAAAGATAAAATTTTTCATTTTTTGACCAAAACCATAGATTAGCCCCTTTGAAAATATCCCAAGATGGCTGACTGACTTACAGAATGACTGGTTGACTAACTAAGTGACTGGTTGACTAACTGGCTGACCGACTGACACACTGATAGACTGATTGATCGACTGACTAACTAACTGACTTACTAACTGACTGACTGGTTTACTAACTGACTGGATGACTTACTGACTGCATAGCTGACTGGCTGACTGACTGGACAAAAGTTTATACAGGCTGAATGAGTTGTTGCAAGAAAAACTGAGTGGCTGGCTGGATACTGACTCCACTGTCTGGGCCGAGGCTAATGGGATGACGCATTGACCGAATGATTTAGAGCTGACTGTTTGACTCTGATGTTAGGACCTTCTAAGGTACCAGTGAATCATGGGTTACCCCCCCCCCCCCTGCACCCCTATAATAAATCCAATATGCCAACTATATAAAACCAATATTTTTTAAAATCTAGGAATGCTTGATTTCTAACAACTGCATTGGCATCAAATATTACTTCATGGCCCATTTTGTCCAAAAACAAAAAAAGAGGAAATTTCAAAATTTTGACCAAAATTATGGGTTAACTCCTATAAAGGTCCATTATGGCAACTATGTAAAATTCATTTTTTTTATAGTCTAGGAGGGCTCGTTTTCTAACAAGATAATCATGAGACATTACTCTAGGCGTATTTTGTTGAAAAAACAAAGAGGAAATGTCCAATTTTTGTCCAAAATCATGGGTTAACTCCTTCAAAAAAATCTCAATACGACAACGATCTGTAAAATCAATATTTTGATCAAAGTCATGGGTTAACCCCTTTGTAAAAATCTCAGTATTACGACTTTTCAAAATACAAATGTTTAGTCTAGGAGGGCTTGTTTTCTATTTCATTGATCATCAAACATTATTTCAAGGCCTATTCTGTCCATAAACAAACAAAGATAAAATTTCCATTTTTTGACCAAAATTATGGGTTAACCCAGTTGGAAAAATTTCAATATGGCGACTATTTAAAATGGGTTGTTTGTATCTTCTAGGACGGCTTGTTTTTTTTTTTAACTAGATTATCATCAGACATTATTTCTAGGCCTAATATGTCCAAAAACAACACAAATGAAAAATTTCCAATTTTGAACCAAACTCATCCGTTAACTCCTTTAAAAAAATCCAATATGGCGACTATGTAAAATGAGTATTTTTATAGCCTAGGAAGGCCTTTTTGTAGTAAATGGTCATCAAATATTATTCCAAGGCCTGTTCTGTCCACAAACAAACAAAGAGGACATTTCCTTTTTTTAACCAAAATCATGGGTTAACCCCTTTAAAATGATCCAATGTGACGACTATGTAAAATCAATAATTTTATATTACTGAAAGGCTTGTTTTCTAACTAGATGATTATCAAATATTATTTCATAGCTTATTTTGCCCGAAAACAAACAGGAAATTTCCAGTTTTTGACCAAAATCAAGGGTTAACCCTTTAAAAATATCCCAATATGGCGTCTATGTAAAATCCATATTTTTATAGTCTAGGAGGGCTTGTTTTCTACCTCAATGATCATCAAAACATTATTTCCAGGCCCATTTTGATAACATTTTCATTTTTTTTACCAAAATCATGGGTTAACCCCTTTGCAAATGTAATATATATCGATATATTTATGGTCCAAGAGTGCCTTTTTTTTCCCTGACAGATGACCAATTTTCCTCATCACTTGACGTACCGATATACCATTTTATTTACTGCTCGACTGGGATATTGACGTATTGACTGAATAATTTAGTGATTTTTTGACTTTGACTTGATTTATGCCTGAATTAATGACTTGTCTTGACTGTATAGTCTTTGTGGATCGCATGTCTGAGCTAGTTTATTTGTTCGTTTATTTACTGTGAACTTTAAGATGCATCTCAAATCTGCCTTGCATTGCCCAAACTGCCAGGGGAGTGGGTACTAGCTTTTGTCGCCATGAACTATGGGATCGTTTGAGTCACAACCCCCCAAAAAGTTTTGAAGCTGGAAGGGTGGTTAGAAGAAGAAAACAACAATTTAGGGTATTGGTTTGGCACGCGAGAAAGCACTTTACTATTATAAACGAACTGTGAGAATTAGCAAGGAGAATTGGCATTTTCATACCTTGGGGAGTAAAAGAAGTTCACAGTATCAAGAAAAAAGGTCTTGGATAATGCTTAGTGTGTAATTTCAGACTGATGTTACCAATGATTTGTTTATATCGCAAAATGCGCCACAAATGAGTGCGTTATTGTTTCTTTTCATTTCCAGTTTTCTTCAGAATCGTAATCTTGTTTGTAGTTGTCCTTAAGATGGTCGGCAAGGCGTTTGTCTGTGCGTGACGATCCCGAGGGCCACTGCAAGGAAGACTGCACCATTTTATTTCATAAACTAAGACACAGTCAAGATATTTTTTGTTTATTTATTTTCTGAAAATCACTTATTTGTGGCGTACTTTGCGTCGACATGCAGGTTTTTTTGTTGTTAAAGATTAGTCTGATTTTTACCACAAAGTTTAGCCAAGAGTTTATCAGAAACAGAACTTAGCTCTCTCTTGATTTAAACCATGTAGTACTTTAAGCTCAAAATACGAGTGTTGGTGCGAGTTTGAGAAAGACCTAAGGGTGTTTCGATACCGGTTTTTAGGAGACCATACCGATAATTTTCAATCGCCTTAGTGCGAATATTGTCAATTTTTACATTCAAAAGATGCAGTAAAATGTATGGTCCGCATGAATTTGGAAAAATTAGTAGAACGTCAAAACAGTGAATGTTTGCCTTAAAATTTCAAGGTGTTACAGTGAGTCAATCTTAATGAAAGTTTCAGACATTATTATGCAGATCATGAAGATTATTTGATGAAGTATAAAAGAATTCTGTCAAGCCGTTATAGAGATATACAGAGAAGTGCTAAAAATTAAAATTTAGAATAAAGTTGCACTTAGACAGGTGGTGAGATAAGAGCTTAGTTTTCAGGATCGCATGAAAGAAAATATATCAAAATTTCTAAGCAGCGAAATGTGATATTAAGCAGCATTCTGACGCTACTTAGGATTAATTTGAGTCATTTTGAACATTTTAAATTAAACAATTTATCACGGCTATTCAATCCAAAATCATTCAGTGGTGAAAACTTCATAACGATCAGACAGGGATAAAATCACTTTTTAAGACGAATGAAAAATATCGGTATGGTCTCCGAAAAACTCAATCGAAACACCTAAAAATGTTGCTTATCGGCCTGGCAAAATTAAAGGAATTTTTGGGGGCTAAAGTTCTCGTAATAGTGTTTTCAAGTACTTTTTTCGTTTTTCCAAGTTCGCATCGACACTTGTACTTTGTTGTTTAAGTACTTACGGTTTTCTCAGACGTAAAGGCTCGGACACAGTGAAGCATTGCGCGCAGTAAATTTACGTCGTTTTGTAGTGCTGAGGTTGTTGCCTGCGATGTGTAAAGAAAAGCAATTTGTTTAATCAGAAACTCCTTATGAGTTTCTGGGTTAATTCAATAAATCCTTAACAACGTTGAATGCAACAATCGCTTGGTTGGGAAACGATGTAAGTTAAAGATTAGTTTATACTAGCGATATGAACGCAAGCAAAACCGGTACAATTGAGTTCAGTGAGATCGCCAACAACCAAAGCATAAGCAGAAGCATGGGAAGAAGGAACACAATCATTCTTTTCTTGATCATCACTAATTCACAAAATTAAAGTCCAAGCGCAAGAAGAAAAAAACGAACTTGTTTGATATTCTTGTACTTGTGCTTTAAGTGCGTTAATTATTGGTGTGAGTAGAAAGACCAAGAGCGTACTTTCTCCTGTGTTTGTGTTTATTCTTGTGCTGTTACGTCCGCACTTAACTGGTGCTTGTGTTGATGTCGCTGGTGTAAACAAGTCTTAACTGCGCGCAATGTTTTGCTGTGTCCAAGTCTTTAGGGCGTTTATCTGGTTCACTCAAGTAGTTGGATTACAAAGTAAACGGCACGGGTACTGAAGATAACAATACTTTATTGAAGAAATAAAACTTGTCTCTGTTGTCCATGAATTTATAATAAAAAAATATATAAAAAAAATAATCTAGCCTTCCTCGCCCCTGCCGGGCTGCTTCCACTCTGCTCCGAGTCAGTGTTCATTCTTCTGTCCTCATTTAATATTCCAACTTTAAAATCCTGGTCTGTTTTATCTGATCCCTTCATTCAAGCTGGGGGCAGTTGGACACTTAGAAAATTCAGCCGTTTGTTCCCAAGTGGGGTGGTCAGCGTAGAGGAAAGTGAGAGTTTGCTCCTCATGCCCTCAGGGTCCCATTCATTTACGTCACAATACCACACCGGCCAAAAATAATTCTCAGCGAAAAATATAATTTGTTTAGTTGAAGACGCGTATCCACAAAGTCAATATATCATGAAAATATCCAGAGACTCGGACAAGAAAAAAGAGGGTGCTACAGAGTCTAACTCACTTTTCGAGTGGGTCTCCGTCAGAAACGAAGGCAGAGAATTGAACAAAGAATAGCGCTGGTCTGACTGGCCTTCATTTCACAAACTTCACCAAAAAGCACAAGTCAATAATAATCTCTCCTCTGCGAAGCAACTAATGCTGGATTTCTCTCGCCCTATTTTAACGTTTAGTGATTAGTGTTTAGGTGAAAAAAGATTTTAATCTAACGCCGCTTATTATCATTTATCCTAAAATGCCGATGTGCCGCGATTGAGTTTTGGTCTTGATGTTTCTTAATATCTAAATTTGCCCGCCCTATTATGAATTATGATGCCGCCATTTAGAATCAGTGCCGAATAGTTTTCGCCTTCAAATTTCGCCAAAGGGATTCGATCTAGAGCGACTTTGTAAATAAATATTTCATTTAAGTTAAATTTTGGATCCTTTTAGTTCTAATGAAAATAACGGACAAATTTTCGCATTTCGAAACGGAAAAGGAAATTACCGAAATTAGCGGAAATATATATATTTTTTATCCTATAAAGTAAAATTAAATACTAGCTGGAAAACTTGGATTTGATTTAAGTCTTAATTTATGCAGCTAGCCGCGATGAGTATCCGCATAATAATGAAAATTTGCCGGAATAGTAATTTGAGCCAATTTCCCTAGAGACGTTTCAGTTGTCGTGACCGGAACGGATACTTAACATCAGGTTTCCAACAAAAGACTGGAACTAGTCAAATGCGTTGTTTAAATTAATACAAAAAAAAAGAAAAGAAAAGAAAGAAAGAAAAAGCATCTTCCAGTCCTTTATGGGAAAGCCGATTTTAATGTATCAATGGAAGTCACTGCTGAATGAAATAAGCTGAAAATTTAAGGAAGATACTAAAATCTATGCTTATGATAAAACGTTGTTTATAAATTTATGCCTACAACCGAACCTAAAGCATGAAGGTCAAATTCACTTGATTTATCACACAAGCCAAGGAAATCTACTCTATGTCCCGTTCAAAAAAAGGAAACAGAGAAGACTTCCACAGCAGTCTGATTAACCAAGTTAATTTAATCGTAATAATTTGATCCTAAATTAATACGGTTTAGTTATCTAGGTTTCCGAAGGCTTAAGTAATATCAAAGAGAAGTTATTCTTTAACATCAACAGCCAAGTTTGTTTGACTGTTATTTCCAGTTGACACAAAAACAACAGACAAAAAAAACAACAGATGTTGATGTAATGAAACCTTAGTTCTGATCAGTTTCAGATATTTCAAGCCGGAAATATGAGAATGAAATGATGATTAAGATAATAATTGAATCCTAAATTAAAATGGCTTAGTTATTTTGCTTTCCGAAGGTTTAAATAATATTAAAGAGAAGTTAGTCTTTAACATCAACAGCCACGTTTGTTTGACTGTTGTTTCCAGTTGACACAAAAACAACAGACAAAAAACAACAGATGTTGATGTATTAAAACCTTAGTTCTGATCAGTTTTAGATAATTCAAGCCGGAAATATGAGAATGAAATGATAATTAAGATAATAATTGATTTGCTTATATCCTCTGCGATGGTTTGAACGGTTATTTATTATTAGGCCTAAGCAAGCTTGAGATGGATGTGAAATTTTTAGGTTTAGAAGAGAACTCCATTACCAGTTGCCCACCATTAGAGAGATTTTTATGACTATCAGCTCAATTTGATGTCATTTGTAAAAATCCACCCACGCCACACCAGTGAGATTCAGTGTCCAGTCCTCTGTCCTCGAATCCTCCATCGACTCACCTACTTCGTTAGTTAGCACAATGTTAGCATCCCCGTTTTTCATCCTACCGCAGTGGAACATTCCCAGACATATTGTTTGCAGGCAAGCACCTTACTGTTTTTTTTGGAAAAAGGTGTGGGTAGTATTATGACAAAATGAATGAAGCCCCAAGAACATAAGAAGCAAACTCTCACCTTCCTCCACACTGTCCTCCCCACTTGGGAACAAACGGCCAAATCTTCCAAGTGCCCAACTGCCCCCAGCATGAATTACAGGATCAGATAAAGTTTCCCAGGATTTCTCCATTGGAATATCTCAGAGGACATCAGAATTCACACCTTCTCAGAGGCAGAGCTTCCACAGCCCAGCAGGAGCGAGGTTGGCTAGATTAAACATGAACTTTCCCAAGTGATGGGCTCCTAATCTTGTGAGTGTGCCACCTTAGATCTGAAATTAAATAAGAAGCTAAAATTTTAAGTAGAAAATGCAAGCCCATTAGCACTTTAAAAACATAATAGCCCTATATTACTTGGTGTTACAGTGAAATTCCGAAAAAAATTACTTAAAACCCTAATTTTTTAACTAGTTTTTTACTGCTAAGAGGCACAAACCTAAAGTGAAAAAAAAAAACAACTAAAATAACATGATATTTAAGAAGAAACTTATGTAACACCAAGAAATATAGAACTGACATGCATATTATAAATAATTATCTGAATGTGATGGTCACCAATAGCCTGCAGTGTAAATTATGCTGTCTTGAAAAAAAAATGTTGCTAGGATGTTTGAAAGCTATCTAAAAAGTTCTTCGTGTTCTCCAATGGTAAAAACATTGCAAAGCTGCAAGTGTGTAAGTTGTGAAATTAGGTGCTACTTTGCTTTCTAGACTTCGACATGACAGCTGCAGGGGTTAAAAAAAACAGACCAGTGACGACCTTAAACAGTATTAAATAAATATTACATCTTTGATAAAATCTAACCTTAATAAAGGCACTGAGTTGACACCCAGTACTTTGTGTTAGAGCAGTTTTCACTTGACTGTTGAAAGTAATTGAGGAATTGGTTTGGTTTTGGTTTTACTACGCCCTTTGGTTGGCTCGTGTATTTACTTTGGTTTTGGTTTTACGACAGTCAAGTGAAAACCGCTCTATTTTAAGTTAACCTTACATGAAAAACAGTTTTCTAGTACTTTATGGTTTTGTTAAGTTGTTTCCGGTTGGTTTCTGTTGGATGGTAAACTTTTAGTAGGCAGAGGCAGCAAGAACTTATGCTTTGTAGTATGTTGTATGGGATAATGAACTTAAACCTTAAAGCTCTTTTCTGTCTGTGTATGTGTCCAATCCGAATATATTTAAATTGGCCCCTTTTTTGCTGCCAATACAGAATCAAAATCAATCAAAAATCAATTATTTATGCTTGTGATGGTTTAATTAATGCTAGTTAATGCCTGGTTAAAAGTCCTACTTGTGAGGCTAATGGGCTTGGTATTTGCTGTGAAACTAACATAGGATTTCAATAGACCATTTATGTTTACAACGGCTTCACTTGACTACAAAATACTACCAGAATTCCTATTAATTCCCCTAGGTTCCATAATTAAATTCCGTGATCCGAAAGAAATTAAACGAATCAAAAATTTATTACCTAAAAGATCCTTGAATAACTAAAGAATCCTCTGGTAGTTTGCAGTCGTATGAAGCAATTGTGCCAATGGTCTAATGATAAATGATAAAAGTAATAATAATAATGATAAAAATAATAAATAAATGTTATAAGCAAGGGAGGCATCATAACCAAACACATCCCCACCCAACTGTAACAACTTTAAAGTTTTGAAAGCAAACAATTTCAAAGTTAAATATGATTCCCTGAATTACTCCCAGGGTACCAACAAGATGAATCCTGATAATTATAAGAACTGTGACAAAAACTAAATCTTTTGCATCTTAGTGCTAGATTTACTTTGTTTCCCGCCCAAGCAAATTATTTTTACCCTTGAAAACACAACAAGGAATCAATCATTTCACCAAATTTTGACATTCCAGTTTTTAACTGCTTCACCTTGCTTATAAAACAGGAACAACACAGTGGTACCAACATTATGCTGCCTTAATGTGAAAAAACCTGGACCGGAAGCTGATTTTTTCCCAGATTACTTGA
Source organism: Porites evermanni (assembly GCA_942486025.1). NCBI lineage: Eukaryota > Metazoa > Cnidaria > Anthozoa > Scleractinia > Poritidae > Porites > Porites evermanni. The sequence goes on along the minus strand of CALNXI010000460.1, from coordinate 18,839 downwards.
ATAAGTAAAAAGGAGTGTTGTTCTTAATTGTCAGGAGGGCAGAAAATGCCTGTCCTTCAAATCTGTGAAATTTTGGTAGCAATGTGTTGATTTCATCATGCTGTCAATAATTTTTGATTAATAAAAATGTTGATCAATTATTAATTATTAATGATGAAAACATCTGATCCCACCTAGAATTCCCAGTGATATTAAACAAGATTCCAATGAGCAGTCAAAAACACCAGGTTACCAGTTTTCAGCGGCAAAGAAATCTAAACATGTAACTTGAAAAAACAGCTCACGTTCTGCAATGCCTTTACTTATTACCCCGTGAAATGACGTCTGAGGAAACGCAGTGTTTAAACCCTCTAATTAACATTGCCATAGCAGTAAAGAAAACTAACAAACCAAATGGGAAAAATGTGGTAACCTGTTCTGATGTTCTGACAAATGTGGTAACCTTAATGTATTGAAGAAAGGTAATTATTGTAAAATTAGTCTAGCATGTGACCTGGGTACCTTTACTCTATTTCAGGCCAAAATACCAGTATGTCATTTTCCCTACCTTCATTGATAAGACCTGACATGCTTTCCTTAAGAGTAAAATGATGCAATAACATTTTATCCTATCCATGACCCTGGTTCCAGAAAGCACAAAATCTAACTCTATTTTCTTGGAAATAACCATTGATACTTTGAAAAAGAGCTTGGAGAGACAGGGAACGTAAATTCTCTCTGAATCACAGCTAATATCTGGCTACTTTTATTTTCTTGTTGCAACTTGAATTTTCGAAGAATTCCCAGGAAATCTTTTCTCTTTTAGTGTTCTATTCTCCTGTTGCTCTGGAAATGCAGAACACTTTTGTCTATCATCAGCCATAATATGAAACAAAGTTAATTCAGCAACGTTTGAAAAGGCAAAAGTTATGAAGTTGCAGTTTGATGTGACCACTCGTGTTTCAAATGAACAATATGGCACTGGGTTCCTGGATGTAATAGTCTAAATGATTCTATGAGTGTGTAATTTCCCTTTAAATTCCCCCTACAGACCCACACCCTCCTAAAATCTCCAGGGGAAAGAAAGATAATTTCAGAAAATAAGCATAACATCTGATATAACCCATTGGTTGATTATTAAATTCATCACTAATAGATGAGCATGGAGTTGGTGCCTAGAAAACTGATGGCAAGGATGTTTAGTTATCAAGGAAGGCACAAGGAGGTAACCATAGCAACCTTCCAACAGCAACCTCACAAGTGTCCTCCCCCCTTAATTGTCAGACTGATTTACTGCTCAAAATAATGAAACAAAAACCTGTCCTTGAAATGTGACCCAAACATGTCCCAAGTTTTATGAGATTATTTGACTCCTATTGCTGGAGTCGTAAGCTACTACTAAGATGTTGTATTAAACAAAACCACTGCTCCATGGAATCTTGTGATGGTGGCTTTAAACCTTATGGATAAGTGGTTGTACAAACATGTGTCCAGGAATGACTTGCCAATTAAAGATCAAAACTTTACAATTCTTTGTATAGAAGTGATTTATTCCCGATCAAGGAAACTAGTCCCAAAGGTAAAAATGCTAGTAAATTATTGTCATTTCCAGTGGCCTCTGTTTGTACAATGGTTGGTGGCACACACACACTGGACTAATTACGTGTGAATTTTTTTTTTTGACAATCAAGGAATTACTTCCAATTTATCACATGACTGAAACACGTCAGACTACATGCACAAATTTTTGAGAATTTCACCTAACCTACAATAAAGAAGATCCCCAAAATAATTTTTTTCTCGATAAAAGCCAATCAAAATTTCTGGACATCTCAGCGTACTTTCTAGCAACCCCCTTAAAATGCTTAAATATAATTTCTTAAGTTTCCACTGTTTCCCAGAAACATTTTTATAGACCCCAGAGATCATATCAATATTTGAAAACTGGAAATTTGAAAAGGTTTCAATCTAAAAAAAATTGGACTCCAGACCTACAGACATGTTATATGGAAGTTATTTCAGTCATACAACAATTGGGTAATTAAATGATTGACGTGCATTTTTTTTTATCTATAATATTTAAGTTCTATTCTTTTGTTTAGGGAAATCTTGAGTGAATGGGGGTTGTGGAACAACAGCTGGGTGAAAAACCTCCCTGTACGTCCACTGGCTCCTAGGAGGAAAACCCCAGGCCAGCTGTACCCCACATTCAGGCCTCCCGGGCAGGGCCAGAAATTTTTAAATCATTTTTGCGATCAGGACTTAGAAAAATATTATTGTTATTATTCATAAAGATACTAATGGTAAGATTATATTTAATTAAGATTTCTAGCCAATGCAATTATCACACAATACAAACCAGGTGTTGCAAGACTCTCCACAATCCACAACCCAACTCTTGAACCAGGCACACATGATGTCCCAAATCACCTGCCGTCTAATCCATCCTCTCCATTGACACTTCTTGTACATGTAGTAGGTGATGTCATCCAGCAGCCAGCTCTAGTTTGCCCTGTCCATTCCCAGGCAGCCAGCTGTCTTGTTTGCCCTCCAGTCTGCCCTCTCCATTATCCACTTGCTTTGTACTAGGTGTATGTTATGTCATCCAGCCAGTTGATTTGTTCCCATCTAGTGTCCAACACTACTCCGCACTCATTAATGCAAACCTCCATCAGTCTACCACTCTGGTAGTTGCTTCCTATAAAGCAAGAAAGAGATTTTTACATGAATATTTACATGTTACATGTACAAATACATTCTATAATGCAGTGGTATTACCGGTATTACATGTATGCTTCTAAAGATGGATAAAACGCTAAGTCAAAAGCAAGGTGTACAGAAGAGTAATATAATCACAAATTCCACAATATAATTGGCTAACAGATTGAGTATCTGCTGCTTAATTGATGGTGAGAATTGTACTGGCTGCAATTTCTAGAAAAATAACAAAAAATTGCAAGTACATCAACAAATGTCAGTCAGTCCATCAGTCCACCTATCAACCATTTAAAAAGTGAGCTAGTCAGTTAATAAATTTAAGAGTTTGCCTGACAGTCAATTAACCATTCAAACAGTAAGCCTGTCTATTATCAATCAAGCCACTCAGTTAATCAATCAAACATTATTTCATCAGTGAGTCAACCATTCAAACAGTTACAGCACCATTCAAAAGAAAGTTGATAGTCTGTTGCGAGTCTTGATTCTTGATGCAATTCGCGATTCTTGATTCCTGCGCGAATCGAGAATCAAGAATCAAGAGCAAGCTATTGAGAATATCGAGTCAAGGATCAAGTCTTGCGGGACAGAAAACAAAAGATTAACTCATGACTGATTTCTCGATAATTTTACAAAGACATACAGCTGTAACACAACACAGCATGGTCATATTCACACAAGCAACTGTATGCTCGCAAAAAGACCGATTCAAGTTGTGAAGCGAATGTTTCCATCATCAAGGACATCTGTATAAAGCTTCATTTCCTCCAGTAAAGGTTCAAATGCCTGCTCCAAATGCAAACAGTGTCTATTCCTGTAAAAGCCCTGGGGGGGGCACTCCCATTGGAAAGGGGTGGGGATGCCCATCAGAAATAATTTTGAATTAAACCCCTAAAGGAGACCAACCTAAATATAATGATGTTTTACCCAGAAAACCCTAAGTGAGGCCAAACTCCAAAAATTTACACCCCTAAGCGAGACTACGAGCATCCCTGCCCCTTTCAAATGGCACTTCCCCCGAGCAAACTGCCCAGATTACTGCTATAAAGTTCCTGAGTCCCGTGAAGCAGTTGGTTGCCCAGGTCATTGTAGCTTTAGTTGTGGAACAGGGTGCCCTGATCATTGCTGCAGTCTTTCTACTGTGTCAACTCTGTCGATATGTCCTTCTGAATGCCACGCAAGCTGTCATGAATTATGCCCCATGCACCGTTACAAGTAAAGTTTCTTTATTTTCCGTATCTCTTTGTCCAAGCCATTGAAAGACTGCATGTGATCATCTGTGTCCCAGTCACTGCTTTTCACAACAGCTAACACCAGCCGCTGTCCCGATGTAACCTACATGTAATCCAGTTTGTCAGTCACATTAGGGCTATTTATACTGGGACAAAAAAAAATGACACAAACTGCACCATTTATACGAGCTTATGTCTTATCTAAGATAGAAACAGCTCTTATAAAATTTAATGGTTCGCGTCTTATTTCTGTTCTTGTCAGACTTGTTTTTATTTGAATGTTGCCCATAGCAATGGCAATCCAACATAGTGCGCATTTCAAAGTTATGGCATCACGTTTTCCCGCCAAAAATTAACGCATGTATACTATGCCTTCACGTCTTATGTAGGACGCGATGGCCATTTATACAAAGTTTTTCTCATCTTAGCTAAGTTGCGTCTCATTTCAGACGAAATGTGCCATTTATACAGAAAGTTCATGTCATATTTAAGACGTCTCTTATGTAAGATGCGTCTTATTCTTCCTCATATAAATGGCCTATTGTCTTCCTACGTGCCCCAAATATTGCTGCAACCTGTCCGCATCATTGCCAGGAAATTTGCCAATCGTCTTGTCCCACACACTGCTGTGCATCTCCACACGTTTCTACTATTGGAACAATCACAATCAATACAAGAATCGTGTCCATCTATTCGTAGTTCCAGCTGCTTATCATCACACCCATTTTTTGTTGTAAGGTGTCTCTGCTGATGCCACGCTCATGTCCAAGAAGTTGCTCTGTGAGCTGCATTTCGCCATGCCAACAACATTGTTGTCAAGAGTGCTATCTGTCCATCACAAAGTGCAATTCACTTTGACGACATGTGCCCGGTGAACAATCGTCATTTTCGACAAAATTTTTAGCACCAATAGGAAATGTCCAGCCAAACTTTATGCTGCCGCAAAGCTATGCAACATCTACACCATATGCCCTAGTTTTTGCTCATTGTACTGTTCACACAGTTGGCCCCAGGATTGTTGCATGGGACATGACAAAAGTCTCCATACCTATTCAAAACCTCGGAACAATTAAACATCACCAGTTGGAAGGTCTCTTGCGGTTCAAGAAGCTTATTAAGTCGTAAGTTGTAAATCGTGTGTTAGAGCCGGTTACTATCAAGTCAAGAAGAAAGATGTTTGTATATAAGTGCAAGAAAAAAAGCATAAATAACCAAACCATGGAATACAACAAAACCGACGAAGACACAACAGTGAAAGATCTTAAATGAAGGGCCACATTTAATTAAGACATGTGTAACTAAAAGACTTTGATTTATTTTATTGGTATTCTGTTGAATCGACAAAAAATAGTAACACCGCGAAAGATCTTCAATGAAGGGCTATTTCTGAACTTAAAAACAGTTGCTCCATAAAAGAATGTGTAACTAGATGTTTGTGATACATTCTACCGGTATTCTGTTGCATATAATTAAACAATGTCCACTATTTTCTGACTTATGTAACTTTTTGGGTTTCTCTGTCCCATGGAAAAGGAACGAAAAATGCGAGTAAAACTGATGCATCTGTTAACTTCTTTTCAGCAGTTGCAGGCAATTACTGTAAAAACAAAACGAAAGTCAAATTTGGACAGTTATAACTTCATTTTGTGTTTTGCAACTAGCGCGTTCTATTATGTTATTCTTTTTGAAACTCCTCAAATCAGACTCGATTTGATAGACACAAAATACGTGTCCTCCTCATCAAAAATAATTAAAACTGAATATATACTGGAAATAAGTCACTAATGATTGTTTTCCCGCCTTTTTGTGCTATTGAACAATAGCTACTGAAGAAACAGCTTCCTATAAATGTGAAGGACACAGGGAATCTAAATGAGAAAAAATAATTATTAAACTCTAATTAAACTTTACAACAAATAATTGGTCTGACTAGACGATAGTTTACACAATTCCATTTATTTTATGGTCTTCTCGATAGCGAAATTTTACAAGGAAAAATTTTTACAACGAGAAAGCATTCACTAAGCACTCCTGAAGATGATGACACCAGAGGCCTCGGTGACAGAGCTAAAGCGGTAATTGGAAACTCTGTCCCAGAGGTAATAAAATTAATGGGAAAGTTTGGCCACCAGAGCTGCCAACCCTGTCAGGATTTTTGCTATTTTTTGTGATATTGTATTACCCCTTAACAACCTGCTCAATCAACACCAACTCAAGATTAAAACCTTTAAGTTGTAAAAAAATGTTTTATCTTGCAAAACAAATAATCTTTTGGGTTTTTTATTTTATTGTCTCCAACCTGGGTTTGTGAAAAAATCTCTTTTCTTAAGCCACATTTTAGAGATTTAAACATGTCAACTTCACAAGGAGCAATTCACATTTTCACGCCAAAAACGTAACATATTATTTTCTTCTCTGCACATTTCTGGCAGAAGAGGGAGATATTATTGTATTTTCTCACAGAGCAGTCTCTGCAGAAGAACACCTTTTAACTTCCTCCAACGCTACAATGGCCTCTTGGGCAAAAGAACAAAATTCATTGACTGCATTACCAGTAGCAAAAGACAAGGTTCCCACCTCCATCGAATTCCATTTTTTTATCATTATTGGCCAGGAATTAACTAGACCACAAATAATCATTTACTGACAGATCACAGGTAGTAGAATGCACGACAGAGTCTACATGACATTTGTGTTCTTTTAGGCATCCTAGTCTGTTTTTCTATACAAGGGGACCGTCCTGCATTTTTGTTTGTGGAGTGTTGCTTTGATATTTATACCCTCAACAAACAGCATCATGATCAAAAATACGTCGGATGACTTGAGTCTTGATGATAAGACTGTCATTAGTTATAAACAAGTCTAATCTTGACATTAATTACCCCCAGGTAAGACTGGTTATAAGTTACATGTAGATTAAGCCATGATCATCAAGACAACCAGCAAATTTACAGGTTACAGCTGTAGCTCAGGGAAACGACACATTGGAAATAGGCAACTGTGCTTCCAGTCAAATTCAGGGAAGTTCATGTCTCCTGCTATCCAGATAATTACGTGATGAGGTATAATTATTGCCACCAATCTGTTAGAGTGATCTGTCAAAGTTTTCGAGACTTATGGCATCTCCTTCATTCAGGTTATAAAAGACACAGGGTCTTACACCCTACTACATGTACTGTATGTTGATATCAACCCAGAGGTTTTCACATTCAGTCTCTAAAGTATATTCCCAGGGAAAGAAGTTATAGCAACCACACATTTGGGGTGCAGGTAGCAATCCAAATCCAGGCACATTCCACCACTGACATAGCACACTCTATGCACATTCCACAACTGACATTATAAAGTCTCTCCATAAGAATCAAAATCCGAAATAGAGTTTTACCTTAAGGGAAAACTGTTTATCTCAGTTACACAGACAATAAATCATGTATGTACACTTTATGTATCAGTCAAATCTAAGCTTCAACCTCCCCCCACCAAGGCATACCCCAGGCATTTGACACCTCCTCCCGGGGAGGAGGAAATTTGATTATCAGTCAACCATTTAAACTATCAGCCAGTAAGTTACATGTACATAATAAAAGTGTCAGTTTGTCAGTTAAAAAACCATTCAAACAATTAGCCTAGTCAGTTAATCAATCTACAGGTTTTGTGCATATAATAATATTATATAAAAAATTAAGAATTATCTCGACTGATAAATAAATTGATACAACGCAAACAGGTTAGAAAAATACTACAATTTGCTTATAATTAAGTTGGAGTCACCTAAACCAATTACACTGTAACTAAATTATGGTATGTCACACATACTGGTAACTACACTGAGTGTATTACTGTAAAAGAAAAAAAACAATTGATGAAGTTTTACCTTAATGTGCCCAGAGCTGCTTTTTCTTGCTGATCTTGTTTTCTGATTGTATTACATTGTCTCTCAGTTGCCATGCTATTCCCCTTCATCAAGATTCCAAAATCTGTGACACAAAGCAGTCCATTACTGAAAGAAAATCAGATTCAAGACAAAAATTAAATTAACATGTTTAGTTACACCTTTCTTAAAGATGGGTTTTACCAAGGCTTTTTTCAAGTCCTCCAGATGGTACTATTAGTGAGATGATAAGGATTATCTATTACTATATATTACTAAGGAGAGAGCTCCCAGAGGACTATGGGAGAACGACCATCACGCCCAGTGTCCTTGTGTGGCTTTAGGTTGTCTATAATAGCTTAGCGATACCGGCAGTTGTAATTGAAATGTGTGGCGTTAACATAGAACTGATGGCATATAGTTAGGGGTATGGTCGAAGACCCTATCGCACAGATTTCCTTGTGCTTGTATGTGGTATAAATCGCTTGATACCAGAAGTCAATTTCTCTCGAAAACTAGTAGACAGCAAATAGTCATTTATTGACAGATCGCAGGCAGTAGAATGCACGACAGAAACTGTACATGTTTTATTTAAGGCATCCGAGTCTGTTTTTCTATACAAGCGAACCATATCCTGCATTTTGTTTGTTGAGTGTTGCTTTGATATTTATTACCCTCAACAAACACAGCATCATGATCACTAATACCTCGGATGACTCGAGACTTGATGATAAGACTGTCGTTGTTAGTTACAATTGTATAAACAAGTCTGAGACATTTAATTTAATGAGATTACCCTGCATAAGAATGGTTATAAATTAGACTAAGCCATGATCGTCACAACAATCAGAAAATTTTCAGGTTTAAGCTCAGGGAAATGACACACATTGGAAAATTTTTGATAGGCAATAATACTTCCAGTCAAATCCAGGGAAGTTCATTCATGTCTCCTGCTATCCACAGCAGATAATAACATATATGTAATGAGGTATTGCCACCAATCTGTTGCAGTGATCTCTCAAAGTTTTCTAAACTTACGGTGTCTCCTTCATCCCAGTTATAAAAGGCACAAACATACAACATCTTAGACCCCACTAAAAGTCATGTACAGTATGTTGATATTAATCCAGAGGATTTCACACTCAGTCTCTAAAGTATATTCCCATAGAAAAAAGTTAAAGTTATTTAGAGTTAAAGACAGCAGGGAAAGCCCGGACAAAAAAGGGAAACTGGAATCGTACACAGGTTAGCATATTTAAAATTAGTGCTCAGCTCATTATTCATCGATTCTTCTTAATGGGGTGTTTAGTCAGGTAATCAACCATCAATCAGTTAGCCAGCCTGTCAGTTAATCAATAAAACACTCACTACACATGTAATCAACCATTATTTTATTTAAAAATTTTGCAAATGACTCGGACAAAACAGAAAATTTGCCAGATGATGAAGTCTTAGGAAAACTGACCACTCCACGAACATAATTTATATCGAAACTTAAGACAAAGAAAGAAAGCAACCTGGATTCTTTTCTAAATGAAATGGTCAAACATGGACAATATTTTTTGCTTCCGTGATTAGAAATAATCTTTAATGATAAAAGGTAAATTTCTGACTAACTGGAATATTGGCATGATAAAACCCATTTACAAAAAGAAAGGTGATAGAAGGTGGACCGCAGAAAATTACAGCTGAGGATTAAATTTTTTGACAAGTTGTCTGAGCAAATTGTTCACATCAATATTAACAATCCAGTGTTATTAATTTTTCCTTATTGATTTTTATGAATGACTGGCTGGAGTATTTTAGAGCACATAACTGCCCTGGTGTAAAGTTAGGTAGTTAGGTAAATGTAACTACTACATGTATCTTACAAGACACATTTTGATAAAGTACAATTGAACAAGTTGACACTGAATTCTGTAAACAAACATTATAATGTCCCATGGTACACCGTAGCCTGCGTAGCTGGCGGTATTGTGTAGTAGTCGAGTGAGATTTGGCGGCGGAGCCGTTGTAATATAGTCGAGTGAGATTTGACGGCGGAGCCGTCACGAGCGGCGAAGCCGCGAGAAATACCGCCTGCCAGAGAACCATGATTTTTCGAATGCCGCCCACTTTTGTCACGTTAGCTGATCCCAATTAAATCAGCCAATCAAAGAGAAACCTGCAATTTGAAACTTCCGATTATTTTCACGCGAGACAGTTTAGAAATAAGCGTTGACAGGCTAAACACGACTCCTAAGCTCGTGACAATGTGAAACGTGACCTTGTGAGTTTGCTTGAACAGAGGTTTTTTTTATTTTCTCGGCTCTCGCTCGAAGGTTACTAGCACTACACAGTGCATGTATCATTCTAAACTTTGACTGAGTAAATCTTTTTTTGCAACACTAGGCTTAACATTAAAAGGTCATGAAGCTGGTTTGTTACATGCATACTGAGTCGACCATTTCCGGTGGTTTATTCCTCTGTAGGTGTTCCTGATAGGATTTGATCTCAGATGCAGTTGTAAAGTGTTTTAATTTTCTTTGACCTTTGTTTCCTACGGCTAAACTAAGACAATTCCAGCGCTGTGAAGTTTAAAGACGCCATTTCGGCAATTTAGTCATCAATTATGCTCTTTCTAAAGCAGAAATCACAATCACTTTACATGTACGTCTTCTCCAGTTTGCCATCTGCTCCCTTAATTGGGAAATATACGCGAAGGCTCATCTAACATGATTGACATATGTATGGCCCTCGACCAATCCGTTTCCCGCACACTGGTGTGCGGACCATTCAAAATACCGGGGTTTTCTGGCAGGCGGTATTTCAACCGCCTCGTCCTTACTCCTTTTTTTTGGAACACGGCTCCGCCGCCAAAACTTTAATCTCGCACCCACACAATACCGCCAGCTACACAGGCTAGGTACACCGAAATCACAGCCTGTAGAGCAGAACTTGGCCGATACCCTCTACATGTATCTATAGACATACAAGGCTTCCCTTTTATGTTACTGGCAAAGATTAGAACAAATTTAATCATATAACCCTCTCTTAAATGAAATAAGCTCTTATTTACGAAAGAAATCACAGACAGTTTTATGGTTTATTAAACAATGACGAAACATTTACAAATGCACTACAAAAACTAGGTGAAAAATTTTTCTCAAGATTGGTTAAGTCAAAAGGACATTTCGGATAGCTCTAGACAAAAAGATACCAAAAAGGAAATTAAAAAAGATCATCACTTAGAAGAATAGAATAAAGATTAGAATAATACCTAAAGATAGTTAGAAATCCAGCTCATAGAATCAGTATGACTAAACTGCAATTGGGAGTTCATGTTTTATGTATACAAACAGGGAAGTATGAAAATAAAGGAGCCTCTATACCAGTAAAGGAAAGGCTTTGTTTAGTTTCCAAAAGAAACTGCATAGAAGACGAGAAACACTTCTTAATTGATTACAAGTATTGAATACGATGGTCTTAGACGGAAACTTTATTTTCATATTTCTGAAAATGATGCAAACTTCATCAATTTATACGTAAGCACAGATCATCATAACTGTACATGTATTTACTAAGATTAGAAAATGAGAATACTTTACAAGTTACAGTGTATACAATGTAGCCAAATATGCCCATCTTAAAAAACGAAAACAGATCCTGAGTCACAAATCAAATTGATTAGTTAACTAAATTATAGTATAACTATTATCAAAATGGTCTATTCTGTATAATTTTGTTGTTTAATTCCGTTCATATTGTAGTTATGAAAACCTTTATTGTAACTAGACCAAGGCCTCCCTTTGGAGAGTAATTAAGGCACAATAAAGATATACTATACTACACAGAGGTTTCAATAAGCACCGATGACCAACGAAACACGTTGACTACTTAGCTCAGAGTAGTCAGCTACTTTTTTCCCCCAAAAAGAAGCAATATAGTTTTAAAAATGTTGTAAACAAAATATATCATTAAATCGGAATTAAAATGTAAGTTCATTATGATGTGCTCTCAAGGTCCAATAATGTATGTTATACTTTAGTTACACCAGAATGTTCACCTGAATGAAAGCTATTGCTGGTTTTCAGTGTCACGCCATTTAAAACAGATCAAAATAAAAATCAAAACCATTCCATGGTTTAAGTCCAGAATCTGGGAAATGAAAGGAGGTACATATACAAAGACCCTCGCCAAGATTCGGGTCAGAGGAACATTTCGTATATGAGATATCCGAAGAAATGTTTTACCTACATTTCTAGGAATTTGTATGGAGACCCCTTGCTGGTACTCACCTGGATGGGCACCAACAGGGCAGACAGGGAAACAACAGAAACATCTCTTTCCAAGTTTTGCTACAAAAGTGTGAATTTATCCCTCAAGAAACTCATAAACATTAAAGTAATACTTTTTCTAATACATTTATAAACTGTTTTAATAAATAGCAAAATTCCCCGAAATACATGTAAGACAGTTTTTCAACCTACATTACGGCTCCCTCGGCCATTATGTAAATGCCGTGTCACGCAAAATCTTAGAAATTCAAGCGTACTCTAACACAAAACCAAGAACCCTTTTGAAGCAAAAATTTCTATGAACACTAGTTTCCAGCTGCTTTAATCTATCATGAAAGTAAAATCTCAGTAGATCGATAGTTTTGTAGTTTGAATTTTAGTGACGTCATGTGAAAACCACCAATATCATTCATGAATGAAAAACACGTTCTTCTGTTCACAATTTAGTCCCACTTGTTTGCGTGTTAGTCACGGTAAAGTTTTACCATCGATTTTTGAAATCGCTCAGAATTTTGGCCGTGATACAAATGCATTAACAGTTTTTAGGCCATCGTGCACCTCGAGAATCATGTCCTGCACTACAGGAATCGCGTAGCATGGGACACGTCTCATGAGAGGGTGGTAATTTAGTTTTGAGCAGTACTGTAGACCTCCCTTTGAAGAGTAAGGACAATGTATACTATACTACAGATGTATATTATACAATGTCAGTTTATCAATGAAAGAGTAGGTTCATCAGTTAACAGGGGTTTCAAAACAAGCCGGCAACTGCCGGAGTTCCGCCAGCTACTTGATTGTATGTCGCTGGCTACTCTTGTCATTACAATCAGCTTATGACATAAATGTAAACTCTCTTCATGAGGAATCAAAATGATCCCAACTAGAGTTTTATAGCTTATTTCAGTTAAAATTATTTCAGAAATTTATCAACAGAGCAATGACCCGCACTTGTAACCTGTGACCTGTGGCGTGATTTTTTATCAGCTGCCAAATTTCATGTTTTACTTAAATTTGTACCAGATCTCCTGGACTTAAGCCATAAGCTTAATCCTTTAATTACCATCACCAATATTACTTGCTTATGAGACCATCGCTTTCTGCGAAATAGTCTTATATTTAAGCTTAACTGTATAAACTACAATGTCATTAAACATAAGCTTACCTCGCAAGACTGGTGCCAAATTTTTCACGACTCCTGCCATGCTAAGTGCGAGAATTTTTCGATCATGAATAAAGCCAAGTGTTGACGAGTAAGTAAAAGAACTGCTGAAGTTCAAATCCGAGGTCCAGAAGTCCAATTCTGTTACTTTAGATCCAATTTACTACACACGTGTTCCGTCTGGTCAATAATCCGTCGCCATTATTGGTTTCGTTTAGAACCCAGTCTCTCGATTGGCGCGTGCATCTCGCGCGCGGTCTTCTGAAGTACTCGTGATCGTTACGCGTTTCTCGAATACTCATGAAACACACTCTATGAAGTCAGGAAAATAAACATAGTAAACATTACCTCTAACAGTGACGAGTAATTCAACTGAGTAATGAAACCAAGTCCATCATCATCAAAGCAATAGAACAGTATGTTCCTCACAAAAAGATCTCTGGGCGATCGCATGTCCCGTGGCTTACACCATCCCTGAAGAGAGCTATTCGAAAAAAGCAGCATTTATATCGCAAAGCAAAGCAACTCCTGAACCACGGAAAAAAAAATCAGAAAAGCAACAAAGAGCAAGCTTTTAAAAGCTACAACGATTACGTCTCGAATATATTGGATTCCACAACAAACCCTGACCTTCCCACCCTGGGTAAGCGTTTCTAGCCTTTATCAAGTCACCAATGAAAAAGGACAATCTGGGTAACTCTCCCTTGAAGGAAAACGGAAAAGGGGAGGCCCTGTATGATGGTAGAAAGAAGGCGGACCTCTTATTAGATCAATTTAAATCAGTTTTTACTCAAGAGGATCTCTAGAACCTTCCGTCTCCCCCACAAGCCTACAGACGTAGTTAATCGATAAACTGATAATCGATATTAATCGATAGTAACCGATATCAATCATCGATGAATATCGATTTCGATAATGCAAAAAAGTTGTGACTTCGATTAATATCGATGATTTTCCGATAGAAATCGATAATGATGTTTTATTGATTACTATCGATTGTTATCAATTTTTGTTAATCGATAATTATCGATAAATTATTTTTTCTGTGACTTCAATTTCTATCGATTTCGGCGGATTAAATCGACTAATATCGATGATATCCGTCTTCGGCCAATTATAGACCCCATCTTAGTCACTTTTGGGCAAATATGTGATTTTCGCGATCCCTACGTAGTCACTTTCTATTCATGTATCTACCTGCTTGTATTGACTGAAGAACACTAATTTTACTCCTACAGTACAAACTTTGGTACGTTTGCTAACCGTAAATATGAAGAACTGTCTTACGGTCTCTTACCCCAAAACTCAGAAAATGTGCGACCCCATTCTAGTAATTCTATTGAAAATGCGACCCCATTATGGTCAAACCAGTCGTGAAAATGTGACCCCATACAGCGGCACATCCCCATTAGCCTCTTATAAGGAAGTTCCCTTTTCCTCACTTCTGTTTCCTATAAGATCATGGAACATATCTGATATTTAGTCACATTATGTCCCACCTTGAAGAGTTCAAGATCGTGTCTGATATCCAGCATGGCTTCCGCAAATCTTATTCGTGTGAAACCCAACTGCGCATCGCCCTCGAAGATCTTGCTAAAAACCTTTATCATGGCAAGCAAAGCGATATCATCTTGTTGGACTTTGCTGAAGCTTTTAATACTGCCCCAAACCAACGCCTCCTATCCAAGCTGAGCGTACAGGACACAATCAACAACTGCCGATTCAAGCTTGGAAGGCTTAAAAATTCGCTTGTGTCAAGTCTCAACGGGAACACTTAGGAAGTTTTTCGTTTTAATGCCGTCATATGGGTAAAGGGAGGGGCGGGGGCGCGGGGGTTCCTACGCACGTTATGACCGACATCAAAACGTAGAAATAACGCATCACAGTGACTGAAAGTTACGTTTCACGGAAACTTCTGAAGTAAAAGGCCATGCCAGTGCATGGCTGGAACTGTTCATAATGCCACTGTCTGCAGAGTTAATGATGAGTTTAGAAAAGACATTTCATCCTCGCTGTCACCGTTGTTTATTGAATAAGCTTTGCTCCCTTCTGCGGTGGACTTTTCTAACCGACAAAGTTTTATTTCAATCGAGGATTAGACAACGCTTTTCGGACTCAGCTTTCAAACCAGAGTTCTCAATGAGCTTCAATGATGCTTAAGTACCCTTAAGAACTTCAAGGGATGTTCAAACACTTACTGTTAATGCATATTTTAATTCGATTCGTTCTTTATTTCCAAGAAAACCCATGGATCCTACAGATTTGGGATCCACATAATATATTACTCCCGCTAATTTAAAGACTTGCTCATTATCACTGTCCACCATTGCATACACCCGAGACCCCCATGCGTGTTAGCTTCACAAAAATACGAGCTGATTGGTTGAAGAATGCTGACGTCACGAAAATCGTTTCCCAGCTCGGGATCGCAGACGATATTTTCTCGGCGGGTGAGACACACAAGAGCCGAAAATTAGGGCGTCTACTGTCGCAGGCTAGATCATTTAGGGCGAATAATAACGACTAGTCTTGTAAGACACTTTAAAAAAGTTCATTTGAACTATCACCGCTTCAGTGTAAAATTTGTCTTCAGTTGAAACTTACCATCTATTTAAACGAAAAAATTAGTTAAAAATTATGAATATCCCATAAGATATTTTAAAGTTCACGTACTGTACGACAAGCAAACCATTCAGAAATTTGTTCCGTTTGAAAAACGTCTTTCCCACGCATGATTTATTGATCCCTGCGAGCGTGTGCCCTATGCTTTAATTTCTGGTTTTGGTTGTAAAGCTTTTTGTGATCGGTTATTTCACTCTAGCCAATCGTAAGCAAGCACCCTTGAAGCCTCTGCTTGGGTGTCGCTGAGAATCTTGTAAAGATAGTATATCTAACCGTTTTTTTGAAAACGATCCTTACGAAACTTGCAGTAAACTGCGCCCGATAAGCTAGAAAATCACACCAGCGAAGGAAAAGCAGAGGAAAAATAAATTAAAAAGAGCGAGGAGGAAGAAAGGACGTGAAGAGAAATGGCCATGGTAGCATTCTTAGCTTTTATATCGGCTACTTCAGTTGTTGGCACACTCTTAATCATGCTTCCCTTCAGTGCCCCCAGAGGCCCGGTGTATCGACACACTGGACACATAAGATCAATACAGAAACAAACTTTTAAAGTTTTCTTTATTTGTTTGAACCTAAAAAAACAACGGCCGTGACACGCTTGGAGTTGTTCAATTACTGCAAAGGCTGGTTTTCACCGTAGCGACAGAGTCAGAGTCGGAGATCGTAAGCGGAGAAATAAGAACGCTTATGACCTTGTGAATATCCAAAAAGTAATAATAAGCGCGACAAAATCGGAGTCAGAAGAATGAGAACGTTTCCATTNGTTTAGTTTTTCCGCTTCTGCTTGCGTCTTCGACGATCCAGTTTACACTTGATTGTAACGACGGAGTCGTAAGTGGAATCACAACCTTGTTTTCACAAGATCGTAAAGCTCTACGCTTCTGATTCCAACTCCAACTCCGACTCCGTCGCTAGTGGAAACCAGCCTTAAAATCTCTACTTTGGGCCTTTCTCTGGCTTAACAGTTGCTACAATAGCAACCTCACGCTTAGAATTCCGTTACAGGGCGTTTCTTTACCCAATCAATTATTTCGGGCACGTTTAACACCCGTTTGTAATGCTCTACCTAGGGCGGGAACTTTTCAAGTTCTCCAGGAACATCTTCTTTACCCTTCGAAAAAAAGTTGTTAAAGAAGTCAAAGAAAGTGATGTCGGCATAGCATAGCTGCGGATAAGAAACAGAAAGAAATCGTAGTTAATTTATCCTCTAATACTAGTATTTGCCGCTATTTAGCTAGTATACTGCCAATTTATTTCTTACTTAAACATCAAAATGAGTCAATCTCTAATATTCTATAAAGGCATGTTCACTAATTGCGTTTCACACGAAATTTATGAATCATGAAGAGTATTTTCTCTGATATTTATACGCCTTTAAACTGTTTATAGGAGCAAATTTAAAATACAAAGTGGTTAAAACACATTCACTTTCATTCAGTTTTTCTGGTTCTTGATAAATTGCTTCATACATAACCAATGATTTAATTTTGAAGTACACTCGCGCTGTCATTGTTTACATTTAGGTCATTAGCATACAAGCTACCCTATAGAAAACTGCGCCTTACATACAAATTGGGTTCAAAAAGTTGAAAGAGTTGGTTAATTTGAACAGTTTGTGCAATTTGCAGCTCTTTACAATTAAAAACAAAGGAATGAAATATAGGCAATCAAAAACTGCGAAATTGCTGGATGGCAAAAACTAACTTAAATAAATAAATAAATATTAAATATTAATTAATTAATAATTAATAAACCGGACAACTTTGTCCTTGATTCCAGTCTAAGGCTGACTTTGCTAAATAATTTCTTTTCTTTTTAAAAATGGTTCCTCATGATTTAGCAAGTCACCTTTATTAATTTTCAGACCTTTTATCTGAAGGAACTGTTTCTCTAAAATCTGTAAAGTGATATACCACGCTAGTGTAGGCCTATCAAAAACGATGGTATGTCCCTCGCAAACAAATCCTCTCGATGGTCCTTCAAAGTGTCCGCGCCGAGTGTTTACCTCGGGTTTTTTGTTGCTATGGTACTGTGTTCTCTGTCACGTGCTGTAAACTCTTCAGGTACGGGTGTCATTCCAGCTCTAACTTCTACATTCCTTAGTCTGTCTCAACAGGAATCTTTGCGGTTGATAATTGTCACGTACGAAATCAAGACTGGAAAGAGGAATTTGACTTCCAGCCACGGATGCATCTCGAGTTCGGAGTGAAAGAACAAGTGGTTTTTATTGGAAACTTCACCATCAATTGCGAATGTTGGTCCAAATTGATTAATACTGGTCAGGAGTATACTGAAGAACCTCGAGCTTCGAGGTCCATTGCATCGTTCGTCGCTGTCATCCATTGCTTTATCACATTGAACTTCCCTTGCCCCTGTGTCATAATCGTGACTTGTTCTTGCTGCAAATGGACAACGTCATTTATCATGTCCTTGGAAAAGGTATCCATACTACCGCGGATGTTTTGATGCCCAAGGTTTTTTGCAGAGAAGAAAACGCCTACTTCAATTAGCTCTTTTATTTCCACTGTGTAACCACGCCCAAACACGTGGCCATAATAGAGAGGAGAAGTCGTTACGTCACGTTGTCATGGTAGCAAAATTTTTGGATGACAACAAACCGAAAATTCACTTAGAAAGTAAATTCGCACTGTTTCAAACTTCATCGATGTTATTCAATTTCATTTAAGAGCCAGTCTCTGTAAGATCCTCATATCGAGTTTTGCCCACAAAATGGATTTCGCTCATAATTTTTCTATAGACTTCTTTTAATAAGTATATAACAAATATGAAACTAGATTGGAAAAATTCGCTTCTATAAATTTTTTTTAACGAATTTTGTTTCGGCGCCACATGCACAGGAAAAAATAACCAGTTCCCTAATTGGGAATTTTCTTAAAATTCCCAAGTTCATGACCCAATCATGGGAATGTGTTTCCCAATGCTGGGGTATGCTTGGGAGTTTTTTGGGATTTCATTGGGAAATA
>CALNXI010000459.1:226223-258804 GCA_942486025.1 Porites evermanni | reverse complement strand
CCCCCCCCCCAAAAAAAAAATTTTCCTTCACGCATTCTTCTTTAGCCCCCCCACTCGAAAACTTGCTGCGCGGTCCCTGGACTATATTACAACGGCTCCGCCGCCAAATCTCACTCGACTACTACACAATACCGCCAGCTACGCAGGCTACAATTTTAGAGGAAATATTATGTTATCCATCTTTCAGACAAATGTTAGTCAGGAAAAATTCGCGGAAGTATCTGAAGTAACGACTTATAACCTTGCTCCAGTGTCAATTATCTGCACAGTTGGTATTAGACTGGCCCCGAGAGTTCAGAATGTAGTTTTAAACAGCTTTGGCCATGGCTTTGGTTCTAGATACTGTAGAGATAACCTACTGTTACTTAAAAAACCGTGATTGGTGAATGTTGTTCTATCTTCCTGCCCCCTGGCTAGCAGATTAGGAAAATTTACGGCCAACGGTAGAAGAATCTGACCGTAATAATGCTAGCCCAGGAATGGTTCGCTTTACGTGATCAAAACTATATAGTGAATACTATTTTGAAAATAAGCTTTCTGCTAGTTTTCTGAGGACTGAACAGTTCAGACTGTTGAGGCAAACTTACTCCAACTATTTGGGCGGTAATCTGATTAATTTGTACTATTATTGAAGCTCTAACAATTTGGAATACTGCTGATTCGAACGCCAACTGTGCGACTTAACAAAGCTCGCACGCGAGCCATTGTTGAGCAATGAACTGAATTACAAAAAGGGCAAAGCATAAATATCACTTTGCTATCAGTGAAACAGACCGGCTGAGATGCAAGCATACTTGTTCATGACATAATACTGCACTTAATACCAATACCACGTGGATTAAAATCTAACGCTTGCAAATATCTGCTAATAAACCCGAACTTCTCTCTATTGTACAGCACAATTAAGTGGGTACAACACCTTAGTTCAGTACGACTTGTGTGTCGATATACACCCTTGGAACGTCTCTCTCGATCATGTTTGCATAGAGTTAATTTAAGATGGCCTGCGTTGTTTAAAACACACATTTCTTAAATTGAGTGCATCAATAGTATTCAAATGGCAACTTACCTCAAGCTACAGCTATGTATTCACAGTCCTCAAAACGCGAAGAAACTATCTTGCGGATATCATGTAAATTAGCCTGGCACAGTGATTCATGTTTTTATGCCTCGAAGCCCACATTAGACGTAAAACAAATAATGCTGTCTCTTGATGTGTTTAAAATTCAGTTGTCGTTTCTGTCATTTTTGACTGATTCTATCAGCATCAGGCCGGTACACATGCACTGTACCTCCGTTCCTTCATTTACGGTTGAATTAGTTTAAGATTGATTGCATATTATTCACGGCGGCATTCTTATTGAAATCAGTGTTCGGAAAAGGGAGTTGATGTTTCGATCGAAGCGTGAAGCACGCTGTGGAATATTCAAAACTAAACTAAAGAAAACAAATTCTATTTGTATTAATCCGTTAATTTTTGTTTCGGTTGAGGGGTTTAAAGTTTTGTTCATCTCAGCAGGTGCTTTGAATAACTTTGTGTTTTATTGAAGAACTGGTGCTATTTCTGTCACTTATATCGGATTTGTTTTTATTCTGCAATAATATTCGTATTTAAATTAACCGTCTTCACCACTTTGCGAAACCGCGTCTAGCCCACAGACGCTTGCGGGCGTAGTTTAACCAACAGACCGTCTGTTTGCAGTGCGCAGGGCGTAGAGGAGTTTGATGCTCCATTCACGCCTAAAAATAATTTTTTTTAACGTTTTGTTTTTCCTTCGCGTTTAGCAAGCTGAAAACCTGTAGAGTGTATTTCGACGTTTGAGACGACCTCAAATCTGCAGTAAGGCTACTGAGCACTCCCGAAAATACCATAACATACCATAATGCTCTTTGCTTGTCACCCTAAAATTTTGCATAAGCATTGTCTTCAGTTTCTCTTGGGAGTTAAAATGGCCCCAAGAGAAACTGAAAACAATACTTATGCAAAATTTTGGGGTGACAAACAAAGAGCATTATGGTATGTTAAGGTATTTTCTGGAGCGGTTTATTCTGCGCCTGCGCCTTTCATCGCTGAGTGACTGCAGGCTCATAAAACCACTAAGGTGCGCGCCCTCCTTTTAAAACGCCCTTAATGATATATGCAAATCACCCTATGTTGAAATTCTAACAACCTATGTGCTTCAACAACGAAAATATTTGGGCGGAAAATTTCCCCTAAATTTCAGACAAAAATGTAGGGACGGTTTGGAAGAAAATTTGGGAATCAAATACAGCGTCTAAATATTGATAACTTTATTGATCAAACTCCTGATATACCTCTTAGAATTTACGCCTTGCGTTAAGATTTATGCCACTGGCCCTAACCTACTAACACTTTAACAAGACAGCAGGAGAGTGATTGAGAAATTACATCCTTTTAAGAACTTCAAGTTGTTTCCAGTAACTTGTCATTAAAAATTAAAACATCGCACAAAAGAAGTGTTACCATGAAAACGTACCTTTCTTTGCAAACGTTCATTTCAAATCGCTTTATTTCTTCTCTTTCGTTCAACACCTTTCTATCAGGTTATTTTTAAAAACTCTTGCACTCCAAAATTATGAGAACAAATTAGGGTTAAACCTTGTTCTTGGTTCAATATTTTCTTCTTTACATGATTCGTCAACCGTTGTTATTGTCCACACGGGTACGAATAAAGATAAGTAAATATTAAACTAAATTAAAGAGTAGTCAAATTAAACTGAACTACATAAATACAACTAGTATTATTGTAGGTAAGCTCGATTTCCATCAGTGTTGTTGTACTAATTAAAATCAGTCTTCTGTTATTAATGTATTTCGGTGCTTGGTAAACTGAATGGACGAAAAAGGAGATACATAAAACAGAAACACTTAACCAAGAAGAGTTTGAATCAAAGGAAACACACTAACAGTAGTCTGACATTGTTAAAAATTTGCTATCATAGAACACAATAAAAACATTAAGAAAAACTGCTTGCAATTTGGGCTGACGGACAGTGGATTAAAAATTGTAATTAATAATATATACATTGTATAAACACCGCCAGAGGTCATCCTAGAGTAATCCCAGTAGGCTTTGTAAAGAACTCCTGTTCTATGATACATGTAGTTACATGCACTGTAACAATGTAAGATTTTGGGACGAATAAACATTAAAAATCGACCATTAAGGCTAGATGGGGAACTCATTCAAGACACTCAAGAGAGCGAAGCACACCCTTTTAAAAATGAAATATTTAGTATTGAACTGAGTTAATGCAAGCGCGCGATCACGTATAACTAAACCTAATTCAGTCGTGTTTCCTCTCCGAGATGTGGCTATATTCCTAGCACGTTAATGAACTGCTTTTATTTCACTGAGTTTTTAGGACAGTTTCGTTAAGAAGATTAATCGAGGATGACCTTGTGCTTTAAGCTTTCACGGTCTAAATATGCATATGGAACAACTGGATAGTGACGGGTGGCATTTATACAGTAAGTTGACGATTTCAAAGTGTATTGAGCTACGTTTTCTTTATGCTATTCGAAAACGATGCAGTTTCGATAAGCTGTGGGCGCTTCACGTTGGATTTCCTCAATAAAGCTTCGCCATCTCGCATTAAAATGTTCAGTAGAACGAGGATATTCGCGATGTTTCGGGTTTCTAGCAGTCACGGCTGCAAACAGAAGTGCTTGGCCGCGGAATTTCAACCCAAGAACGGCCATGATATGCAAAGCTGACACCCACCAACTTTCCTTTTCATACTTGTTGTTGTATGGCAAAATGTGAGCGACAGCCTGATGGTGGAAAGCGTGGAAAAGAGCATCGAACCAAACCACTGGAATTACTAGTGATGAGTCTTGAATTCCACACAACTGTCTTCTTTTTTGTAAAGTCCACTCGGCACCATGATGCACCGCATAGTCTAAGACACCAAGCACTGGTTCATATTCTAACAGCCAGTCTTGCACGACTCGTAGCGGTTGAGTTTTTCTCAAAGCAGGGGGAGTCATTTTATTAAAGCTAAAGGTGACGTCATCATCTAAAAATATGTAATAACGGTAGGGTAGTCTTCTGTTTAAGGCCGTAAAGTAGAGTGCATTTCTTCCTGATCCCCAAGTAGTTTGTGGATAAAATATGTAGGATGTATGAGATGGAATTATTGATTTGTTGCACTTCGCTTGAAAGCTTAACACTATGATGTCACAATTGCAATTTTCAGCGACATCAATCGATTCTGCAAGGTGTGAAGGAAGACATTGTTCCGTTTGTACAAGGTAAACAAATTGCTTCTGAATCACACCGAACGAATCCGCCTTTGATCCTTTCTCGTATACTGCTGGAAGTTCTTTGCCAAAACCCTTTCTACTGTAAAGGGTAATGTGCATATATATAAGATTGCTCGCAATAAGAGTACATCCCACCAAGACGACATATGTAAAATATCGGAAGGAAAACATGGCTGTTTCTTGTACTCGTCATTAGCAACTGCATGAATTGAAATTTCACACCACTAGAGGCAGTGTTTCCACGAAAACGTTTCTTGGTTTAAAAAACTTCATGTTCTCGCAGGCAAGCAAGGCGCTGTAAACAAACCATTTAAAGACATTTACTTGTCAAAGAAAAAGATAAAATTTCATGTGATTTAACTTTCATTTTCATTGAGAGTATAATAGATCAGTTAATTGAAACTCCGGCCCCCCGACCCCACGACTTTGCAGGGAATTTAACATTGGCCGCGTGTTAAAACTCAACTAATTTCCAGGCTCCCCGGGCCAAACAGCTTATTAAAAGTCCTGTACAACGGGGCATTAGTAGTTCATAAAAAATAAACACGATTCAGTTCGGACTTACATTATTTGAGGGTGCTGTACTTGTTCCTCAATTCAGCCATATTTTCAGCTATACTCACCAACTGCAGTGAAGTTGGACCTCTTTAAATGAGCTACATTCAAATTCGATCATGGTGTGCGTTAATCAGGCCGAGGATCGCTAGGGGAAGACCAGGGTCAGAATATCACCCTTAAGACCTGGAACAGTGACTTACGGTTTTGTAACATTGCCATGGAACTGCTTACATGCTTACCTGGCGGCAGATCACGGGACAGAAACGACATAATTTATGCGTACATGTCCACGTAAAAAAAGGTCATGTTTTCAAAGAAACAGTTCAATCTCTAACGAGTGGAATATGAAATGACCTTCCTACCGTGGGGAATCAAGAAATAAATGATCGTCCGAATGTTTCAATATCCGCTAAGTTGTATTCGTTGTCGCAAAATTGCATTTGCTGTCGCTAAAACTCATTCGCTACCTCTTGTTGTGAATGGCAAAGATTTCCTTTTAAATTTTGTCCATTGTCTAGAAAAAATCAAGTTTCAGTTCGGTCAAGACATCTAAAGGTTCTTTCCATTTGAAATGAAAATGAAATATGCTTTGGCCAATCATTAAACTTTTCTGGGAAACTGGCTACTTACCCCTCCCCTAAGCCAANAAAACTTCATGTTCTCGCAGGCAAGCAAGGCGCTGTAAACAAACCATTTAAAGACATTTACTTGTCAAAGAAAAAGATAAAATTTCATGTGATTTAACTTTCATTTTCATTGAGAGTATAATAGATCAGTTAATTGAAACTCCGGCCCCCCGACCCCACGACTTTGCAGGGAATTTAACATTGGCCGCGTGTTAAAACTCAACTAATTTCCAGGCTCCCCGGGCCAAACAGCTTATTAAAAGTCCTGTACAACGGGGCATTAGTAGTTCATAAAAAATAAACACGATTCAGTTCGGACTTACATTATTTGAGGGTGCTGTACTTGTTCCTCAATTCAGCCATATTTTCAGCTATACTCACCAACTGCAGTGAAGTTGGACCTCTTTAAATGAGCTACATTCAAATTCGATCATGGTGTGCGTTAATCAGGCCGAGGATCGCTAGGGGAAGACCAGGGTCAGAATATCACCCTTAAGACCTGGAACAGTGACTTACGGTTTTGTAACATTGCCATGGAACTGCTTACATGCTTACCTGGCGGCAGATCACGGGACAGAAACGACATAATTTATGCGTACATGTCCACGTAAAAAAAGGTCATGTTTTCAAAGAAACAGTTCAATCTCTAACGAGTGGAATATGAAATGACCTTCCTACCGTGGGGAATCAAGAAATAAATGATCGTCCGAATGTTTCAATATCCGCTAAGTTGTATTCGTTGTCGCAAAATTGCATTTGCTGTCGCTAAAACTCATTCGCTACCTCTTGTTGTGAATGGCAAAGATTTCCTTTTAAATTTTGTCCATTGTCTAGAAAAAATCAAGTTTCAGTTCGGTCAAGACATCTAAAGGTTCTTTCCATTTGAAATGAAAATGAAATATGCTTTGGCCAATCATTAAACTTTTCTGGGAAACTGGCTACTTACCCCTCCCCTAAGCCAACATTAACACTTATTTTTCACTTAGAGCAAAAAGTTGGCTTAGGGGATGGGTAGGTGGGAAGTGTGCCCAGAAACGTATAATGACCATTTCCTTCTTGCATACTATTTAGAATTTGACTGAACTAGCTGAATAGATTTGATTAAAAGTGAAATTCGTATTACGGCGGGAATGTTCTAGCTGGTCAGTTCTGAAGCGGAATGGAAAGCACCCTAAGTTAATAAGCACCCTTCCGTTTTCGCCGAAGTGTTAAAAAGGCGTTTGCGTATCACAGAAGATACGCACTATACTCAATAGAGCGTATTCACATGACGTCACGGCGGCATTTTGGTGTTCCAAAACAATGAAACGGCGGCCATTTTGGTGTACCAAGACAACCCTGTGGGAATTTAACTCTTTTCTTATGTAAAAACTTTCTTTTGCTCGACGTATAAATTAGCATAGATGCATGCATGCCACGTGAGTGAACACGCACTGTAATCTGTTCATTTTGTCCTTCGGCAGCATAATTAAAAAGCATAAAACTATTCTAGTGAGGCCTTAAACTGCTGTTTTAGAAAAAGTAAACAGCAGTTTAAGGCCTCACCGGAACGGTTTTATATATATTTTTTCACTGTACTCATCTTTCCACGATCCTGGGACATGATGAAACAATGTTAAGTGCCCTTAAATAAGTTTATTTCTGTTTCATTAACTCATTGTATACATTAACTGTAACTAGAGACCTAAAACTGATTAACTTGGAACTAACATACTCCCCCGCAATGGATAGCCTTCTTTAATTTTTCTAACCTAGCAGGCTATTTTTTTGATATTCCTTTGATGTCTAAGATTTTAGCGTTATGGAGCACAGCGCCCATTTTCCAATCCAGATCAAACCCGTTCAGTAAATTAGCGATCCTGATTCTCTTCCTAAGTTTCAGCCTGTAGCCTTTGGTTAACAACTCCTTGGTTCGCGAAAGTCCGCGATGCCCTCGGTCCGCGACTTTTCTGAAAATGATAAAATATTTCGTCGTAGGTCCGCGACCTATGACCTTGGTTGAATAAAACTTCGCAAAATAAAAAGCGACGGCCTTTGTTTTAGAAGAACGTATTGAAAATCGTCCCTATACATGCCTACAAGTTCTCTTTTTTTAATACGTCGAATACATACGAAGTTTTAAGTAATTATTTTCGGCCGCGCTGAAAACGAGGACTGACTGTTGTCTGAAGTCTTTGAAAGAAAAGCAGATTATTTTATACTCACAACATCTTCCGAAAAAAAGTTTAGCTTAATTGCATCAAGAAAAGAAAAAAATACATGAAATATTGTGAAAATCACGTTTTCGCGTGGAAACTATAACATTTTTACGTTTTTTTCGCGCTGCTTACCCTTGTCGCGGAACAAGGAGCACATTCGCGGACCAAGGACCATCGAAAACGGTGGCCTTTTTTCGAATTACAAGCAAAATATTTATGTCTGGAACTTGAAACTTCAGGATTATCGAGAGGAACATAAAAGCTATCTTCAGGGAGTATTTCAGGTCGTTACAGTTTGATTCAGGTAAGATATTCAAGATCATGACTTTTAGTCGCGGACCAAGGACCACATAATGTACTGATGGATTTAATTTATTTTACTGCTGACGAGTTCTAATAACTAGAAATTCAGTTTTATCATCGAGTAACAGCCGTCCTTCAATAAGCCAGTTCGTTACATCTTTAATGCAATCCTCCATTGCGCGAACGGCCTCATCCTCGGCGTTAGCATCATCGGGCTTGAAACTCACGTATAGCTGGGTATCATCCGCGTGACAATGAGCCTCCGGGGAGATGACGTTCGATAACCTTGAATATACAGCTATTTCTAGAAAGGTTGTCGGAAAAACTGTGCACGCGACAATCCCGAAAGGTAATATGGGATATGCTCAATACATTGTTCCTGATACTGTAGCTGTCGAACCTACTTTTATTGCTTTCCTTTAGCACTCGCAAACATCCGTCCATGGCCTCTCTTGCCATTGTTTGAAATTTCTTTGAAAAACAGTGAACTAAAAACCACCCACAATACCTTTCGGGATTGTCGCGTGCACTTTTTCCGACAACCTTTCTCGAAATAGCTGTATGCAAATCACAATATGTTGAAATTCTAAAAACCTATGTGCTTCAACTACGAAAATGTTCGGGCGGAAAATTTCCTCTAAATTTCAGACAAAAATATAGGGACGGTTTGGAAGAAAATTTCGGAATCAGATACAGCGTCTAAATATTGATAACTTTATTGATCAAACTCCTGATATACCTCTTAGAATTTACGCCTTGCGTTAAGATTTATGCCACTGGCCCTAACCTACTAACACTGCAACAAGACGGCACAAGGAGAGTGACTGAGAAATTACATGCTTTTAAGAACTTCAAGTTGTTTCTAGTAACTTGTAATTAAAAATTAAAACATCGCACAAACGAAGTGTTACCATGAAAACGTACCTTTCTTTGCAAACGTTCATTTCAAATCGCTTTATTTTCCTCTTTCATTCAACGCCTTTCTATCAGGTTATTTTTAAAAGCTCTTGCAACCAAAATTATGAGAACAAATAAAGATTAAACCTTGTTCTTGGTTCAATATTTTCGTCCTTACATGATTCGTAAAACGCTCTCAAACTAGGCGGTTGGTATTGTCCACACAGGTACGAATAAAGATAAGTAAATATTAAACTAAATTAAAAAGTTGTCTAATTAATTTGAAATACATAAATACAACTAATATTAGTGTAGGTAATAGCATGATTTGTAGTGATATTTGGTATAAATACCACGAGTGATGTTTCCAAATTGTTATACGTAATTTCACGAGGCCGTTCGGCGAGTGAAATTTTGGACAATTTCGAAATATCACGAGTGGTATTTATGCCAAATATCACGTACAAATCACGCTGTTACTTGTTTATACTACTACCCACAAAGATTTTGTAATTTTAACATGTAGGTATTTCAAATTAAGCTAAAATACCACTGCTCTAAGCCAATCAAATTACAGAAATTTCTCATGTAGTAGTATAAGTATAGGTAATAGCATGATTTGTAGTGATATTTGGCATAAATACCACTCGTGATATTTCGAAATTGCTATAAATAATTTCACGAGCCGTTAGGCGAGTGAAATTTGATTTTTTCAATTTTGAAATATCACAAGTGGTGTTTATGCCAAATATCACATACAAATCATGCTATTATTTGTTTATACTACTACCAGCAAAAGGTTTGTAATTTTCACATGTAGGTATTTCAAATTAAGCTGAAATACCACTGCTCTAAGCCAATCAAATTGCAGAAATTTATCATGTAGTAGTATACTGTAGGTATACTCGATTTCCATCGGTGGTGTTGTACTGATTAAAATCAGTCTTCTGCCATTAATGTATTTCGGTGCTTGGTAAACTGAATGAACGAGAAAGAAAAAAAATAAAACAGAAACACTTTAACAACCAAGAAGAGTTTGCATCAAAGGAAATACACTAACAGTATTCTGATATTGTTAAAAATTTGCTATCATAGTATACACAATAAAAAAAAAATTAAAACTGCTTGCAATTCGGGCTGACGGAAAGTCGACCAAAAATTGTAATTAATAATAAATACATTATATAAACACCGCCAGAGGTCATCCTAGAGTAAGCCCAGTAGGCTTTGTAAAGAACTCCTGTTCTATGATACATGTAGTTACATGCACCGTAACAATGTAAGATTTTGGGACGAAAAAACATAATAATCGACCATTAAGGCTAGATGGGGAACTTATTCATGAAAAAAATGAAATATTTAGTATTGAACTGAGTTAATGCAAACGAGCAATCACGTATAACTAAACCTAATTCAGTGGTGTTTCCAACCCGAGATGTGGCTACATTCCTAACACGTTAATGAACTGCTTTCATTTCACTGAGTTTTTAGAACAGTTTCATTAAGAAGATTAATCAAGGATTACCTTGTGCTTTGAGCTTTCACGGGCTAAATATGCATATGGCACAATTGGATGGTGACGGGTGACATTTATACAGTAAGTTGACGAGTTCAAAGAATATTGAACTAAGTTTTCTTTATGCTCTTCGAATATGATGCAGTTTTGATAAGCTGTCGGCACTTCACGTTGGATTTCCTCAATAAAGCTTCGCCATCTCTCATCAAAAAGTTTAGCAGAACGAGGATATTTGCGATGTTTCGGGTTTCTAGCAGTCACGGCTGCAAACAGAAGTGCTTGGCCGCGGAATTTCAACCCAAGAACGGCCATGATATGCAAAGCTGACAGCCACCAACTTTCCTTTTCATACTTGTTGTTGTATGGCAAAATGTGAGCGACAGCCTTATGGTGGAAAGCATGGAAAATAGCATCGAACCAAACCACTGGCATCACTAGTGATGTGTCGTGAATTCCACACAACTGTCTTCTTCTTTGTAAAGTCCACTCGGCACCATGATGCACTGCATAGTCTAAAACACCAAGCACTGGTTCATATTCTAAAAGCCAGTCTTGCACGACTCGTAGCGGTTGAGTTTTTCTCAAATCAGGCGGAGTCATTTTATTGAAGCTAAAGGTGACGTCATCATCTAAAAATATGTAATAGCGGTAGGGTAGTCTTCTGTTTAAGGCCGTAAAGTAGAGCGTATTTCTTCCTGATCCCCAAGTAGTTTGTGGATAAAATATGTAGGATGTATGAGATGGAATTATTGATTTGTTGCACTTTGCTTGAAAGCTTAACACTATGATATCACAACTGCAATTTTCAGCGACATCAATCGATTCTGCAAGGTGTGAAGGAAGACATTGTTCCGTTTGTACAAGGTAAACAAAATGCTTCTGAATGACGCCTAACGAATCCACCTTCGATCCTTTCTCGTATACTGCTGGAAGTTCTTTGCTAAAACCCTGCATATATATAAGACTGCTAGCAATAAGAGTACATCCCACCAAGACGACATATGTAAAACGTGGGAAGGAAGACATGGCTGTTTCTTGTACTCGTCGTTAGCAACTGCATGAATTGAAATATCACACCACTGGAGGCAGCGTTTCCACGACAACTTTTTTTGGTTTAAAAAAAACTTCACGTTCTCGCACGCAAGCAAGGCACTGTAAACAAACCATTTAAAGACATTACTTGTCAAAGTAAAAGATAAAATTTCATGTGATTTAACTTTCATTTTCATTGAGAGTATAATACATCAGTTAATTGAAACTCCGGCCCCCCGACCCCCGCGACTTGGCAGGGAATTGAACATTGGCCGCGTGTTAAAACTGTCCCCTATAGATGGTTTTCACCGTGACGTCAACAAATTGTTAAGTCAAAATAGCGAGGTTTCACGAATTCTTATTTACACTAGGTTGAAGATAAACAAAAAGTAAGTCTTTGTACAGGTTTCCATTTCCGTAGCATGTTTCATTTGGAAAATACAGCAATTTGAACTTCCGAGTTTTCACAGTGCGTGACACCAAAATAGGAATGCTATACAAAGCTCTACAAAGGTGCGTGAAACGTTTCGGCAAATAACTTAGAAACTGTAGGCCACAAAGACCTGAGACTTGGATAAATTGTTTATATATTAGTCTTTTATAGCATGTCATTTTCTTGGCTTCTTCCACTGGACGGTTTCCAATTTAATTATTTGTTGCGTGACAGTGAAAACGATCCAGAACGGGGCATTAGTAGTTCATAAACAATACGCGATTCAGTTCGACTTACATTATTTGCCGGTGCTGTACTTGTTCCTAAATTCAACCATATTTTCAACTATGCTCACCAACTGCAGTGAAATTGGACCTCTTTAAATGGGCTACATTCAAATTCGATCATGGTGTGCGTTAATCAGGCCGAGGATCACTAGGGAAAGACCAGGGTCAGGATATCGCCCTTAAGACCTGGAACAGTGACTTACGGTTTTGTAACAGTGCCATGGATTTGCTTACATGCCTACTTGGCGGTCGATCATGGGACAGAAACACGAATATCTTCTACTCGCATACTGATGCTTCCTATCTTATGGAAGTTGCAAATTTAGAATTGAAAAAGATAACGTGTTGGTTTTATACAAATAAGCTATCTATTAATGTTAAGAAATCTAATTTTATCATATTCAGACCGAGACAAAACAGGCAAACACTTGATCTAGCTTTTAATATTAGTAATTATTCGATTGATCGTGTTAAGGAAGCCACTCTTCTTGGTGTAATTTTGGATGAACACTTAACATGGAAATCACATATACATAATGTTGCTCGGAAAGTGTCTAAAGCCATAGGTATAATTTATAAATCAAGTTTTTGCCTTAATAATTCCTCCTTACGGATGCTTTATTTTAGCCTTATCTACCCATACTTATTCTACTGCGTGAGCGTCTGGGCATCGACCTACCCATCAAACCTCAGAAGATTAATCACACTTCAAAAACGGGTCGTAAGAATAATGTCGAGGAGTGCTTTCGATGTTCACACTGACCCCTTATTTAAAAATTTAAAAATTCTGAATCTTGAGAGTATCTACAAACTTCAAATACGAAAATTTATGTATCAAAACAGATCTGGCTTACTTCCTTATAGCTTCAATAACATGTTTTTGGTGACACGCCACGTGCATTCTTATGGCACTAGAAGTTCGGAGCATTTTTATTTGCCACAATGCAGGACTAATATAAGAAAGTTCTCCATCAGTTTCCAAGGTCCTAAATGTTTTAACTCTCTTAGTTTTGAAATTCGAAATGTAACAAGTACCGCTTCCTTTTGTTGTAAGCTGAAAGCATTCCTCTTATCATAAATAGTAATTTACATATATATATATATATATATATATACACCTGTTTTCAAAAAGGTTTTCATATAGAGAGATATATAGATAGATATATACTTTTGTTTTCTTGCACGTGCGCCCGTGCGTATTTTTCACTTTCTTATTGTCCAACTTGTGAAAAAACTCGCCTCAACGATAAATTTTCCCTTGTCAGGTTCTTTGTTCCAATTTGTCAATACAAAAGAGAATGGACGAATATTGTCTGCTATTCACTTGATTTGCATTCTTTTGAAAATTAAAGAATGCGGAATTCGGTCAGTTGTAGGTCATATAATTGTTGTATTTACAGGATAAGGAGAAAATCATCAAAGATTTTCTTTTTTACAACAACGCAGATGAAATGAAAAAAAAAAGTGTTTTCGAAACCGCTGAATTTTTTTTTTTTTCTGAGAAGGAAGATGTAACGGTGGATGTCGATATTGGATATGTGGGAAGGAGCAAAAATATCATAGCAGTTGATTAAAACGGACCAAGACGTTGACTAGGTTCATAGAAGTAGAATTTATCATAACCATGATGAGGGGGTCATACATATTAATGTCTCACCTTTTTTCGTGTAAAATCACGGCCTGTAAGGCAACGTCTCACTGAAGACAGAATAAACTCTCGGCCACAAATGTTTTCAAGTTAGTTTGACAGTTTCTCTTAAGCACGCCCCTGGACAGCGCATTTTTTAATACACTCCGTCAACAAAAATGCTTCGCCAGTTGCTTCAAATGCCATGACATTTGGCCTATCAATTTGGTGACCACGCATAACTCGGCTGCTTCGCCGGCTGTTTTCCTCATTCCCAAAATCAGTCATATAATTCGCCATTGCAAATTTGTATTGCAGGGCGGATGCTTTTTTCTAAAAAAAACTCAAACATGTTCTTTTCAAATTCGAACAAAGAACCCGACGAAGAAAAAATTTATCGTTGAACCGAGGTTTTTTTACAAGTTGGACAATAGATAACTTAAGAACCACGACGAAGTTCACGACGACGACGACGACGTCTGTTGACTGGGAAAGGACTGGAACGAGAACGTCAGTTTCGGCGGGAAAAAGGAAACTTAAGATGCAGTCGATCGGTAGGTCGACGACGACGACACTGAATGTAAACAAACATGTAGAAGTAGTACAACTGTGATGTTCGTTCGCAACAAAGTTTTTTCGCAAAGGCGTCTTTTAAGACGATGCAAGATCTTATTTTATAAGCCGTAGGTCTACTTTCATTGACGATGAAGAATTTTTAGTGTTGTCTGACCTTTTCGAATGGAAAAATCTCTGCTTTTCGTACGAAGGTTATTCAACTTTCAACCTGAATAACATGACCGAGTCCGAGTGTCTGTGAGAGTTTAGATTTGGAAAAAGAGACATTCCGATGCGATAGCTGTTTTCCATATAAAGTATTAAAGATATATGATTTGCCTGACCTAAATACGTACAAATAAATTTGTCACTTACGAGTTCGCTCGCTCGGCCTGCAAGGCTCAGTGTTGTCTTCGAAGTAAACACAATTCATCAGTCAAATTTTCAATCAACATCGCTTGTTAGGAGAAAAAAGAAAGGATACCTAGATTTACGAGGTGAAAAAATACAAAGCCCTTGAAAAATCGCTTAAAAACAGGGAGGTATACCTGCCGAAGCTTGTGGACTGCAAGACGACGTGATTCCACTGTGTTTGGCGTCGTCGACGACACCACGACGACGAAATTTGTTAACTGCGCTTGCACAGTGCACGGTATCTCACTTCCGGTCGTCGTCGACAAAGTCGTCGTCGTGGTTCTTAAGTTCCCTGATGAAAGCTAGAGGTGATGTACATGCCAACAAATGTTGCTATAATTTAGAATGTCCCGTTGGACGGTACTATTTTCTTCGGTAATACCGGCCAGCGAAACAAGACAAATTGATAAGACATTTATAAAAGGATTGCTTACTATACAGGACCGAGAAACACTTCAAAACTCAAAATAAACGCAAACTGCGTCAACAAAATCGTAAATCACGCTTCTCTGGCGATAAAACGGTTCCTTTGGCTGTCAGTTTTCACCACGATTGAGCCGCCATATTGGATGTTTTCGAGAATTTCCGAAGTCGGCCCGAATCGGAAACTCGTTCATAGTACTCCTCCGCTGTCCTTTTGGACGGTATGATTTAGGCACAACCGTGATTAGCGCGCGAAAAGCAAAACATCTTGACGCCACAACCATGTTTACACACTCTCATGCAAACACTCCTCTCGGCCAATCAGAGCGCGCGTACTATCTTTGTCATTTTATAAAAATTAGCATAGATGCGTGCCACGTGAGTGAATACGCTCTATAATCTGTTCATGTTGTCCTTCAGCAGCATAATTAATAAACATAAAACTATTCTAGTGAGGCCTTAAACTGCTGTTTTAAAAAGGTAAACAGCAGTTTAAGGCCTCACCGGAACGGTTTTATATATTTTTTTTCACTGTACTCATCTTTCCACGATCCTTAGACATGATGAAACAATGTTGGGTGCCCTTAAATAAGTTCTGCAGCGTTCTGTACTCGTTGTAGTCTACTTATATGATATTTGGGAAGGCCATAAAGTAGGCTATTACAATAATCTAGTCTGGAAGTAAAAATGTGTATGTAAATGTATTCGAGATCATGACTTTTAGTCGCCGACCAAGGACCACATACTGTACTGATGGATTTAATTTATTTAACTGCTGACGAGTTCTAATAACTAGAGATTCAGTTTCATCATCATTGAGTAACAGCCGTCCTTCAATAAGCCAGTTCCTTACATCTTTAATGCAATCCTCCACTGCGCGAATGGCCTCATCCTGGGCGTTAGCATCATCGGGCCTGAAACTCACGTATAGCTGAGTATCATCCGCGGAACAATGAGCCTCCGGGGAGATGACGTTCGATAACCTTGAATATATGCAAATCACCATATGTTGAAATTCTAACAACCTTTGTGCTTCAACTACGAAAATGTTCGGACGGAAAATTTCCCCTAAATTTCAGACAAAAATGTAGGGACGGTTTGGAAGAAAATTTTGAAATCAGATACAGCGTCTAAATAATGATAACTTTATTGATCAAACTCCTGATATACCTCTTAGAATTTACGCCTTGCGTTAAGATTTATGCCACTGGCCCTAACCTACTAACACTGCAACAAGACGGCACAAGGAGAGTGACTGAGAAATTACATGCTTTTAAGAACTTCAAGTTGTTTCTAGTAACTTGTCATTAAAAATTAAAACATCGCACAAACGAAGTGTTACCATGAAAACGTACCTTTCTTTGCAAACGTTCATTTCAAATCGCTTTATTTTCCTCTTTCATTCAACGCCTTTCTATCAGGTTATTTTTAAAAGCTCTTGCACTCCAAAATTATGAGAACAAATAAGGATTAAACCTTGTTCTTGGTTCAATATTTTCGTCCTTACATGATTCGTAAAACGCTCTCAAACTAGGCGGTTGGTATTGTCCACACAGGTACGAATAAAGATAAGTAAATATTAAACTAAATTAAAAAGTTGTCTAATTAATTTGAAATACATAAATACAACTAATATTAGTATAGGTAATAGCATGATTTGTAGTGATATTTGGTATAAATACCACGAGTGATGTTTCCAAATTGTTATACGTAATTTCACGAGGCCGTTCGGCGAGTGAAATTTTGGACAATTTCGAAATATCACGAGTGGTATTTATGCCAAATATCACGTACAAATCACGCTGTTACTTGTTTATACTACTACCCACAAAGATTTTGTAATTTTAACATGTAGGTATTTCAAATTAAGCTGAAATACCACTGCTCTAAGCCAATCAAATTACAGAAATTTCTCATGTAGTAGTATAAGTATAGGTAATAGCATGATTTGTAGTGATATTTGGCATAAATACCACTCGTGATATTTCGAAATTGCTATAAATAATTTCACGAGCCGTTAGGCGAGTGAAATTTGAGACAATTTTGAAATATCACAAGTGGTGTTTATGCCAAATATCACGTACAAATCATGCTATTATTTGTTTATACTACTACCAGCAAAAGGTTTGTAATTTTCACATGTAGGTATTTCAAATTAAGCTGAAATACCACTGCTCTAAGCCAATCAAATTGCAGAAATTTATCATGTAGTAGTATACTGTAGGTATACTCGATTTCCATCGGTGGTGTTGTACTGATTAAAATCAGTCTTCTGCCATTAATGTATTTCGGTGCTTGGTAAACTGAATGAACGAGAAAGAAAAAAAGTAAAACAGAAACAATTTAACAACCAAGAAGAGTTTGCATCAAAGGAAATACACCAACAGTATTCTGATATTGTTAAAAATTTGCTATCATAGTATACACAATAAAAAAAAAAAAATTAAAACTGCTCGCAATTCGGGCTGACGGAAAGTCGACCAAAAATTGTAATTAATAATAAATACATTATATAAACACCGCCAGAGGTCATCCTAGAGTAAGCCCAGTAGGCTTTGTAAAGAACTCCTGTTCTATGATACATGTAGTTACATGCACCGTAACAATGTAAGATTTTGGGACGAAAAAACATAATAATCGACCATTAAGGCTAGATGGGGAACTTATTCAAGAGACACAAGAGGGCGAAGCGCACCCTTTTAAAAATGAAATATTTAGTATTGAACTGAGTTAATGCAAACGAGCAATCACGTATAACTAAACCTAATTCAGTGGTGTTTCCAACCCGAGATGTGGCTACATTCCTAACACGTTAATGAACTGCTTTCATTTCACTGAGTTTTTAGAACAGTTTCATTAAGAAGATTAATCAAGGATTACCTTGTGCTTTGAGCTTTCACGGGCTAAATATGCATATGGCACAATTGGATGGTGACGGGTGACATTTATACAGTAAGTTGACGAGTTCAAAGAATATTGAACTAAGTTTTCTTTATGCTCTTCGAATATGATGCAGTTTTGATAAGCTGTCGGCACTTCACGTTGGATTTCCTCAATAAAGCTTCGCCATCTCTCATCAAAAAGTTTAGCAGAACGAGGATATTTGCGATGTTTCGGGTTTCTAGCAGTCACGGCTGCAAACAGAAGTGCTTGGCCGCGGAATTTCAACCCAAGAACGGCCATGATATGCAAAGCTGACAGCCACCAACTTTCCTTTTCATACTTGTTGTTGTATGGCAAAATGTGAGCGACAGCCTTATGGTGGAAAGCATGGAAAATAGCATCGAACCAAACCACTGGCATCACTAGTGATGTGTCGTGAATTCCACACAACTGTCTTCTTCTTTGTAAAGTCCACTCGGCACCATGATGCACTGCATAGTCTAAAACACCAAGCACTGGTTCATATTCTAAAAGCCAGTCTTGCACGACTCGTAGCGGTTGAGTTTTTCTCAAATCAGGCGGAGTCATTTTATTGAAGCTAAAGGTGACGTCATCATCTAAAAATATGTAATAACGGTAGGGTAGTCTTCTGTTTAAGGCCGTAAAGTAGAGCGCATTTCGTCCTGATCCCCAAGTAGTTTGTGGATAAAATATGTATGATGTATGAGATGGAATTATTGATTTGTTGCACTTCGCTTGAAAGCTTAACACGATGATGTCACAATTGCAATTTTGAGCTACATCAATCGATTCTGCAAGGTGTGAAGGAAGACATTGTTCCGTTTGTACAAGATAAAAAAAATTGCTTCTGAATCACACCTAACGAATCCGCCTTCGATCCTTTCTTGTATACTGCTGGAAGTTCTTTGCCAAAGCCCTTTCTACTGTAAAGGGTAATGTGCATAAATATAAGATTGCTAGCAATAAGAGTACATCCCACCAAGACGACATATGTAAAACATCGGAAGGAAAACATGGCTGTTTCTTGTACTCGTCATTAGCAACTGCATGAATTGAAATTTCACACCACTGGAGGCAGCGTTTCCACGAAAACGTTTCTTGGTTTAAAAAACTTCATGTTCTCGCAGGCAAGCAAGGCACTGTAAACAAACCATTTAAAGACATTTACTTGTCAAAGAAAAAGATAAAATTTCATGTGATTTAACTTTCATTTTCATTGAGAGTATAATACATCAGTTAATCGAAACTCCGGTCCCCCGACCCCCGCGACTTGGCAGGGAATTTAACATTGGCCGCGTGTTAAAACTTCGCTAATTTCCAGGCTCCCCGGGCCAAACAGTTTATTAAAAGTCCTGTATATCGGGGCATTAGTAGTTCATAAACAATAAACACGATTCAGTTCGGACTTACATTATTTGCCATTGCTGTGCTTTTTCCTAAATTCAACCATATTTTCAGCTATACTCACCAACTGCAGTGAAATTGGACCTCTTTAAATGAGCTACATTCAAATTGGATCAAGGTGTGCGTTAATCAGGCCGAGGATCGCTAGGGAAAAACCAAGGTCAGGATATCACCCTTAAGACCTGGAACAGTGACTTACGGTTTTGTAACATTGCCATGGAACTGCTTACATGCTTACATGGCGGCAGATCATGGGACAGAAACGACATAATTTATGCGTACATGTCCACGTAAAAAAGGCTATGTTTTCAAAGAAACAGTTCAATCCCTAGCCAGTGAAATATGTGATGACCTACCATGGGAAAACAAGAAATAAATGGTCGTCCGAATGTTTCAATATTCGTTAAGCTGTAGTCGTTGTCGCAAAATTGCATTCGCTGTCGCTAAAACTCATTCGCTACTGCTTGTTGTGAATGGGAAAAATTTCCTTTTAAATTCTGGCCATTGTCTAGAAAAAAATCAAGTTTCAGCTCGGTCAAGAAAACTAAAGGTTCTTTCCATTTGAAATGAAAATGAAATATGCTTTTGCCAATCATTATACGTTTCTGGAAACTACCTACCCCTCCCCTAAGCCAACATGAACACCTATTTCTCACTTAGGGCAAAAAGTTGGCTTAGGGGATGGGTAGGTGGGAAGTGTCCCTCAGAAAAGTATAATGACCATTTCCTTCTTGCATAATATTTAGAATTTGACTGAACTGGCTGGATAGATTTGATTACAAGTGTTATACTACTACATGAGAAATTACTGCAATTTGATTGGCTTAGAGCAGTGGTATTTCAGCTTAATTTGAAATACCTACGTGTGAAAATTACAAACCTTTTTCGGGTAGTAGTATAAGCAAATAATAGCATGATTTGTACGTGATATTTGGCATAAATACCACTCGTGATATTTCAAAATTGTCTCAAATTTCACTCGCCTAACGGCTCGTGAAATTACGTATAACAATTTTGTCCTAGAGTAAGCCCAGTAGGCTTTGTAAAGAACTCCTGTTCTATGATACATGTAGTTACATGCACCGTAACAATGTAAGATTTTGGGACGAAAAAACATAATAATCGACCATTAAGGCTAGATGGGGAACTATTCAAGAGACACAAGAGGGCGAAGCGCACCCTTTTAAAAATGAAATATTTAGTATTGAACTGAGTTAATGCAAACGAGCAATCACGTATAACTAAACCTAATTCAGTGGTGTTTCCAACCCAAGAACGGCCATGATATGCAAAGCTGACACCCACCAACTTTCTTTTTCATACTTGTTGTTGTATGGCAAAATGTGAGCGACAGCCTTATGGTGGAAAGCATGGAAAATAGCTTCGAACCAAACCACTGGAATTACTAGTGATGTGTCGTAAATTCCACCCAACTGTCTTCGTTTTTCTAAAGTCCACTCGGCACCATGATGCACTGCATAGTCTAAAAACACCAAGGACTGGTTCATATTCTAAAAGCCAGTCTTGCACGACTCGTAGCGGTTGAGTTTTTCTCAAATCAGGCGGAGTCATTTTATTAAAGCTAAAGGTGACGTCATCATCTAAAAATATGTAATAACGGTAGGGTAGTCTTCTGTTTAAGGCCGTAAAGTAGAGCGCATTTCGTCCTGATCCCCAAGTAGTTTGTGGATAAAATATGTAGGATGTATGAGATGGAATTATTGATTTGTTGCACTTCGCTTGAAAGCTTAACACGATGATGTCACAATTGCAATTTTCAGCGACATCAATCGATTCTGCAAGGTGTGAAGGAAGACATTGTTCCGTTTGTACAAGGTAAACAAATTGCTTCTGAATCACGCCTAACGAATCCGTCTTTGATCCTTTCTCGTATACTGCTGGAAGTTCTTTGCCAAAACCCTTTCTACTGTAAAGGGTAATATGCATAAATATAAGATTGCTAGCAATAAGAGTACATCCCACCAAGACGACATATGTAAAACATCGGAAGGAAAACATGGCTGTTTCTTGTACTCGTCATTAGCAACTGCATGAATTGAAATATCACACCCGACTGGAGGTAGCGTTTCCACGAAAACGTTTCTTGGTTTAAAAAACTTCATGTTCTCGCCGGCAAGCAAGGCGCTGTAAACAAACCATTTAAAGACATTTACTTGTCAAAGAAAAAGATAAAATTTCATGTGATTTAACTTTCATTTTCATTGAGAGTTTAATACATCAGTTAATTTAAACTCCGGCCCCCCGACCCCCGCGACTTGGCAGGGAATTTAACATTGGCCACGTGTTAAAACTCCGCTAATTCCCAGGCTCCCCGGGCCAAACAGCTTATTAAAAGTCCTGTATAACAGGGCATTAGAAGTTCATAAACAATAAACACGATTCAGTTCGGACTTACATTATTTGAGGGTGCTGTACTTGTTCCTAAATTTAACCATATTTTCAGCTATACTCACCAACTGCAGTGAAATTGGACCTCTTTAAATGAGCTACATTCAAATTCGATCATGGTGTGCGTTAATCAGGCCGAGGATCGCTAGGGAAAGACCAGGGTCAGAATATCACCCTTAAAACCTGGAACAGTGACTTACGGTTTTGTAACATTGCCATGGAACTGCTTACATGGCGGCAGATCATGGGACAGAAACGACATAATTTATGCGTACATGTCCACGTAAAAAAGGCCATGTTTTCAAAGAAACATTTCTCTAGCCAGTGAAATATGAGATGACCTACCGTGGGAAAACAAGAAATAAATGGTCGTCCGAATGTTTCAATATTCGTTAAGCTGTATTTGTTGTCGCAAAATTGCATTTGCTGTCCCTAAAACTCATTCGCTATCGCTTGCTGTGAATGGCAAAGATTTCCTTTTAAATTTTGTCCATTGTCTAGATAAAATCAAGTTTCAGTTCGGTCAAGAAAACGAAGGGTTCTTTCCATTTGAAATGAAAATGAAATATGCTTTGGCCAATCATTATACGTTTCTGGGAAACTGCCCACCTACTCCTCCCCTAAGCCAACATTAACACTTATTTCTCACTTAGGGCAAAAAGTTGCCTTAGGGCCGGGGATGGGTAGGTTGGAAGTGCCCCCAGAAACGCATAATGACCATTTCCTTCTTGCATACTATTTAGAATTTGACTGAACTTGCTGGATAGATTTGATTAAAAGTGAAATTCGTATTACGACGGGAATGGTATAGCCGGTCAGTTCTGAAGCGGAATGGAAAGTGCCTTAAGTTAATAAGAACCCTTCCGTTTACGCCAAAGTGTTAAAAGGGCGTTTGCGTATCAAAGAAGATACTCACTATACTCAATAGAGCGTATTCACATGACGTCCATATTGGTGTTCCAAAACAATAACACGGCGGCCATGTTGGTGTTCCAAAACAACCCTGTGGGAATTCAACTCTTTTCTTATGTAAAAACTTTCTTTTGCTCGTATAAATTAGCATAGATGCATGCCATGTGAGTGAATACGCTCTGTAATCTGTTCATTTTGTCCTTCGGCAGCATAATTAAAAAGCATAAAACTATTCTAGTAAGGCCTTAAACTGCTGTTTTAAAAAAGTAAACAGAAGAACGGTTTTATATATTTTTTCATTGTCCTCATCTTTCCACGATCCTGGGCAATGATGAAACAATGCTGGGTGCCCTTAAATAAGTTTATTTCTGTTTCATTAACTCATTGTATACATTAACTGTAACTAGAGACCTAAAACTGAATAACTTGGAACTAATATACTTCCCCGAGATGGATAGCCTTCTTTAATTTTTCTAACCTGGCAGGCTATTTTTTTGATATTCCCTTGATGTCTAAGATTTTAGCGTTATGGAGCACAGCGCCCATTTTCCAATCCAGATCAAACCCGTTCAGTGAATTAGCGATCCTGATTTTCTTCCCAGGTTTCAGCCTGTAGCCTTCGGTTAACAACTCGTAAATATAGTTGGCACCAAAACACTGGCTTTTGCTATAAGGGCTCTCGTTTATCTCATCGTAATTTTTGCCACAAAATGATTTCAAGTGCCTCTTGATTTTCTTTGGGTTGACGAAATTGTTTTGGCAATCAGAACAAACAGCGTTTATGTCTGTTAAAACATAATATAACGCTGAAAATCCATAGAATTTGCCTCTTAATCTAGGTTGGTTAGAGAAAGGACACTTCTTCAAATCTAACGAACGACAAAAAAATAAATTACGGATTATATCCTCACAGATCTCAACCTGAGCTGTGCCTTCAAAAACACGTGCCTGGCCATTAAATTCTAGTGATTCCTTGAAACCTTTATTATGACAGGGACTTTTGACGGCACATTCTTCATTTTCAGTACAATCACTTTTTTTGACAATGGATTCTAAATAGCGTTCCCTTGCCTCATCCTGGCCATAACCTAAATAACTACGAGCAAAAACATTATAGTTTTTTCCTGCCACTGAAATGGAAAACGTTTCAGGGTTCTTTTTCCTTTTCAAATCCCAAGTATTTTGGTGCGATGCCCCTCCCAAATCTAAACTACCATACGAGGCTTGATTTGTACCAAAAATGCCCGTCAAAAAATTAACAGTTATCCAAGAATAAATTCCTTCCGCCGTTCCAGAAATGATTCTAGCATCTACATCTTCTTGGAATAAAAATGGACATTTAGCCTTATCATGAAACAGTTTTCTAACTTCATCTAATATGGCGTTTGCTTGATCTGTAGGAACGAGCCTCATTCCAGCTGTAGCCAGCAAATATATTGGAGTTGACGATTGCTTGTCTTGTGGAATGGTCTTCTTGGCTGACTCCAATAGTGGCATCATGTAGGCTTCGACTTGAGAAGGGTCATCAGCAAGCTCTGAAATTCCAGGTTTTATTTTGCTAGTGGAAGGATCAAGCTCTTTCACGTCAGAGGGTTTTAAGGATGGTCCGCTGTCCAGGAACTGGTAGATTGACATACGGGTTCCACTTGAGCCTGCGTCAAACAGTATGACGTATTCAGTATGGCCAGTTTGATGTTGTGCTGTCACAGTGACATACAGGAGTGCAAAAACCAGACCAACCAGTATAAAATCTCTCATCCTGTTGTATAACCTGCAAAAAATATATATCTGGTATTGAATTTGGTGTCGTAAAGTTATACAAACGCCGACCTTCCGAGTGGTAACCTGTCGTCAGAGCCTCGGGGGGAGGGGGAGGGAGGTTGCTTATGCATGGGAAGTTTTGATAGGGGTATGACTTTAGTGCCTTCCAGACCCTGAGCCTGTCTGGGACAAAACCATTCATTTCGCTAAGTGGTTTAAGACAAGAGATTATTTTTCAGGACGCTAAATCTTTTCATTTTCCGTCTGTCGCTACTGAAACCATTCTTTAGAAAAGATACAACAAACTGGCATCAGATAAGGTAGAAAATGCTGCCGTGCGTGCGCATACAATATACTACATTCTTGAAGCCATGAGCCAAAAAAAGCGCGCCAGACGCGTAATATACCTCGTTCTTGGAGCCATGAAGCGAAACAAACGGGCCTCTTATGAAATATACCTTGTTCT
Source organism: Porites evermanni (assembly GCA_942486025.1). NCBI lineage: Eukaryota > Metazoa > Cnidaria > Anthozoa > Scleractinia > Poritidae > Porites > Porites evermanni. Next base: position 233,791 of record CALNXI010000459.1, on the reverse strand, counting down.
GGAAACAGTAGGACAAAACAAGCGTGTTAATCATATAACAACAGGGCAAAATAATTGCGCTACAAATGCAATGTACCTATTGTACCAAATTGTTGAAGGAATGAGGCGAAACAAGCGCGCTACGCAGTCATGTAACATACCTTGTTCTTGAAGTGATGAGGCAAAACAAGTGCGCTACATATGTAATATACCTAATATACTTCTTTCGTGAAGCCATGAGGCAAAACAAGCGCGCCACACACATAACATGCCTCGTTCTTGAAACCATGAGGCAAATAAATAGCGCCACACTTGTGAGTTACATTTCTCTTTAGGTGGCGAGGTGAAACAATTGTTGAGCTCCTTGCTCGTGTAATATAACTCGTTCTTGCAGTCACTCTGAGGTAAAACAACCGCGCTACACTTATACTGACCTTTTAATATCAGTCGGAAAAATCAGGTAGACTCACGCTCGCGTCTTTGAGCCGTGACCCGAAAAGCTGCTAAAAAAGCGCCTTTTTGGTTTTTTTCGTCATTTTTCTCAACGTTTTTTCATCCTTGTTTTGCAGCACACTTGAAAATTCTTGATATTATCAAACAGACTATCCAGTCATCCAGCACTGCTTCAAAATTAAAGCTTTTAGTATCCGCAATGAGAATCCTTTGAAAGCAGGCACTCTTTCGTACGCCATCTTTATTATCATTTACACTGGCACAAATGATATGGAAATGACACAAAAGCCTGCGAGTAGACGTCTCCTATTTTCTTTGTTGTGCGTCCAAAAAAGGAAATGAGACACGTATGCACGTAGACAAAACAGCCTACACTGTCATCTTGTACGAATGAGGAATGCACAGCTCAAGTGATGATTGAATTTGCTGTACAGAAATCAGAAATATCCTTCTTCGAAAGCACTGATCTCTCAATTAGCACGAAACGATGACAAAGTTTCTCTTTGCTCACAGATTTATAAGAAACTAAGCTCACTAATTTTTACTGGTAAACAAAAATAATATCACTCAAGACCTCTTTGACACCAAGCACATATCCAAAGGATAAAGATTGGCCCCTAGAATCGGATCTGAAAGACTATATCAAACAAAATGATTATATTGAGCCTTGAAAAACACATCATTTTTTTTTCAAACAACGCGATGTTTCATTATTTAGCCTTTTCCCATCGTAGCAACGCAAAATGGGGGTCAAAGTTAAAAATGAAGAAAAAGAAAAAAAGTGGAAGAGCGGGAGAGGAGGAAGGGGAGGGAGGAGAAGATTCTTTCGCCCTCTCGCTACCCCCACGTCTGGAACGCTCTAATCAGGGTGATATTTTGTAACAGAACTTTGATCCCAATACATTCAGAAAAGTATGTTTTCTCATTGGGGTCTGCAATTCAACCGGAAGATTTTAACGCTACAACTGGAGTGCCAAAAAAATAATAATCATCATCAAAAATAGTTTACGACGATTGTAAAGTCTTCCGCGGTGGATGACTTCCCTATCCCTTCAGACTGCACTGCACTGGTACTGCTATTAAAGTTGTTGTTGTTGCGTGTTTTGTCTACGGGTAAAAAAACGCATGAGCTGTAGGAATTTTATAACGGATGGAAGTGAAGTAGTCTGTTTCAGGCTCTAAGATAGAAATGGAGAAATTTCGACACTCTTTTGTATTCAGAGGTTTTTCTTTTCAGTTAAGCGTAACAGGCTTACTTACGTAACTTGCCGTGCATTAGTTAATCGAGATGAAAAATAAAAAATTTGAATAACACCAGCTATATTATATAGGACGAACCAGAAAACCCCTTGGAGTAAATATGTAGTCATATCTACTGCTTAGATAAGATAGAAAAGCCCACAGAGACACTGCACCGAGGTTTTGTTCGAGATTAAATACACGAGTACAAAATTTCAAACCAAGTTAATTCAACCAGTTCAAGTTTTACCCTTTTCTTAAAGTGGTGGTCAGCAACAAAACCAAATGAACGTTTTGGAAATAACTAAATGCTGACGGGAAATTCCGTTTTCTTCTTCCTACTCTTACCCGTTCAAACAAAAAGTCCCTAATTATTGCAAATCAAAATGTAGAATCGTGTAAACTTAGTGATAAACCTCAAAGACCAGGAGGCCTCTTTAAAGGAAAGGAAACAAAGTGAAAGGTCAACAGGGCGCTTACCTTCGTGCCGTAATGTTTCACTTGTAATGGAGAGTTCTACTTCCGTTCAGGAACGACTCGCCTACTAAGTGATGAGGTTGTTTCAGAAACTTAGCCTTCAGAAAGTTTTTGGGACGGACCAGCCTCTTTAAAAAAGCCTTTCCCCACTGACACGTGGGTATTCACTGGTAATTACACAGCACAGGAAAGGGCAGTATTAAACAAAACATTGTTTGGTCCATAAATTAGCTCGAGGTTAATGAGTCTTTCGCGCCAAGTTTTTGACACCTCTTTTAACCTCCTAATTTTAAAATGTGATGATTTTTCAGTAAGTGACACAGGCCGCTGGAAGAATACGTCCTAACACTCCAAATAAGAGTTGAACCTATGACCGTTTTGGCTACTATTCCAGATTCTCTACCACTCAGCTACAAGAGACTTGTCGGGGAGCTAAGGTCACTAAGCTACTGTAGATTCACGTGACAAACACGTCCTGCATACTACAAGGACTAATAGTAATAGTAGTATATTCTTCTGAAAGTCCTTTTTTAGCCAAAAGCCCTTTATATTCATAAAAATACGATTGTGAGTAATGAGAGTACATCCAAACAAGACAGCAAAGGCAAAATATCGGCACAAAGAGAAAGTTAATTGATTCGGAGTTCACCCCCCGGAGGGAACTCCCACATAAAAGTGGCAGGGATGCTCGTCGTTTCGCTTAGGGGTATAAAGTGTAGTTTCATGTTTAAGCCATGCCCACATTGGTCTCCGTTAGGGGTTCAATTTTAATTTTCCGACAAGCATCTTCGTCACATTAACATGGGAGTCCCTTTTAAGATCACAGAAGGGGTGTTTTCATGGAAACGTAATTTTTCGTTTGCAAATGTTCTTAAAGCATTGTAAGCCAGCCATATTTAAGCCATTTTTAACGGGTGTTTTCTAAAACATCCACCATAATTATTTTTGTGTCGTCTTTTGAATTCACATATAAACGCCTGTTACTATTTGAGAGACAATTTTGGCTGTTTATTATTATAATTATAATGGTTTTAAATTGGTTTACTTTCGGACGTGTACGTAACTCAGAAAATAAAGTTAAGAATGAATTTTGCAAATGGGGGTCGCCTTCTTACCGATAAACCTGTTAATAACAGTTTAACTTCACATTTCGTTTATCTTGTTCACACGTGCAAGCCTGCTAAGGTCAAAGACTCGAACCCTGGCCACACGAGGTACGTTGAAACACTACCGCGGCAACCTGTCCCCTTGAACAAATATGAGAAAATTTGATATTTTCAGGCAACAATGCTCTTTTCATGTCGCTTTAATTAAAATAGGTAAGAATGAAAGTAAGTCAATGGAAAAGATCAGGACATAAGTACTTAAATTTAATAAATGACCCTGAATTGAATTACGTGTTGTGTCTATTGGAATAAAAGAAATGGATTATACAACAATAGATGAGACCCTCCCACCTTACTGGTAGATGTCATATTAAGACTAGTGCACATCAGAAAAAGTTATAGAAAACTTTTAATTCGCCCTCTATAGGGTCTTAAACATGCAGCTATAGATTACGCAGTTATATTCCTAGATGAAGCCTAAGCAAAAAAGAAACAAAAGCAAAAAAGCAAACAATCAAACAAAAACCAAAATTCGGTGTGAAGTGTATGTTGTATATTGGATAGCCACCAGGGTAACCTACCTTATTGAAGAAATATGACTAAATTGGATACTCTCAGGTACCAGGACTTTATTTACATAAAACCTGTATATTTTTTTGCTGGATTTAACCACGACTTAACCTTTTATCGTAAGTTACCAGAACATCACATCTGTCTTAGTTTTTAACCCGTATTTCTAGTTTAACCTGCGTTTTGAACCACATTCATGGCACTGTCGACCGTTTCATACTTAAACTAAACCAATTTAAATAACAAAAGAGGGAACATTTTGTGGTTCTAAGGAGTCTGTTGAGATGAATATATGTTGCAAGTTTTTCCTGTAACCAGGTACTGTATTTCCAATCGGCCCATTTCTGAGTTGCTCTTTGCAACGGCCAGCTTGCGAGAAAGAATATACTGGACTGGACTATGAAACAGTTGGTGGACGGAAATCTTGATATGCCGCCTGATATCACTCCATAAAGAACTGCAGTGCGTTCTCGCCATAAATTTAATAACGGACAGAATTGTGGTTAAATCGCTTGAAATACCCGTTCTTCTGTTGCTAACGCTTTTTGGAACACTTGAACTGAACTTAAAGTCTTGTGAATATAAAAATATACATTTTTTTATTTCTAAATATTTTATAGTTTTTAAATTTTTATTCAGATGTTAATTTTCACTAACCAAAAGTTTCAGCCTTTCAGTTGGGTAAATGACTAAGTTAGCGCCCTTTAAATAAGCGCTCTCCCTTTTCTCCAAAGTTTTGTAAAAGGGGCGTTTGTTGAATGGCCTGCGAGCACTCTAGAGAACTTGTTGAACAAAATTGAATCCGTTTTCCCACGATAATGGGACTGAAGAACAAATATATCAAATGATTAAACAACGTTGGGTGCCCTTAGCAGATAAGTTTATTTCTGTTTCATCGACTCTTTTACATAAACTCAGTTTAGACACAGAACAGACAAAACGGAATAAATTAAAACTAAGACATTTCTCTACTGTCGTCTGTGGACGTCCTTAGATTTTCTTTCCGGGAAAGCTATTTTTTTGATATGCCTTTAATTTTTAAGATTCTAGCGTTATGGAGCACAGCGCCCATTTTCCAATCCAGGTCAAACCCGTTCAGTGAATTAGCGATCCTGATTTTATTTTTAAGATTCAACCTGTAACCGGCGGTTAACAACTCATAAATATAGTTAGCACTAAAACACCTATCCCCGCTATAACAGTTCTTAAGCTTCTTTATCTCATCGTAAATTTCGCCACAAAATGATTTCAGATGTATGTCAGTTTTCCCTGGGGTGACGAAATTGTTTTGGCAATCAGAACAAACCGCGTTTATGTCTGTTAAAGCATAATATAACGCTGAAAACCCATAGAATTTGCCTCTTAATTTGGGTTGGTTAGAGAAAGGACACTTCTTCAAATCTGGCGAACGACAAAAAAATAAATTACGGATTTTATCCTTACAGACCTCAACCTGAGCTGTGCCTTCAAAAACACGTGCCTGGCCATTAAATTCTAGTGATTCCTTGAAACCTAAATAACTACGAGCAAAAACGTTATAGTTTTTTCCTGCCACTGAAATGGAAAACGTTTCAGGATTCTTTTTCCCTTTCAAATCTAAAGTATTTTGGTGCGATGCCCCTCCCAAATCTAAACTACCATAAGAGGCTTGATTTGCACCAAAAATGCCCGTCAAAAAATTGACAGTTATCCAAGAATAAAGTCCTTCTGCTGTTCCAGAAATGATTCTAACATCTACATCTTCTTGGAATAAAAATGGACATTTAGCCTTATCGTGAAACAGTTTTCTAACTTCATCTAATATGGCGTTTGCTTGATCTGTAGGAACGAGCCTCATTCCAGCTGTAGCCAACAAATATATTGGAGTTGACGATTGCTTGTCTTGTGGAATGGTCTTCTTGGCTGACTCCAATAGTGGCATCATGTAGGCTTCGACTTGAGAAGGGTCGTCAGCAAGTTCTGAAATACCAGGTTATATTTTGCTCGGGGAAGGATCAAGCTCTTTCACATCAGGGGCTTTTAAGGATTTTCCGCTTTCCGGGAACTGGTAGATTAACATACGGGTTCGACTGGAACCTGCGTCAAACAGTATGACGTATTCAGCCTGCTGTTCACTTTTATGTTTTGCGTTCACAGTAAAGCAGAGGAGAGCAAACACCAGAGCAACCACCATCAAATCTTTCATCTTGTTGTATAATCTGCAAAAATTTGTATCAGCCCTTGAAGAGAGTGTTAAAAATTATCAGGGTCATAAGCAGCTTGAAGAAAATCACGAATTCTCCTGACAAATGTGATAGAAAATTAGCCTTTATTACGTGTACTCTGCGCTAGTGTTGTTCTTTAAATTGCCAGGTTCAATTCATCACACGTTGCCGAATTTTACTGTAATACTCGAATTTAACGCTTCGTCATCAGTAGTAATGCAGAATCGATAACTTAGACAACAAAAATTTCACTTTCTTCCGTATTTAAATTTTTTTAATATAGCAGGTTTTCCTACGTAGCTAGTCATGCTTTTTGACCGCCGAGATGAAAGAATCATTTAAATCCCAATCCAAATCAGTGACGACTGGGAAACCCTCGGTATAAATATGTGTAGATATTTACTACATAAAGTTGATGAGAAACTTTCATTTGAAAGACAAATCTATGTATTTCACCCTGTACAACATAAGGCAGGTATTTTTTACAGGTCACACTATTACACAGGTCAGAATAAAAGTCATCTTGATACTAACCGTATAAAGAAACAGGACCAAAAATGTTTTCTAAAAGTGTTTACTAGCCCTAATCTCATTCAAAATGTTGCTTTTGAAAATAAGCAAACTATTTGTTTTCATGAACTTAAAGGACAAAAAGCGAGGGACCCTTTTATTATTTTGGGTTAAATACTAGACTAATCTTCCCAATTGCAATTAATAAAAATATATGAGAGCTGATTTTTGGAAACGCATTTGTTAGATCATCGCCGCAATGAAGCTGGCTGAAATACGCTGTAACACCAGAGTAGATCATACTTACATGACCTTTAGTTTGTGCGTTATTAATGATTAATGTTTTTGATATGATTGTTTGCCTTGTCCCAAAGTATTTGCATAAATAGTTCCACTTATTCTCGTGGTTCAGAATTTAGTGATACAGAAATCCTCGATCTCGTTGAGCACGATTTACGTTTTCCAAAATGATAGCAACGTACGTGTTTACAATGACAAGAAACACTACTATGATGTAGCTAGCCAAGTAAACCACAGCGCCAAACGAGCCACAGTTACCATGGGGAAGATTGAGGTAGCTGGGATCACAGTCTGGTGGTTCCAGTAACAAGGCTTCCATGATGTCATTCCATCCAGAGCCAGTAGCCAGACGAAACAGCAACAGCAGTGAAGAAAAAAAGGTCTCGAAGTTTACAGTGTCATTTAACTCACCTTCGCGCTTCACGTGACCAAACGCCGACATGTCTATGATGGCGTAAATAAACATGACCATGAAGAGTAGAGTTCCAATGTTGAAGAGTGCTGGTAGCGATATCATGAGAGCCCACAACAGTTGACGAATACCCTTGACGAATTCCACTAGCCTGAGCAACCTGGCGATTCTAAAGATTGGTAGAACTGCCTTGGAAGACATTATATATAGTAGGGGAGGGTGTGAGATGACGTAAAGATCACGTAACGAAATGCTTCGTGTGAGCATGAGTTTGCGAGCGTAAGTCGTTTGAGGGTCTTCGAGCGATTGTAATCGATT
>CALNXI010000459.1:151507-225395 GCA_942486025.1 Porites evermanni | reverse complement strand
TGTTTACAATGACAAGAAACACTACTATGATGTAGCTAGCCAAGTAAACCACAGCGCCAAACGAGCCACAGTTACCATGGGGAAGATTGAGGTAGCTGGGATCACAGTCTGGTGGTTCCAGTAACAAGGCTTCCATGATGTCATTCCATCCAGAGCCAGTAACCAGACGAAACAGCAACAGCAGTGAAGAAAAAAAGGTCTCGAAGTTTACAGTGTCATTTAACTCACCTTCGCGCTTCACGTGACCAAACGCCGACATGTCTATGATGGCGTAAATAAACATGACCATGAAGAGTAAAGTTCCAATGTTGAAGAGTGCTCGTAGCGATATCATGAGAGCCCACAACAGTTGACGAATACCCTTGACGAATTCCACTAGCCTGAGCAACCTGGCGATTCTAAAGATTGGTAGAACTGCCTTGGAAGACATTATATATAGTAGGGGAGGGTGTGAGATGACGTAAAGATCACGTAACGAAATGCTTCGTGTGAGCATGAGTTTGCGAGCGTAAGTCGTTTGAGGGTCTTCGAGCGATTGTAATCGATTTAATCCGGTCTGATCGTGTAAGATGAAATAAAACTCTGTTGGATTTTGTGGACTTATTTCGAGCCTAGCAGCATGAGCATATGTTGCTATTAAAAAATACCCATTAGATTAATAAGGGTGGAAGACTACAACATCAAAAATAACTTGTGAAAGGGAAAAAAATACTGAATGATTTCGAGCTAGTAAAAATCTAGAGCGCTTACCTTTGCGTCACAATGGAGAATCTTTTCAACCGCGGCGACTCGTACAGTAACTGATGGCCTTGTTTCACAAATGTTGGAATAAGCCGGTGCTCGTCTATACCTTGTGGAAATCTTAGGTAAAATGAATATCGTGGATCGCCCCCTTCAACTAATGACATCCTGTTGGCAACTTGCTTGGTCTCTATTTTCCCAGCCAATCAGAAAAAAATTGTTGACAGGCTAAATACGAATCAAAAGCTCGTGATAATGTGAAACGTGGTCTTCGAGTTTGCTTAAACAAACACAGGTTTTTCTTCAATTCTATCTCTCGCGTAGCTAGGTGACTACAATGCATCCTAAACTTGACTGAGTAAATCTTATTTTTGCCTCTCTAAGTCATATTTATTTAGGGGTCATGAAGCTGGTTTGTTTCATCCCGCATACTGAGTAATTATTTCCTGTGGTTGATGCTTAATTAAGTCTGTGGGTGTTTCTGATAGGATTTCAGTGTTGATCTCAGATGTAGGTGTAAAATACCCTTTTTTGACCACTCTTAAAGCATAAAGCTTTTTATAACGGCTGAATAAAGATTTTAGTTTCTTTGATTTTCTCCGATTGAAATAACTGGATCTGAATATTTACATAACAAGGAGCCTTGACTACATACATGTCGCTTCTTTGTCCGTGAATGTGATAATTTCCAGTTAACAAATCGACCACAATTTTCTATGGTCTGCACTCTTACAGACCACAGAAATGACGTCATAAAATGTTCAAAACTCAAGAGGAACCAGTCGCCTGCGGCTCGTGGTTTCACTGCAAAGTCTTTCATATTCAATGGAAAGAACCCGCCGTGAATAAACAAATCAATCACTGATCACAATTTGACACTTCCTCTAGTTTTTCTTTTGTTTGTATCTGTATTACGTCACTTGCATTCACAATTTGCGCTGACTCGGGTTAGTATTATGCAATTAGTTATTATTCCCCCTATATGTAATTAGCACTCTCTGTCATCTTATAAATTTTGTGAATTTTCTTGAACTGACAATAGATAGTGACGTACCCAGGCGAAACGTTGTCAAAACTTATCCGTTTTTACAATTTCCATTTTTTACTGCCACGGAATTTCGGTAATAATGATATTATTGTTAATCGTGTTCGTTTTCAACGTGCACTTTATTCTAGCCTGAGAAAACAGCCGACATTTAGCGACGCTACCACTGGTTTTCCCGCCAAATGACGTCTGAGAAACGAGCGCAGAAATTCCATACTGATGACGCGTCACTACCCAGATCAGCGTAGTGCTTCTAATTGGTTGAATCAAATTTCCCTCGCGGCACGACCAATCAGAAGCACTACGCAGATCTGGGTAGTGACGTGCCGTCAGTATGGAATTTCTTCGCTCGTTTCTCAGAGGTTATACGGCGGTGAAACAAGTGAAAGCGTCGCCAAATGTCGGCTGTTTTCTCAGGCTAACTTTATTCTAAAATTTTTTATAAGAAATGTGGAATTGTTTCAAAGGCTATATCATATCGACACACTCTTGAATGGCAGTTTGACTTCACATATCGGTTACCTTGTTCATTTGCGCGTTGAGGTTAAATTTTCAAATCAGCTTTTCTATGAATTATGTGAAACTCCTTTTATGATGATCAAGAGAAAACAGGAAAAAACTTACAGGAAAATCAGAAGAATTGATTACACTGTCATCACAAATAAACTCGGGAATCTGCAAAGTATTGAAATGCGTATGAAAACGCTAAAACTGTATTTCTTCACACATCTCCCCTTGTAGCCGCTGCACAAAAAAGGTCTAGAATTTTGTTTTCTTTTCGTTTCACCTTTCGTAGAATTGAATGTTGCATTCGGTACAATATGAGAAATACTACTCTATGTATGTGTTTGATGGTTTTAAGATGTTAGAGGAGACAAGCTGGTTGTAATAGTGGTGATATTATTTTAAAACCGCCCCTGACATATAAATAATACTGAATCAGAGATTCGAATTAAAGGCTTGCCTGTTATTTATTCGCCCAACAAAATTACATACTTTGCTATGACGACAGCGATACAATATGTAGGTAATATTAAAATAAGGAACACAAAACTAATATAAACTAAGATCAACTATAGTAATTCTCTCAGTTCTCTTCTGCCACGCTATTAACCGAACGTATGCCACGACGATTTTCTGACTGAGATAGCAACAAATGATTAAGATAGCAAGCCGAATTCTCTGCGTTGAAGTTAATTTATCTTTTTCCATCGTTGTAAGCGTGTAATGGTTTTTGCCATTTGATGTCTATACAGTTTATATATTTGAGACAGAAGCATGCGCAAAACAGCAGCCCAACAGCATGGTGTTGCACTCCGTATTTTTCAAAACATGATTTAAATTGCTCACTTACCGTAATGACTCTCATATTGAAAAAACCTGTAATGGTACATTATTTTATGGTAACACGAAAGAAGCGCATCTATTATAAAACTTCTTTGTTTGTCAAATTCTACCTTTTTCCGCAAAATATAGTCGCCCTGCAAAATAAAATTATATAAACTTCAAGGACAAAAAACAAGGGACCCTTTTATTTTAGGTTAGATTCTAAACTAATCTTCGCAATTAATAATATATGAGAGCTGATTGTTGGAAACGCATTTGTTAGATCATCGCCGCAATGAAGCTGGCTGAAATACTCTGAAAAACCAGAGTAGATCATACTTACATGATCTTTAGTTTGTGCGTTATTAATGACTAATACCGTTTTTGATATGCTTGTTTGCCTGGTCCCAAAGTATTTGTATAAATATTTCTACTTATTCTCGAGGTTGAGAATTGGGATCACTTCGGACCTGTAGACTGGCAACATTGGGAAAACTGTTGCTATAACAATGTTTCAAGGAGTTTGATAACCTCGAACACTCTACGCTCTTTCGCTGAGTAAACTGGCCCTTCTTTAGTCAATTCTTGACTTGTCAGGTTATTGTCTCGGACACCTCTTCAAGCATTTTAGTCTTAGTAGACCCATTTATTGAGGAAATCCTCTTCTGGGTTATGAAAGACTTGTTGAAGCTAGCCTCCATTCTCACGGTAATTTCCTTGAACACCTCTACTGATTCACCGTGCTCTTCCAGAACACGCCGAACCAGAGCTTTCAGCAGATCGAAGCAATATATTACGTCGCCTGATCGCACCGGAATGTCCATATCCCTCAAGATTTCAGAGTTTGGTTTGGGAATTATAAACGGTTTATCCAAGGAAGCCACGAATTCCGAAAGTTGAGCCACTGGAAGGTACTGCTTTCCATCGAGAACAAAGGCTCCCCATGATACGTAATAGCTGTCAAAATTTTCTTTAGTGATACAGAAATCCTCGATCTCGTGAGCACGATTTACGTTTTCCAGAATGATGGCAACGTACATGTTTACAATGACAAGAAACACTACTATGATGTAGCTAGCCAAGTAAACCACAGCACCAAACGAGCCACAGTTACCATGGGGAAGATTGAGGTAGCTGGGATCACAGTCTGGTGGTTCCAGTAACAAGGCTTCCATGATGTCATTCCATCCAGAGCCAGTAGCCAGACGAAACAGCAACAGCAGTGAAGAAAAAAAGGTCTCGAAGTTTACAGTGTCATTTAACTCACCTGCGCGTTTCACGTGACCAAACGCCGACATGCCTATGATGGCGTAGATAAACATGACCATGAAGAGTAGAGTGCCTATGTTGAATAGTGCTGGTAGCGATATCATGAGAGCCCACAACAGTTGACGAATACCCTTGGCGAATTCCACTAGCCTGAGCAGTCTGGCGATTCTAAAGATTCGTAGGACACGGAGGAGACTAGGGCTAACTACACCTTGATTGGCATCAAACTGATCAAGCATCACATCTGTCAAATTAAATCCAAAAAATTAATTTGTTTACCTACGAAGCACTTAGGAGTTCTTAAGAACACATCTGCGTTCCAGTTGGAATTGGAATAGGCCCTTTGCAGCAAGCCATTCACGTGGTAAAAAACCACCATGCTGGAGAGATACAATTCGCACTGGGATAAGACAAGCAAAGGAAATTACCATTTAAAATTATGTATGGCTTTTATTTGTTTTGTCCCAGTGCGACTTTTGCTCTCCAAGATGGTTGTTCTGTACTACGTGAATGGCTAGCTGCAAAGGGCCTATTTAAAAGTGCCTTTGAAACTCTCCTCAACGGAGAAATCGGAGTACCCGGCGAAAAACCTCTTGGAGAAAGGGAGAGAACCAGAAACAAACTCAACCCGCACATTGCGTCAACGCCGGGATTTCAACGCCGGCCCCAGCGCTTTCACCACTTCTCTACCTTTGCTCCCCATGCACGCTTATATTATCATTCCTTGGGAAAACAAAAATAGTATACCATACAACTGTACCTGAATTTCAAGCTTTTATAATTATCAACTTGACTTTTCTTCAAAATTACTATTTACGTGTTTTCGAATGCAAGGGACAATGTTTGTCATTTTATTGCCAAATACACTGACTTAAATTTTGTGTCCAAAAGGGTGGCATAAATTAGTTTTAAATTCCATACCCACAAGAGAACTGATAACAATGATAAAGTCGAATACGTTCCAGGCCTTCTTGAAGTAATGTGTCCTCAGTGCAATAACCTTGACTACAGCTTCTAACACAAATATCCCAGTGAAAATAAAATTGGACAGGCGTAAACAGCAGTCAAGGGAAATAAGCCACATATGAACTTGCATTAACCTAATTTATCTTAAGGTTAATCTTAAGGATGAGGAGAGAAGACGACCGACACTGACATTTTATAAACCTCGTTCCCAGGTTCTCTCTCCTACCCGTCTCTCTCCCGTTCCGTAAGGACGGGTAGGAGAGAACCGGGTCGGAGAGAACGAGGTTGACATTTTATAAAAAGGATATGAAGGACGTCTGAAACTTGGGATGATTGTCCATAGTGTTGTATGGTCATCATTACCATGTTGCACATGATTACTGTAAGAATAACCACCTCAAATTTATCTCCTGAAACCACGTCGTATAACAAACCGCACCATCGTCCCTAAAAGCAAGAAAATCAACCATCAAAGTTCACACGGTGATTAGCATCCAATGTTTCTGCATAATCAAGCATATGTATTATGAGAATAAACCAAATGATAAATTATGACCTGTCTTCAACATAAAGAAGCCTCCACCGACTAGGTTATCAAGGATTGTTATAAAGCTACAATTTCTGATCTAAGGATACAGTCTCGATTGTCATTTGCTGAAAAGTGTTCACATGTTCTGTGTTGTGCCAATATTTGTCTGTTCCTTGCGAAGACGTTTTGCTTTTTACTTAAAAATTTTTCTCCACGTCGACCAAGGGAACATCTAGACTATACGTACCAGTCAGTCTCACCTCTGGTCGCCACCGAAAGTAAAACTGAGAGAGAGAACATTTCGAGAGGTGGTAAGACTACATACCTGTGGTCGAATCTGTCGATTAGGGGGTTTCTTTTTGGCAGCTTCCTTGAGAAAATTGACCCATTTCCTCTGTTTATCGGTCAGTAGCATTCCCATGCTGTTGAGTTCCTCATACTACGATAGAAAATCGAAAGATTGTTTTGACGTTGATTACAGTATGGGGTACATTTACTGCAGTACTTTGAAGGCAACTATTGCATGGAGCATCTACAGTTAAAAGTTCTGATGACCCATCAATCTTCTAACTCATCCACAGGGAGCCCACCTTGCTTTGTATAAGAAAATGTAGATGACATTAGCATCGTACAACAACCATATGGCGATGTTCAATTTTCACTTTCGATGAATTCCCAGGCCTTGACTCATGCAACTAGTTATTGCTGCTTTTGGTCAGGGAGATAATACAGAAGAACCAAGAGGGAAGCTTATGTTTGCGCGAAATGCAAATGAATGGGACAGGCCTGTACAGAAGAATTTTTTGGGTTGAATCCTGAAGTATTTTAACAGTTTTTGGGTAGATTTTCCCCTGTGCTTGGGGGATTTTCCAGTTATTACAGAAGTCTATTAATTTAATCTGCCTGTCTACTGACTTGAAGACTTTGAGGTACCTTACCTTCTTTTTCAGGGTATTAAAGTTATCGATAATCACTCCAACAAAGAGGTTCAACACAAAGAATGATCCTACAACAATGAAGGCAACGAAGAAGCAGTACGACACTAATCTGTTCTCATGCTTGGGCTGCATATCAACCTGAAACACATAACAGACAATTTAGTTTTCCCCAGGAATTATTCCAATAGATCTAGTGTGGGCAAGAGATGAACCAAACCTTTCTGCTTAAAAAGGCAAATAATTGCCGTCAAGGTTGGAAGCGTTTTCTTGAAAGAAAACGTTAAAGTTAATGTTTAGTCTGGTTTGCAAAATTTCGCGACTGGGAATATGAATCATAAACTGAGGTTCGTATTGTGTCTTTACGCACATCTATCATAACATAACGACATTTTAACGGAGGTAGCGTGACTGAGCGGTTAGAGCGCTGGACTGGTAATTCGGAGGCCCCGAATTCGAGTCCCGCCCTGACTGTTAGCTGGATTTGTTCTCGGTGGTACAGTGTCCAAATCCTCGGCCACGTTTGTAAAACTTCAAACTGATTCGCCTCCTACCAGTTGGGATATTTAACCATGTTATGTTTCATTTAAATTATTTGTTTCATTATCCCTGAAAAGCCCCATAAGGGGTTAGGAATAATATATTATTGTTATTAACAAACAACTATTAACATGCCCACAGAATTTTTAGCACAGAAAATGATGAATATGCAAGTTTCTTTCGCGCGAATGTTGATTTCTGCAATATACATACCTCAGTAGAGTCGACTGCGTCCTTCATTACTTCCATCCAGCCCTCAAAAGTCGCCTGAAATGTATTCCACCCCAAGTTAATTAGATTCCACAGCAAAAAAGAGGGTACTTTGGTCCCTACTATACTACTTTGCTTCGCCTTACATGCTCCTAGGTTGTTTAGGTTGTATTATCGAGGAAAATTACCGAGAAATATAGAAAATTAACTCACCACCTGCATAAGTGCGAGAAAGCCTGTGAACACGTTATCAAATGTCACTTTGGAGTTTACCCAACGATATCCGTCAGGATGACTGAGGCACTCCTCTTTGTTGGCGACCACGCTGAAGGGTAATATTTCATTGTCTTGGTCCACACACTTGTAAAACTTTCCAGAAAAGAGATGAACACCAAGGATACTAAATATCAGCCAAAAGAGCAGTGAAACTAACAGGACATTTCCAATGCCAGGAATAGCAGCAAAGAGTGAGTTAACTACCACCTGAAACAAATTGAATAATGATTGGTAGATTCACTTCTTATAGTACTAGCCAATGGCTTATTAATATTTTGGTAATTTGAACTCAGAAGGGGTGCCCAGGTGTACCTTGGGAATTAAGGAGACCAGTGCCCCTTTTTATACTAAGGCACATGCTTGAGGTACTATACTTACTCTTCAGATTAAAAATGGGCTTTTTTTGCGGCTTGTTGTATTACTGCTTAGGCTATCAAAACACTAGTAACTGCGTGCAAAAGACCGCAAGCCGTAAATGTTTCATCCCGAAGTAAGTCGAAGTGAATTGAAATTTCCCTCGCTTGTTACATTCTAATATTACTGTATCCTACCAAATACCCTCTCTCGAACGTTTGGCAGAGTGTTTTTCTTTACTTCTTACTTAAACAGACTAACAACCAGCAGACATACATAGTGAAAACAATTATAGCAACCTTGCTCTAAAACGCTCATCTTCGCAGGCTTATGGCACCAATTCCTATACCTTACTCTGTTATTTCGTATTAAGACATCCAAAGAAGGGTCGTCTTGTATATCAATGGGGCATGTGAAACACTTTCCCGTAACATTCTCTTTATTAAATATTTCTAACTGAGAAAAAACGCTCAGAATCTCTTATTTACCCTCATGCCCTCCAGTCTTGAGATGGCCCTCAGAGGTCTTAGTGCGCGGAGCGTACGCAGGGAACGAAAGACAGCCAGGTTCTTGTTTTCAAAAACGCATGCAATTGAGATCTACGAAAAAGATGTATAAAAAGATAAGATACTCGGCTTAAACAATCCTAAGAACATCGATTTCGTATTTCCTTCAAATCAACTTACCGAAACAATAAAAGTGTCCAGACAGTTCCAAGCTGAGGAGAAGTACTTAATAAGTCCAAAGCCAATTACTTTCAGTATAAACTCCAGGGTAAAAATGGCCGCGAACACGAAGTTGAGAATTTCCAAAGTTTTGGCGAGCTTTGGTTTCTCGTGTAGATGGACGTCTTCAAAAACCTGCAAAAAAGGAAACAGTTTTGGAATGAAGTTGCACAATAAGTTTTTCCAAGAATAAGTAAATAATTGTCATTAAAAAGTTGTTGAGTTAAGCTCTTAATACCTTAAGGACAGTATAGTATAGTATTATAGGATTTAATGGAGCCGAAACCAATTGTGGAATTGCACGCATTTTAGGCATCCTACTGATGAACAGTTGCGACACGTAGATATATATTTTTTAGCAACTAAGATGAATTATAAATTTTGATTAAGGTCTCTTACAAATCTTTCAGCAGTGGTAACGGTCAACAAACCGAACATACCAGAGTAAAACTGCTCATGAACACTGTGGCAAGGATAAACCATTCAAAGTACTTTTTTTCCACGAAAACTCTCACTCTGCATCGGAACTTGAGCCAGCAAAAATGACGCTTTGAAAGTGGTTTCCAGAATGGACAATCAACGTTTACGCAGCGTTCCGGCAGGCAGTCGTCGATCTCCATCATATATCGAGTGGGTAACGGTTTCGACAAATTTGCGCCATTTTCAGGAATATCTCGATCCTCAGGTTCAATTTTACATCCCATGGTCAGTGTGCCACTGGGCGAATAATCCGAGTTATTTTCGGGCATCCGCACAGTATCTCTTGATGTATTTGAGTCTTTTTCATCAAAGTCTCTCCCTGAAAGGGAATGAAATGAAATATGATGGAACGGTTTTCCCCTACGCTTTTTTAAAAAGAATATCAGCAAGGGCATATACTTTAATTGGGCACCCATAAATGAAAAGTAGGGTTCACGACCGACTTGCGGCCACCCCGCTATAACAACGGACACTCCGATAATACGGACAGCAGCTAAATCCCAGGCAAAAATAAATTGCAGACGACTGACTGCCGTTATGACGGACTCTCGCTAATAAGGACACTAACTCGAGGTCCCAATAGTGTCCGCTCTAATCGGAGTTGACTGCAAATGGATAAAGGAGCCAGGTTAAGTTGATTGGCAAGAATGTGGCACCAGATTTCCTAACCAGTAACAGTGCAACAGTATGAAAGTTACAAAGTGATCTATATAAAGTATTTTTCTCCTCACTTTTACAAGCAACGTCATCGGATTCTTCATCATGGTGCTCGGGGTCGCATATTGCCAGTGAGCCCCCGGTGTTTTCGTCTGAGCAACGGCTGCTCTCTAAAACCTGAAGCTCGTAAAGGCGAAAAGGCTCGCGGTACTTCGCTACAAAAAGGCGAGATTTCCGTGTTCTGAATGCCTGTTTAATGTCGCATCTGGATTGTCTCTCTATTGAAAGTGTGTCAGCATCTGCATTTGCATCCGTTTCCCTAAAGTCAAATGCGTTTACCAGAAGCGCAACAAACAGGTTGAGTACCTGGAAAACATCAAACAAATACAACAACAAAAAGATCAAAGGTGAAGCTGTTCTCCTGCACATACGTCGACCTTACAATCGTTCAATAGTTTTTTATTTCTTTTTCAACAACTTGATAATTGTTGCTTCTGCTGTAAATTCATCATTTATTCTATGCATAGAGTAATTCGTCAGTTACGTCACTCTTGCTGTACAATTGTACGCATGCACTTTAATCCATAAAAAACTTAGGGATAAAGCACAGAAAATTGGAAAGATGCAAATGAATATGCAAAGAAAAGACTGGCAACGTTAACAGTACAGGGTAAGAAAAAATTTGTTTCAACTCACGATAAAATTTCCAACAACGAGAACCGTAAGGAAAAACATCGTTGCCTTAGCTGCACTTGTCGCTCTCATGCAATCCCAGAGCGGCTCGATCCATTCCCCACAGAGCACTCTGAAAACCATCATACAAGCGTGCCAAAAGTCGTTGAAATTCCAGCGTGGTACTCCATCTTCACCAAACTTATCTGGTGTGTAAGATTTACCGAATACCTTTATTCCCAGCACAGCAAATATGTAAATAACCACACCAAGGATAAGCGTGATATTACCCACAGGCTCAACGCTTCTAGCAATGGCTCTCATCAATCTCTCCATCGTCTTCCACGACTTAGCCAAACAAAGAACTCGCACCTACAAGGCAAGTCGGCAAATAACATATATGTACAATTTGAATCGCTTTTGTCTCAGGCAAACGATTTCCTACCATTATGGTAGAGAGATTTAGAATCCCGTATACCATTCACGGCAAACGGCAAAAGTCAAATTGTGCCCCATGACCATGTTTCCTCTTTACTTTTTATCACTGTTTCATGTTAGCTTCATCCACATAAATTATTTTGGTCTGTGTTTTACCATCTCTTAATTTGAGAAATTCCTGAATTAAAACTTGCCATGTCATATTCCGTAAACGTGATTCCAAAGCTCTCTTATGAGTTTCAACTTGGAGTAACCTTAAAGAATGTAGACAAATTCCACAATGTATCTCGATGAAGAATGATACTAATACCGATCCTGATTCAACCTTCGTAATCATATAAAAACGAAAAAGAAACATGCTTATAGAAAAAGGCTCGAAGTCGAACTCAAGAGAGAGATTTATTTGACCGCCTACCAATCTTAACGTTCTAAAGATGCTGAGTCCCTCGGCAGACTTGTAAAAGTAACCTAGCAAGCTTCCTGATACAACTGTCGTGTCAAATACGTTCCATCGACTGCGGATAAACGCCTTCGGTCCGACTGCAACCAATCGGAACACAATCTCCGTCGCAAATAACACTGTAAAGACCTGCGTGATAAAATAAAAAGAGATATAATAAAACTCGACTTCTTTGGGGCTGTTATCCTGTGTTATATAAGGCAAGGAGTTTTTTGATATTGTTCCGCAATGATAGGAAGAGCCAGTAAATGTTAATGTCAATCTTTAAATCCTAATCATCATAGTTATTTGCCAAATGCTTATCATTAGGCTATATTATGCTGTATTGTGCTTTTTACGACTGTGACGTATATGACTGAACAATTGACTTATTTGAAATATCCCATAAATCGCACCGAGTGTCTTAGTAAAGTGAATTACGTACACACAAGGAAAAAAAGAACTCTTTGACGCCGGTGGGCATTGAACTACGACCAGCGGGTTAGATCTGCCGACATTTCAAGAAGAACCTTCCTAACTTAAAGGCTCGTATATTAGATAGGTGTTCATCAGTTTAAAAGTATTTCCGAGAATTATTTCTGTTAAGGTGACACTCTAAGATACTCAAACACTTTTGTATGTAAGGAAACTCGTCTGTCCCGAAACAAAAGAGAATCAATGGCAAAGAACAAAACATGTCATGATGACACTTACTAGATTGATAGAGTCCAAGACGTGCCGAAACTCTGGTCCAATACCATGGTGATACAACGCCAGTACAATAGTGTTTAAGAGTATAAGAATGACAATTATAACATCAAAAGTGGAATGAGAGGTGATATCGTACATCCACTGTCGCACCTTTTGTAAAAAGTTGCGTATACGCATAAGAACATTGCACTGCACATCATTCACCCCCGTTCTCTCTCTAAGTGCACAAACTGGCAATAGGCACTGATGCCCTTCATTTTCTTTGCCTTTTGCTCCGTGAGCTTTATCGATTAGTTCTTCCTTTGCTGCTGGAGGAGAGCTTCCATCCAAACGAACGAGACGTCTTAACGTTTCCTTGTCGGCCGGGTACGAAGGACCAGTTTGTCGCAGGAGGTTTCTCTTTTCTCTCTAATAGTTTAAAGAGAAAACCAGATGGTAAGGGACTTCAACAAATATCGAAACTACACCTATGGCTCTTGCCCATGCAAGGCTTTCAAAAGTTCTTTCGTCGCGCGTTTTCGCCTGTCGTTTCTTTTGACTGTTAACGAACGAAGCACACATCGGCGCAAGCTATAGCTGCGATTCATACCAGGAATTCGAGTATTTCATTTATTTCAAGTAAAACCGTGCTCCTGTTTGGATGTAATGAACAAATCCTCACAAGTAATTACATCCAATGTCTTCATAGGCTATATTTTTAAGGAGCAACTGTATCGTCAATCCAGTCGATGAAGCATCCTACTTTTGTTTCATTATCTCTTACCAACCACTAACCATTTCGCGGTTGTGAAACTTACTAATTTGTTCAGTATATTTATTACCTCTCTCTCGTCGGAACACAGCTCCTGTTCATATGATAAATACACCACCGCCAGTACCAAGTTCATTAGGTAAAAAGAGCAGAAGAATATCCCAATAATGAAGTAAGCCACATAAACTGCACCCGTTGACCTGATGATCTGAGAGAACAACAGAAACTAAGGTTAAGGTTTCTAAATAATGAGAACTGTGAAGAGGCAGCGTTGGTTGCTTGGAAAAGGTGCCAGGTCTAATTAAGGTTTTTCTGACCTCCAAGAAATGTAGTAAGAGCGGTAACACCTTAAACATAGAAAAACTAAAAGTATTACTAAATATTTTGATGGAAATGTGGCAAACGATTAAGGCCGCATACAAATACCGCTGCCCTTTATAAGCTGTAACCTGTCACTGCTTACCCTAAAGGGGAGAGTGATTGTTTCAGACAAGATGTGATTTCACTAAATTCTGCAAAAAAAAAGTCCCTTGAAAATTTCAAAGAGTTCAAAACATTTAGTAACGTTACCAAATTAAATAGACATGTGGTCTGTGCAAGGTCAAAATGAGAGCAAAGGGCGCGAAGCCATTTTTTAAACATTTTATCCACTTCAGTTTTACTGTGGAGCTTTTATATATAGATGGATTCGATTACCTTCTCGTACAGGTTTTCCCAATAATCCATTGTTAGTATCTGTAGGGCCATAAGTAGTGACCAACCAATATTATCAAACGATGTGTAGCCATGATCAGGGTTTGGCCCTGCATGAGCCATACAAGAGTAGTTGGATGGACAAGACCTACATAAGATGCAAAATATTTAAACTATCTGAATAGACCTTTCCACGGTTTTTCAACTTTTGACATTGACAAGTTAGAGAAAATCCATCGACAAAAGCGGATCTGGGGGGAGGGTGTGGGGAGTGCGCACCCCCTCCCCTGAGATGACCTGCGGCTTTCTAATACAACTGGTATTCTGCAAAAACAAAACTTTGTGTTTTATTGGTGTTGAAGTAAAACATGAGACGAGGTTAGAGAATTCATGTTAAACGCAGTAAAAATGGTAGTTCTTTAGTGGTGCACCCACTCCTAAGAAAAATCCTGTATCCGCCCCTGGTCGACAACACTGGAAAGAACGCCTTAAAATTAGTAAAATTGCCAAGGTTGAAAATGATACGTTTTGAGCGAGCAAGATATAGTTCCACAAAGTTGCGAAAATTTATAGGCGTTTGTATGGTAGGACCGGTTCGTGTCCCCATCATACAGACGTTTGCAAAATTTCGCAACTAATTTAAAGACGCTATTTCCTGCGGAGTTGACGGATTTTCCCAAACTTGCCCATGTTAAAAGTTGAAAAAAAAAACGTGGAATCGAAAGGTCTACTGGACAAGTGTCAATTTCAAGCTTATTTAAAGAATAATTTTTCATTTATCGGCCAATGAGTGTTTTGCAACTGGGGTTTTGTTTTTGGAAATAACTCTTTGAAAATTTTTGATATCTAATACTCACCCAGCGGTGGAGCTGTTCCCGCAGATCAAAGGTTCGCCATCATAAGTAAACCAAAAACCTGAAAATGAATTACTTTTTCTTGCCTCAGTGATCTTAAGATTTTAGATGATGGCTTTTATTAACATAGAGGTCGAGAGAAAGGCAAACAAGGCATACTGAGCTTTTCTTTTAGCAAATCGGCCGCTACCCAGCCTTCTTTGCCGTGTTCTGTGAATAATCTCATGGCTTATCCCTCAACTTATATGTGTCACATGTAAGGATTCTTTATTGACGATAAAAATTGCCAAAGTAAGAGCACGTTGATGAAAAACCCAGTTAGAATTTTCAGTTATCGAAGTTAAAGGTTGACGAAGACGATGGTAAAATAACAATGATATTATGTTAATAGTTATTAATAACTAACTTGCTATTAATGCCTTACTTTCGTTAAGAATCCGCTCCTGTAGGCTCAAAGAATTATTATCAAATGGAATGCTGAGGACGCACTTGTTCCTCAGTTCTCCAGAAAACAGCTGCAGTCCTATAAGCGCCATGACACCGAGAAAGAAGAAAAACAAAACCAAGACATCGCTCAGTAGCTTCAGAGATCGGAGTAACGTATTTACCATCGCACGGAGACCTTCAATGACAAAGTAATTTGGCAATTATTAGCATGGAAAAAGTGTTTGCATACACAATCGTAGAAGATATACAATCGGTTTTATTTCCTTAAAAAGCATCAAACATTTAGGGGTTTTCTAAGGGCTTATTTAATGTTGTTTCGCTATACCTCTGTAAAGGGTACGGATTGTACACAGTTTGGATTGCAGTTAAGAAGCAGTTCAAATTGGAGACTTGTGTTTTTCGGAGTTTTTTGTTTTGTTGTAGATTGCAAAGGATGCCAAACGCGGTGTCATAAAGAAAAAGGGTGTAAGATTCCTTCTCGATCTCCGAAAACTAACAGAGGTTACTTAATTCACGACTGCAGTGGACTTACCTTTTAAGGCGGAAAATGTTCTAAGAGCTCGAAACACGCGGATAGTTCTGATTCCCGTTAAGTTGGCGATATTAGGTGCCACTGTGATATATCTGGAGGAAGAAAAACCTCACCATTTTAAAAGAGAAAAGTCGCTGCGAGTTTCAAAGGCATCAATAAACCTCTAGTCCCTCGTTTCAAGTTTTTAAACACTAAAAAAGTGCAAACTGTGGAGATTTACTCTCTGTTACAAAGACCTAACTTACCCCAATACTACTACTATGAAATCCAGCCAATTCCAGGCATCTCTGAGGTAGGCGTATGTATGAAAAATAAACCCGCGAGACAAAATCTTGAGAATCATCTCCGTAGTGTATATTCCAGAGAAAAAGTATCTGAAAGAAGAATGTTTCATCAGCCTACCAATTGCTTCATAGTCTGTATCTGTGATCCTTCAGGATCACCCAAAAACCTTGTTAGGAACCTGAAAAGGTTGTGAAACCCTGCGTGGTTGGACCAGACATAACATAGGCACATCATATGATCTTTCGGCCCTTTCCAACCCCAATAATCCATTAAGATAGATAGAATTTACTGATCCTTTAAAAAGGGTCAGCAACGTGGAATAAACCCTTTGTAGTGATAGATAAAAGAGGAAATGTTACGTTAATAAGAAAGGTACTAATCTTGTAATGTCACGAAAGTCAGAAAGGAAAAATCTGAGACAGACCCGAGTCCATGCCGTCCTAGACTAGCGGTAAGTTTAAGCTACCGACGAACTGGTGGTGAACGCGATAAAAGCGAGCATTATTCCTTTCATTGGTTTTCTGTTGTTAGTTTAGTTCACTTACTCGGCTTCCTCCGGTGCGCTTTCAACCACGAGAAACACGCAGTTAGCCAGAATGGTAAGAATAACAAATGACTCGAAATATCTCAAATTGCAGTCAAGGAAGGATTCATTGACTCTCTAATCTCTTTAATTTATTTATTTTTCTTGATTCTGTTCCTTAATTTCTTCTGTTTAGTCCAAGAGAAACTTTGTCGATCGCTTGTGGAATTATGCTCGGTCAACTAAATGGGGTCTAAGATAAGATTTCCCCTTCAAAACCAAACCGGGTCTAGTTAATCTCTGATATAAATGGCGGTGTGCACCTTATAGAAACAGTAGATTTAGGGACTTTTTGAATCAGTTTTGGAATAATGCACCTATCAATGTAAATCCCGTGGGGGCGGGGGGGAGTGCGGGAAAGGGGCGGGGATTTGATGCCTGAGACTATCCCCCTGTCGGGCTTTAAAACGTGCGAAGCGACCCCGGGGTCGGGACATTTGACTTTGACCTATAGAAGCCTGGTATCAATTCAGAAGCGGTAACCAAGTCCGTCCCTCGAGGCTTTCTGAAAGTCACGCTGTTGGAGAAAGTTATGGAGTTTACATTTGTTTTAATCGCCATAATCCGATACTTTACATGTACACTGTCATCTAAACAGATAATGTCTATTTTGAGAAAGTTTTTATCTTCAAGTTCCCATCTGATTGTAAACCTCGATTGAAATCGAATTCTAACATGAAAGTCAGAGGATTTTTTACAGGTCACTGATCCGACCTGTTCCGACATGTTGAGCCGATGTTATAAAGCATTTTACGTTTCATTAATATAATAGCATGGTCAATCTTCCTGGAGTGATTATGTTGTTTAAAAGAAGAGATGCTAGTGGAGAGAGAAAAATACTTAATTACAGCGAGTAATTTAACGGAGCTTATGTTAACCTTAACTAAAAGTAGTAAGAACGTACTTTTGAAATGTTCTTTCATTCGTTTTATATAGTATTATAGTATTGTTTGTTTAGATTTTTCCCCTGGGGTGGGGGCTTTTTTGACACTTTTGATTGACCTTTCGTTTCCCACCCTGGGGAATTTGATCAAAAAATTTTAAAATTTGTCAAATCACCACCCCTTGCCCGCCCCCCCCCCCCCTCCCCCACGGGGTTTACATTGATAGATGCATAAGAGAATATGGTAGTTGTCATAGTAATAGTAGTTTATTAATGTTTTCTTCCTGATCTTTTTGTAATCTTCGTATTTCCTTTTCTTTCGTTCTTACCATTTTCTGAGGGGAGGCACAAACAAATATCTCACCCTTGCGTACTCTCTGCAACCTTATACTGTAAGTTGTAGCAAGCATGATAAAACCAGTTCAACTCGATCATGTTATTTGATAGAGCATGCTGAACTTTTCAAAGGATACCTATTAGTGACAACACTAATCGCAAACTGCCTGATGGGGCTAAGAGGCTCCAAAAGACCCAGTGAAGGCGCCTTGTTGAATCTGTACACGTGATCAGAGTGTGATTTTCCTTGGCGACGAATCACAAGGAATGTGTGGTTACAAGGCACCTAGAAGAAAATTAAATTCATTTAGGTACTACATTGTAGATACGTTGCGTAACTCACTCAACATTCTGCAATGTGCAACGAGACAGCAGTTCTCTTAAAATTTTCTTAAATGTTTTTATTTCCAGACATTCTGTTTTTAGAGGGCTTTTTTCTCCTAAGGCAAGTTTTGTAATGATATTTGTCACAGAATATGACGTCATAAATGGTATGAGATCAACCCATTTCGCAGTTTTGTAAATAACATAACATACTGAACCTCTTACTCTCATGGAACCAATTATACTGAGAAAAATGTATATTAACTGGTGTTTTAACTTGGAAGTCTGTACCCGATATCCTGTGCTGTGACCGTCTTTTCTGCATTACAGAATTTTAAAACAGGAAATTTGCCTTTTGTTTTTTACTTTTCCATTAATTGCACTTTTGAGTTTGTAATGGGTCAACCATACTAAAGAGTCATAAACTGTAAAAACCCGAAACTCGATGTTATGACGATGAATTTTGCCGGTGCACTTGCTGAGAAAGGCAATTAGCGGCCTACAACACGGCAGATCGGGTTTTTCCTAGAAAGTTTTTGT
Organism: Porites evermanni; assembly: GCA_942486025.1. Taxonomy (NCBI): domain Eukaryota; kingdom Metazoa; phylum Cnidaria; class Anthozoa; order Scleractinia; family Poritidae; genus Porites; species Porites evermanni. The sequence continues at coordinate 206,854 of CALNXI010000459.1, read as the reverse complement.
AACAAACAAAATGAAAATTAATGAATACGCTTTTTTGCAATTTTTAGAACAACAATTTCATCCTTTCCTGCTGCAAATTAGTTATCGGGACGGGAAAATGTGCTACACACCCTTCCAATGCCTGCATCAAAATCCACTAGCGGTTTTCCAATATAAAACGAAGGGACCCGAGCTGCAACGCTGTTGTTCTCCGAATTTTCATCGGCAACCATCCCCGGATCTTCAATTACTCCGTCCATATCATCGTCCGCCGTCTTAAACCGAACTCTCGGCGCCGAACATGTTTCTCCTCCGCAGGGATCTGCTTGCTCTTTCCCTTTATCGTCTGCCTTCTTAGTTTGGGCCTCTTTAGGGTTTTTACCTGTAATTACAATAAAAGCAAAGGTAAAAAACGATTGTTAATTTTATGGCCCAACGTTGATTCCGGGTCAGGAAAAGGCTGTCTAGATCTAACTTTGGGTTTTGGACTTGTTACTGTACAGAGCTTTGGCTTGTTTTTATGTGCAGCTGATCTGTGAATGAAACAAGCACCACGATATGGATGATTTTTACATAAAACCGTCAATCGTCTGGCGATCAACTGCACTGGCAGCCTATGTTAACATTTGATTTTTTTCACCAGATATGGCGTTTGAGCTACGAAGAATAAAATCGGCGAAAAAAATTTCTTTTACATCCAGGGATAGCCAAGAATGAGCAAAAAAGAAAATTAAGAGAACTCAAAGTTTCGTTGAGTAGTTTTGAGGAGGTGAGAACCTATCTGTGCGTTCTACTTCCGTGTATAGTAATCAAGCTGCGTCAAACCTTTTCATGTGAGATATATATTAAAAACAATCAGAAAAGTCGGCTAGAAGTGAGAAAAACTGTCTGCTAACGAGGACAGCACAGCTCAGTCCAAGTGACGGCGGATGCTGCACAGACATTACATTCTGCGATAAAAGATAAATAATCCTTAGTATACTTTGCTAAATGAAAGAACAAAAGGAACAGGAGATACAGCTGAAACCTTCAAAGATCCCTTTGACCGTGATCTGACAGAAGTGATAATTGAGGAAGGTTAGGCCTCATTGATGTATGGCCGATTTTAGGCTCACTGGCCACCTAAATCTTACGTAATATATTATAGTTTCCCATGAATTAATTGCAGTCTATATGATAGTCTATATACATTGAATTCAATCAATGTAAAAGGTGTTTAAAACTCCAATAAATATATAATGATGTCTGCAGATTATCCTTGAGCATCTAAAATACAATAGATTTAAATATCGCTGACTGCGTCTAATTATGGGCAGTAACAGTCTTAAAAATGATACGAGTTAGAAATATGAGTTGGGTAACTCAAACCATGCTACGTTAAATTTAGACACCCCAAAACATACATCATTGAGTAAAATAACATTGAATTTAGTTCGATTTCAAAAAACTGTCTTGATATCAATCATCATCACTTAGTAGTAAAAAATATATTTTTCCAAACGAGAATGCTGTAAATCTGCGGTTTTTTGTTTTCAGATTTTAAAATTTCATCACAAGAACATTATGTACTTATGGGCTCCCACCTGCAGGTAAAGCTACTCTAGACCTCAAACATCCGTGCTCAAGGCAAATGTTACGAGAAGAGGTAGAAAAAAAGTGCTGGTTGCTGATTCTTAACGATGTTCGATCGCATACGAAAATTATTCGTGTGTATGGTCTACACTGTAAAATACGGCGTCTGTTGCAAAGGAAATTGTTTGACAATTTCAAACTTCCATCATAGACATAACTTATTTACGAGCCGTAAAAGTAATGATAACGATTTAAAGTTACAAGGCTGTGTTCTTGGAATCCGAAGGTGTAAATAAAAAGTGTATATTATGTGAAACGGGGAACATAAATAATTCTATCGGGGTTTACATTGATAGATGCATAAGAGAATATGGTAGTTGTCATAGTAATAGTAGTTTATTAATGTATTCTTACTGATCTTTTTGTAATCTTCGTATTTCCTTTTCTTTCGTTCTTACCATTTTCTGAGGGGAGGCGCAAACAAATATCTCCCGCTTGCGTACTCTCTGCAACCCTATACTGTAAGTTGTAGCAAGCATGATAAAACCAGTTCAACTCGATCATGTTATTTTGATAGAGCATGCTGAACTTTCAAAGGATACCTATTAGTGACAACACTAATCGCAAACTGCCTGATGGGGCTAAGAGGCTCCAAAAGACCCAGTGAAGGCGCCTTGTTGAATCTGTACACGTGATCAGAGCGTGATTTTCCTTGGCGTCGAATCACAAGGAATGTGTGGTTACAAGGCACCTAGAAGAAAATTAAATTCATTTAGGTACTACATTGTAGATACGTTACGTAACTCACTCAACATTCTGCAATGTGCAACGAGACAACAGTTCTCTTAAAATTTTCTTAAATGTTTTTATTTCTAGACATTTTGTTTTTAGAGGGTTTTTTCTCCTAAGGCAAGTTTTGTAATGACATTTGTCACAGAAAATGACGTCATAGATGGTATGAGATCAACCCATTTCGCACTTTTGTAAATCACATAACATACTGAACCTCTTACTCTCATAGAGCCAGTTATACTGAGAAAAATGTATATTAACTAGTGTTTTAACTTGGAAGTGTGTTGTCGATATCCTGTGCTGTGACCGTCTTTTCTGCATGACAAAATTTTTAAACAGGAAATTTGCCTTTTGTTTTCGACTTTTCCATTAATTGCACTTTTGAGTTTGCAATGGGTCAACCATACTAAAGAGTCATAAACTGTAAAAACCCGAAACTCGGTGTTATGACGATGAATTTTGCCGGTGCACTTGCTGAGAAAGGCAATTAGCGGCCTAAAACACGGCAGATCGGGTTTTTCCTAGAACGTTTTTGTAACAAACAAAATGAAAATTAATGAATACGCTTTTTTGCAATTTTAAGAACAACAATTTCAACCTTTCCTGCTGCAAATTAGTTATCAGGACGGGGAAATGTGCTACACACCCTTCCAATGCCTGCATCAAAATCCACCAGCGGTTTTCCAATATAAAACGAAGGGACCCGAGCTGCAACGTTGTTGTTCTCCGAACCTTCATCGGCAACCATCCCCGGATCTTCAATTACTCCGTCCATATCATCGTCCGCGGTCTTAAACCGAACTCTCGGCGCCGAACATGTTTCTCCTCTGCAGGGATCAGCTTGCTCTTTCCCTTTATCGTCTGCCTTCTTAGTTTGGGCCTCTTTAGGGTTTTTACCTGTAATGACAATAAAAGCAAAGGTAAAAAACGATTGTTAATTGTATGGCACAACGTTGATTCCGGGTCAGGAAAAAGGCTGTCTAGATCTAACTTTGGGTTTTGGACTTGTTACTGTACGGAGCTTGTTTTTATGTGCAGCTGATCTGTGAATGAAACAAGCTCCACGACATGGATTACGACGGACAAGTCATTTTTACATAAAACCGTCAATTGTCTGGTGATCAACTGCACTGGCAGCCTATGTTAACATTTGAGCCCATTTTTTTCACCAGATATGGCGTTTGAGCTAAGAAGAAAGAATGAAATCGGCGAAAAAAATTTCTTTTACTTCTAGGAATAGCCAAGAATCAGCAAAAAAAAAAAAAAAATTAAGAGAACTCAAAGTTTCGTTGAGTAGTTTTGAGGAGGTGAGAACCTATCTGTGCGTTCTACTTCCGTGTATAGTAATCAAGCTGCGTCAAACCTTTTCATGTGAGATATATATTAAAAACAATCAGAAAAGTCGGCTAGAAGTGAGAAAAACTGTCTGCTAACGAGCACAGCACAGCTCAGTCCAAGTGGCGGCGGATGCGGCATAGACATTACATTCTGCGATAAAAGATAAATAATCCTTAGTATATCTTGCTAAATGAAAGAACAAAAGGAACAGGAGATACAGCTGAAACCTTCAAAGATCCCTTTGACCATGATCAGAGAGAAGTGATAATTGAGGAAGGTTAGGCCTCACTGATGTATGGCCGATTTTAGGCTCACTGGCCACCTAAATCTTACGTAATATATTATAGTTTCCCATGAATTAATCGCAGTCTATATGATAGTCTATATACATTTAATTCTATCAATGTGAAAGGTGTTTAAAACTCCAATAAATATATAATGATGTCTGCAGATTATCCTTGAGCATCTAAAATACAATAGATTTAAATATCGCTGACTGCGTCTAATTATGGGCAGTAACAGTCTTAAAAATGATACGAGTTAGAAATATGAGTTGGGTAACTCAAACCATGCTACGTTAAATTTAGACACCCCAAAACATACATCATTGAGTAAAATAACATTGAATTTAGTTCGATTTCAAAAAACTGTCTTGATATCAATCATCATCACTTAGTAGTAAAAAATATATTTTTCCAAACGAGAATGCTGTAAATCTGCGGTTTTTTGTTTTCAGATTTTAAAATTTCATCACAAGAACATTATGTACTTATGGGCTCCCACCTGCAGGTAAAGCTACTCTAGACCTCAAACATCCGTGCTCAAGGCAAATGTTACGAGAAGAGGTAGAAAAAAAGTGCTGGTTGCTGATTCTTAACGATGTTCGATCGCATACGAAAATTATTCGTGTGTATGGTCTACACTGTAAAATACGGCGTCTGTTGCAAAGGAAATTGTTTGACAATTTCAAACTTCCATCATAGACATAACTTATTTACGAGCCGTAAAAGTAATGATAACGATTTAAAGTTACAAGGCTGTGTTCTTGGAATCCGAAGGTGTAAATAAAAAGTGTATATTATGTGAAACGGGGAACATAAATAATTCTAATTGTGCTATCATAAGATAAGTTATTCTAGAAGGTGGATATTGCACTTGTCAGAAGCCACTATACAATTGACGCTAGGTGAATAAATTGCTTCTTTCAAATTGTCTTTTTTTGCATTAAATAACACCACATATTGTAATACATTTAATCGAGCTCAGGAAACAACGTAATCACAGCCATCAAGATTTCATTTTGATTTGATTGTGTTATTAAAGACTTCCATTAATGGATGCTTAGGATTGCCTGTATGCTGTAATAGATTTTACATGAAATTTGTTCGCCAGATCCTAAAATCTGGTGATGTTCGTTTTAATTAATTTGGCAAATAACAGTTTAACATGTAGTAAGGTTTTTGGAAGAATTAATTGTTGCTATCAAAACACAAGCTTCAGAAAAAGCTTTTTATCGAACGTGATAAATTTTTGAAAAACAGAAAGATAGTAAAACTTTTAATAATACAAACCTATGAGAGAGCTCTTTACGAACATGTTGTCGCAAAAGAAAAAATGACGTTTCTACCCTTGTCGACCAGCGGGACCAACTCCAATATATTTACTTACTGTGGACATGTGAAACACTGTGAACAACAACTCTGAATTAATCGACAAACTCGTGTCATTTTTGACAGCCTCTACCTGCCTGCGGGCTCATAACTTATTGATTTCAACATTACGTCATGCTGTATTATTTAGCCATGAACTTGGTATCCTCGCCTTCTGCTTATCCTCAAAGAAAGACAAGGCACAAATTTGGCTTTCCTCCACGTCAATAAAGAATTTGTTTTTCACCCAAAATTATTTCCGGTACGTCTCTCTTGATAGTGAAAAATATATACATATATAGGTAAAGAAGAAGACGAAGAAGAGACTGCTTACTGGAGAATATTTAGTATTTAGCTAGTCAAACAGAGAGTAACCGAACCGTCTTAGTCTATGAAGATTTCCGATCAATTCTTAAACAGAACAGTCTTCGTCGTTCCCCAAAGCTGCAGCCTTACAGTCTAACAGCGTATTCCCCGAGTTGACACATATGGACTCACTGTGGAGTGCGATTTAGGCAAAGTTGAAATAGTCAGAAATGTTATAACGCGCATTAAAGCTTCGGAAGAATAGGAGGATTTATGTGCGATTGAAATAAATACTGCTAACTGCACATTGGGCGTGAAGCTGTCGTTTCCATGTATTTCGAACAATCATCATCAAAACGTCCATTGCAAAATTACATTTTATCATAGCTAGAATATTCGCCTAATGGAAGCCTTATGAGTGCTCTCCAAACTTTGCAAGTGCTCGATATCTCGACATACGCACAGCTGAAGTATGAACTAATTGTTTTGAGCAAACAGGTCGGTTCACGGTTTGGGCAAATGGTAAGCAAAATTCAAGACTGGTAAATTTCGTCCTGGAATCGCATTTACCATTTGTACAAATCAGTTCCATTACCGAAAAACGACAGTGAAGGCCTCAAATTAAAGATGGCTTTCAAGAAATTGAACACAAATTTCCGTCTGGAACATTCCGTCCGTAAAAACAGGACTACCTTTCCAGATGTTCGATTGCTTCCGAAAAGGTTCCGCTGGAAGACCGAAAATATTGTATCCCATTTACTTTCAACCAGATTTTCTGGAAACATTTTGTAAATGATAAACAACGTACCTGTAATTCTTTGCTGTATCAATCCAAAACGGAGAAAAAAAATTTGAGTACGAAGGTATACGATCACATTTTAAGCATCATTAACTCACAACATAATTAACATAAGATATAAGCAAGTGACTGAATTAAGTCGAAACGGGCACTCATATTCTGACTGATGACAATATTCATCCCTGCTCAATATGCTGACTTTAATTATAGTTTTGTTATGACATACAGTCTTTCCTTTTCTCTTCGATTTGTTTTCAGCAGACAATAGTTTCAGATATAATATGTTGTTGCATTGTTGCGTATCTTTTTCAATAGGCGATTGGCATGATAACGTCTTTTTACTAAAAGACCAGAATTCATTTCGTTTGTTCTTTCATACTTTAAATTTGGTAATCCCAGTGAGGTTTGAAGAACAAAAGCCCTAATTTGAACCCTAAAGGATTCTGGCAGTAGTAGTAGTAGCAGTGGTGGTGGTGGTGGTGGTGGTGGTGGTGGTGGTGGTAGTAGTAGTAGTAGTAGTAGTAGTAGTAGTAGTAAAAGGACGCCATCTTGCAAATGGCCAATTCCGAAACTAAAATATTTCGCAAATGAAAAAGGACTTAAGTAAAGAAGCCAAGAGTATAATGGCGGGAACCTGGAATGCAAGGGGAGGGAGGCGGGAGGTTTGGACCCCCACTTTTCTCCCCCCCCCCTCCTCTCCCAAGAGACGGTTATTTTGTGTACTCTGCTAGCCAATCAAAACAAAGAATTTCGCCTCATTTTTCCCAGCCATAAAATAATTAACGTTAATTCGGTTTTGTGCAAGACAATACACGCAAGTTTCTCATTCGTTGTATTATTGACTCGTAATACTGTATATCGGTGTATGATATCTACCATAACACTGAATAAGGCGTATTTCCTGCACCTGTTGCTTATCATCAACAAACAGTTTCTATTTTTTTAAATAACAACTCTGCCACATTTTTAACAAAGAACCTAAGAAATTGCGCGTAACAATGGTATACAAATATAGGAAAGGAATGTTGATTCTGAAAGTCAGTTTTAACAACTGGCTAATCTAGCTTGAGATGTTTACCGCGCGCGGTACGACAGCCCGTTACTGATGTTTTTCAGACTGGAAAACTCGTCTCCTGTTTTTAAGAGGATCAGTCAAATTTGCGTGACAGCTGAGATGTGTGGCACATTTCATCATGAATAAAATATGGGCTTGTGGTTCACGAGTTTAAATAACGACGATCGGGTGAAACAGAGAAGTTTTCAATCGATATGACATACCGAACTGTCTGTCACAGATATCAATCGAATGACATTGCAATGCCAGCGGCATTTTGCCTTATCACGCGCATAGACGACGTTCGCCGTAGTATTTTGATGCCTCACATGGTAAAGTAGATATATATATGTATACGCCTCGTGACCTAAGAAGGACAGTCACAAAATAATTTTTAGGTTGAGTGAGCGTTGGCTAGGAAATTACCACTGGACAAAAATGGAGGCGTTTCTTTCTGCCAAAATTAACAGTTCGGGATGTTCTACCAAACAAATACTTGTAAGAAATGAATGCGCTTGCGGTGTGAACCATCATTGGTCGAGAAATTTGATTTTAAACGAAGCCAACTTCTTGGAGACCGCAAATAATTTTCCAAGTCAACACCTAGAAAGAAAATCTATTTTAGCGGGTACGGGGTAATCCAAATATGAATTAAGAACTTCCATGAAATTCATTTAGCTCTCTGACAATGAGGAAGCGTAACCGAGGATAAAAATACTTCGAATTGGTGGAAGGATTTTAGTTTTTCTCTTGTGATCAAGTTCGACCAGACTTAAGAAAGGATTACCTCATCAGGTACTTGTTAAATTTTGTTATATTTTCGTTTTTATTTTTCACTGCAAGCTTTATTTGTTTCTAAGCCCAATAAGAATATTGCTATGGTCTGAAATGATCACTGCTTTGAAAGAATGAATGGGCAAGCCCAAAACAATATACGGAGTGTCCAACTTTTCTTACTTCCTTAAAGGAGATTTTTTTCGAGAAAAAAAAAGATACACCTCGAATTTTTCTCTGTTATTATGCCCTAAGCTTTTCAGGCCAAACAAGTAAATTCATCGTTTTCACGAAATTTGAAAGCCGGGATCGCAAGCTTTTTTGGAAAACTACTTTCAATTGATAATCGCTAAATTTATTGAGGAACAACTTTGTACGGTCGACAAAAAAATGATGTTTAAGATCAAACTACAGATTATTCATCTACCGTCGCTTTCTCTGATAAAGATGAGTCCCACATTTTTGGAAATTGCATCTGAAAAGTAGCTTTGTTTATCTACGAAATGAAAACCTTTCGTTCAGATAGAAAAAGTGATTTGAATGTTTTTGCCTTGACTCCCCTAATTGTGTTAATCAACCACAAATTGGGATCTTTACCGATAAATTTATGTCGCTTCGGATAGTTTTTATATTCGGCGGCGGTGATTCCCTTCAGAGCAATCCAATTCTTAGGCATATCGACCAATCAAAGCCAGTCTTCATGATTTTTTAAATAAATAGCCTAAAATTCGTTTTTGTAACAACGGCAAACCAATTTCTTTTCTAAAATGACTCCTCCTTCAACGTAACAAAATTGATTAAAGTTAGTGATGGACAACGCAAAAATTTGAATGAACTGAATAGATTTCCAATTTTTATCGCCCGAAAAACCTGCTGTTTCTTGTCTACTTTTTACTTCCACTTACATCGAGAAAAATTAAAGTAGTGCTGATTTAAATACCTTGGTTAGTTTCAGAAATAAGGCTTCTTGATATAGTTTTTTCTTATTGATAATAGATACGGGATAAATTAGGTTGCAGAGCACCGACTACCTACAATGAAAGGTTTTTTACCTGGTATTGTATTGGCTTAGCAATGATTTGGGCAAAACCTTTCGAATAAAGGCAAACACAAAAAAAGTATAAAAAATATAAAATATCAAAGATTACTTTTGACCTTAAGAAGAGAGGGACAGCCGACAAATAACAGCCGATGCAGCTGGAGAGACCGAAAAGAGAAGAGAGTCAATACATATCGCCTCAAAAGATAATCATCTANTAGTTTTTATATTCGGCGGCGGTGATTCCCTTCAGAGCAATCCAATTCTTAGGCATATCGACCAATCAAAGCCAGTCTTCATGATTTTTTAAATAAATAGCCTAAAATTCGTTTTTGTAACAACGGCAAACCAATTTCTTTTCTAAAATGACTCCTCCTTCAACGTAACAAAATTGATTAAAGTTAGTGATGGACAACGCAAAAATTTGAATGAACTGAATAGATTTCCAATTTTTATCGCCCGAAAAACCTGCTGTTTCTTGTCTACTTTTTACTTCCACTTACATCGAGAAAAATTAAAGTAGTGCTGATTTAAATACCTTGGTTAGTTTCAGAAATAAGGCTTCTTGATATAGTTTTTTCTTATTGATAATAGATACGGGATAAATTAGGTTGCAGAGCACCGACTACCTACAATGAAAGGTTTTTTACCTGGTATTGTATTGGCTTAGCAATGATTTGGGCAAAACCTTTCGAATAAAGGCAAACACAAAAAAAAGTATAAAAAATATAAAATATCAAAGATTACTTTTGACCTTAAGAAGAGAGGGACAGCCGACAAATAACAGCCGATGCAGCTGGAGAGACCGAAAAGAGAAGAGAGTCAATACATATCGCCTCAAAAGATAATCATCTATAATCTCTTTCACTCCCCAAGTACAATGGCGAGAACCTGTAAACGTCTTCCAAATTTGGTCAACAATGCAGTTTTTTGCACATGACGTCATCACGCCCGTCATGTTGGTGTTCCAAACCAGTCTTTTTGTGATGTAAAGACTTTCTTTTGTTGCTATTAATTTGGGTAACTGCTACTGAGCCACGTGCAGTCAAAACGGCTAAATAGGTGGTTAGGTATGGACAATTAGCCGGAGGATTTGACCTACAAACGGAGAAACATTTTGGATGAATAATAAAGGTTAATATTGTTATCACGTTACTACAACAACAGCTTCGTGAATATGACCCCTTAATTTGACTTTAAACGGAGGCGTTAAAGATTTAATTCCACTGGTCTTTTTCGTGACTTCCTCTTATTTCAAAGTTCTTCCTTGAACAAAAAAAATCCGATTAATTCTGCTTTGTGCAAACCCAATTCTTGAAAGCACTTCAACGTTTAATTTTAGGATCTCATTCTCTTAGGCATTTCTGGAAAGAAGCAGGGTGGGTGGAATTACTTCAAAACTTATAAATGGTTTCTGTTTATTTTTCCTTACGGGAGATTTTGCTTTGCGATTTAAACGCAACAGCCTGCATGCATTCCTTATATCCCAAGTTAGCCAGGCAGGAGGCCTTGATTTTAAATGTATTTGATGTGCTTGTACACACAAAACGCCAAATGCCAATCGAGGCTGTCAAAATTAAAGGTTCATGAGTTTCAATGCGGCTTCCTTTTACGGTCTTTTGTCCACTACGTTACAGCCTCGATTTCACTGAAAATGAAACTGCTTCTATTGAAGTTAATTTACCAGCAGACAGTGTTATACTGGGAACCATATTTTTTCGAATACCGCGGTATAGATTTATTAGCACGGTTAAGAAGAGCTTTGATTTCACAAAATTACGTTTCAATTTTGAAGGGGTTTTAAAGCTTCATCCATCTCTCCAGACGTACTTGGGATAATCAGGCACAAAAAATTTAATCCTCCTTTAAACAATGTGTTTTGTTTTTAAATGAAAGAAAACATGTCATCAAAATAAATTATCATAAAGGTATTAAAGCAGCTGACCATTTCTAGACATTCTTTTGTAAGTAATATAGAGATGCTCTCTTTTGTCCTCAAAGGAAAAGATGAGAATGTAGATGTGGCTTCATTTCCAATAATAAAAAAATAATACAGAATTGTATGTTAAATGATTTAACCAGAATTGTTCCAAATATTCCCTGATCATGACTGAGCAAGAGAATGCACTAGACCTAAAGTTGTAACATTTCGGATTAATTCTGACGTGGAAGTTAACAATTGTATCTGGGATGGTAAACTACACACATTTGCCATGTTTAATCTTAGTTCTCCATGGTCAGTGATCGTTAGCTTTTAAGAGCAAGTAATTTTCATTGCTTTGTGAGTTCGTTTTGCATTGTTATTTGAAATTTACCCTATAAACTTTACAGCAACGATAACCTCACAGCTCGTAAACACTATAATTTAGGTGCGAAACTTCTGCTTCGCGTTTTGACGCAATCACTAAGCCAAACCGACGCTGCGCTAAGTAGAAGATATCAGTAGCTTATCAGCGAACAGTAAGGACTTGAAACATTGGGAGCTACTGAAGATTGCATAAGGTATGGATTAAGAATCCGTTATATGTGATCTTTAGCAGAAAAAGAATTCAGATTTTTAAGCAACTAAGGTAAAATAAAAAAGATAAAAACATTTTTAACTAAGCTAAAATAAATTGTTACCTACTTGAATTCTTCGCAATTTTGAACACTTCGTAGCTTTCACTGCGAAATGACCGCAGATGAGGCCTTATGAGTCATCTTTTTACTATTTGAAAGGCGATATTTTATTAGAGCAAAAGAAAACGCTCAGTCGCGGAGGTCGGTACTTAAAGATAAATTGTGCATCGCGATCATAAAGTCTTTTTCAGCTCCACTAACCGCTGATTGGCTAACATGTAGAACTTAGGCTATTAAACGTACTTGACTTGTTGAAATGTCTTCGGGGCAACGTATAAATTTTTAACTTGGGCGGTGAATTGAGGATTCACATGTGTCTTTAACTGTAATATTCAGTAAGCCCTTATATCTGTTTACTAAAACACGATGACGGCCTTTTGCAAAGAAGCATTTGAGATCCTGGAGTTACCTACGATTGCTGAATTTAGTTACAACTTTAAGGCCAAGTAATTATGTTTGAATGCCGGAGCCTCTTGACTTCGAGACTTCCTGACTTTTTAACATCCGAAACCTAAAAAAAGCAATGTATCGAAAGCCAAGGACAAATTGAGCTGTAAAAACTGGACATTACGTAATGCTTCTTGAATTTTCTTTTTTGTAAAAAATAAAAGTTTCCGATACACTTTCGCTGAACAATTATTTTAGCGCCGTTGGGCAATATGCAGTCGCCTTTCGCAGCTCCTATTATTATGTGGATTAAATAAACCAGTCTTAAAGCTTCATTGAAAAACATATTGGTTTTAAGCAATTAGAGCTAATACCTTATTTCGAGTTTTACATGCTGGACAAACTATTTAATTACTTCCATGGATATAAATCAAAAATGTTTTCAGTGATCCACGTACGTGTCAAGTTTCTGATAAATCGGCCTTCACAGAGTCTCCTTATTCTTAATACATTTGACTGAAGACATGCCATAGGCATCATTTTGGTTTTCACTTATTAAAATTCGATTAAATTGTNTGAACACTTCGTAGCTTTCACTGCGAAATGACCGCAGATGAGGCCTTATGAGTCATCTTTTTACTATTTGAAAGGCGATATTTTATTAGAGCAAAAGAAAACGCTCAGTCGCGGAGGTCGGTACTTAAAGATAAATTGTGCATCGCGATCATAAAGTCTTTTTCAGCTCCACTAACCGCTGATTGGCTAACATGTAGAACTTAGGCTATTAAACGTACTTGACTTGTTGAAATGTCTTCGGGGCAACGTATAAATTTTTAACTTGGGCGGTGAATTGAGGATTCACATGTGTCTTTAACTGTAATATTCAGTAAGCCCTTATATCTGTTTACTAAAACACGATGACGGCCTTTTGCAAAGAAGCATTTGAGATCCTGGAGTTACCTACGATTGCTGAATTTAGTTACAACTTTAAGGCCAAGTAATTATGTTTGAATGCCGGAGCCTCTTGACTTCGAGACTTCCTGACTTTTTAACATCCGAAACCTAAAAAAAGCAATGTATCGAAAGCCAAGGACAAATTGAGCTGTAAAAACTGGACATTACGTAATGCTTCTTGAATTTTCTTTTTTGTAAAAAATAAAAGTTTACGATACACTTTCGCTGAACAATAATTTAGCGCCGTTGGGCAATATGCAGTCGCCTTTCGCAGCTCCTATTATTATGTGGATTAAATAAACCAGTCTTAAAGCTTCATTGAAAAACATATTGGTTTTAAGCAATTAGAGCTAATACCTTATTTCGAGTTTTACATGCTGGACAAACTATTTAATTACTTCCATGGATATAAATCAAAAATGTTTTCAGTGATCCACGTACGTGTCAAGTTTCTGATAAATCGGCCTTCACAGAGTCTCCTTATTCTTAATACATTTGACTGAAGACATGCCATAGGCATCATTTTGGTTTTCACTTATTAAAATTCGATTAAATTGTGCTTCTTTTGGTTGAAGTGATAAGATGCAAGACTGGAGAAATATAGTCAGTTCTTTCGTTGTTAAAACACATCCTTTGCCAATCGTTGCCAGGTTCAGATCAGAGCTTTAATATGAAACGTCTACCAAAACATATAACGAAAATTATCCCCGCTAAAATAATGCAGAAATTGATACCTAAAATGGATACAGAAAATTTTCATGACGCTGTTATGTTCTACGACTGCAGCTGAACTTCTACGCCTAAACGAAATACTCTCTAACTTTATAACATTTACTACGCGCCGAGAAACTCAGTAATTTGCCACCTGCCAGCAATGTAAGTCTGGGCGCGCATTAAAAGATAAAGTGTTCAGCACTAGTTTTGCACATGAATAACATAAGCTTTTCTTTGTCTAAATGCATTACCAGCTGTACCATCAAATTGTTGCTTTGCCACCGATTGTAATGTTCAAGACTATTGTATGAGAATAACCAGGTTAAATCCTGAATGCAGATCATTTAAAAATTTTTCGAGTTTTATGGTCAATGATGACTCCGTTTTTTTTACAAGCCTGAGTATTAACGTTATTTGTGCTGCTCTAACTTGTAATACTTTCTTTTCAGTAAAATCAGCTTATTATTGTGTTGCTTATATTACCCAGCTGGGCTTTAAGATGGACAGTATAAAAGGTTTCGTGACTAAAGCATCCAATGGTTTAAGAAAATTGTCACGAGAATAATTCTAGTGAAAGTTAATTAAGAGGGTACTTTTCTAATGGTTTCAAAAAGGAACAATAATGGAAAGTTCGGATCTTTTATTTTAAAAACTCCAAGACCGCGTGAAATCGAGATAATGTAAGTTTACATTTTGTTAATACAACATTAAACCTGTCTATTTTTTTCCCATATAAGCAAAGGGAAAAAATAAGTCTGAACATGAATGTTCTCTAGCTTTATTTTTTTTTTTCTAAATATAAATTTGCTACTGTTGTAATAAATCAATAAAACTCGTAAAAAAAACAAAACAAATGTGGACCTATCAAAGATAAGTTGCTGAAACAGTTTAGTATTAAACTAATCTACTTCTGTGACTGTGCTTTTTCAGACTTAGTTTATTTATTTATTTATTTATTAATTCATCTAATAATATTTATTCCTTACGCATGCGCAAGTGAAATCTCAGGGCAAAAGCCAACCTCGGTCCCAGGGCCCTCTTCTACTCGTTCCCCTCAGCAAGAGAGGGAACACGTAGGACTCTTTATACTACCTTTGCTCGATTCTAGTGGAAAAGGAACTGAGCAATTGAATTTTGAGTTATATGAAATGAATGTTAATAAAGGCAACTTCAACTTTTTTTCCACAGGAAGTAATTAATTGGGGAAAAAACTGTGACAGTGCGCATAAGACACATAATTAACCCTGGCGTCGCTGAGACAGTTACACAGTTATTTGATTGACAGATCGGAACAATGTAACAAAGTCGATTTACGGCAGGTTCCAAAATAAGTGGCAGTGCCAGATACGTATTGACCGGTACAAATAAGAAGATAAAAACGGGTTGATCGAGGAAATATGAGATTACCCTCATCCATATTTGAAAATCTATATATCCTGATTACAATTCAAGTTTAACTAAGAAGATAGACACCAGTAGCGTAACATTGGATTTCGAAATCTACAGAACTCGTTAACTGCGAAGGGATGAAAATGTAGGAGTAACGAGTTGGCAGGAAGAACAAGACTGGTTATCAAACTTGTGGGACNACTGTGCTTTTTCAGACTTAGTTTATTTATTTATTTATTTATTAATTCATTTAATAATATTTATTCCTTACGCATGCGCAAGTGAAATCTCAGGGCAAAAGCCAACCTCGGTCCCAGGGCCCTCTTCTACTCGTTCCCCTCAGCAAGAGAGGGAACACGTAGGACTCTTTATACTACCTTTGCTCGATTCTAGTGGAAAAGGAACTGAGCAATTGAATTTTGAGTTATATGAAATGAATGTTAATAAAGGCAACTTCAACTTTTTTTCCACAGGAAGTAATTAATTGGGGAAAAAACTGTGACAGTGCGCATAAGACACATAATTAACCCTGGCGTCGCTGAGACAGTTACACAGTTATTTGATTGACAGATCGGAACAATGTAACAAAGTCGATTTACGGCAGGTTCCAAAATAAGTGGCAGTGCCAGATACGTATTGACCGGTACAAATAAGAAGATAAAAACGGGTTGATCGAGGAAATATGAGATTACCCTCATCCATATTTGAAAATCTATATATCCTGATTACAATTCAAGTTTAACTAAGAAGATAGACACCGACAGCGTAACATTGGATTTCGAAATCTAGAGAACTCGTTAACTGCGAAGGGACGAAAATGTAGGAGTAACGAGTTGGCAGGAAGAACAAGACTGGTTATCAAACTTGTGGGACAGTAACTGTGCTTCTGCAACTAGAGCCTCTCCGCAAAATATTATAGACCGATTAAATCGGTCCTTCTTAGAATGGGTTCTATTGTTTTCGCTTCATATTTATGGACATGCCTTGGCTATTTATCTTTTTACGCGACGTGTCAAGCCTTAGTAAACCAAAATGCATTGTAAGACACGACTTACATGACGGGTATGAATTTGACCGACGTTCAGATCACGTACCTGCGCTGTTATATTGTCCATTTTTTCCCTTTTTTGTTCTCCTCTTCCTGTCGACCACATTATTTAAACGCCTGAATCAGACTTAGAACACCTGAACCGATGACGTAGGAGAAAGTTTACGTGCCGGTCTAAAATCAAGAACCTCGGATGACATGAGAATTTGATATGAACTCAAGACTTGTCCCCAAGTTAAATAATTCTTGCTTCAAACTGGTAGGATAAATCATCTTATGCCTGCCTGTCCAACTCATGTTTGGAGTTATTTACATGTTTCCCTAATCTGAGTCTGATTCTGAATCATACGTGTCAATTCAGCGCTTGGACTGAATCACAGACTGTATCAGCGAATCAGAATTGAACTCAAGAGCGGTACTACCTAAGATAGGTCTCCATGCTAATTAATTGTTACATTAAACTGTTAGGAAAATCACCTCATACCTGTCCGACTCATTCTTGGAGTGTAAACCTGTTCCCTAATCTGAGTCCGATTCTGAGTCATACATGTCAGTTCAACACTTGGACTGAATCACAGACTGTATCAGAGAATCAGAGAATCAGATTTAACCTCAAGACCGGTACCACTTTAAATCGGTCTTCATGTTAATTAATTCTTGCTTCAAACTGGTAGGAATTTCATCTTATTCCTGCCTGTCTAAATCAAGTTTGGAGGTGTTAACATGGTTTCCCAATCTGAGTCTGATTCTAAGTCATACTTGTCAGTTTAGCGCTTGGACTGAATCAGAGCGGCTCGATATGACTTAAAACCGGTTCCATATTAACAGATTATCAAGCATTTGTCTTACTAGTCTCGTGAATTCAAGACCTGGAAAATTTTTACACTGGTCCTACCGAACTGTTACAAAGTGTCCATGGTCACCGCGTGGATGCACACTTTGAATGAGAATTCTATTGGCCTTAGTTTAATTACTTATTGAACATTTAAGGCGGCGAAAATTTTAACTCTATTCTTGTTCTATAGACGAAGGTATGCTTTGAGACAGAGACCTGAATGCCAACGAAAAACTCATCGAACTGTCATAATATCGCTGGACCTGAAGCGAAATAGTTGATAACAATCTAGCGAAGCCGCGACAGCTGATACTGGAGTTTGACATGAATACTGTAATCATCAATGTTACTTAAGACAAAACAGTGCAACTTAAAAACTAAAGCAACTACAATCATGTTTTTACCTTTCATAAGAATTAAATACTGCGTATAATGAATTTGCAATAATTATCATCCTACACTTACCAAAATGAAACTTAGAAGTGGCGATAATCTATCAAGGCCGAAGTGATTTCATTGTTTAAGAGATCCGCTACAAATTCCATTTTTGTTTTTGAGAATTCAGTCATGTTTTCAAAATCTACGAGATGTTGATGCCAATGCTGAGGAACATTAGCATCTTGATTATTTTTCTTGAACTTTGAAGTCAAACACTCTACTTGAATTTTAAAGATAAACTCTTTACCACCAGATGTTTGAGTCATGAAATTGTAAATATTTGACATTCGTTCATTTAAGCGTTTGATTGAATTCTTTTAGATATCCAGTCTGCTAATGTTAAATTATGTGCTTCAACTCACAGCGGGAAATTTGAAACAATACAAAGACTCTCAATTTTCAACTTATAACGACCTTGGCGAAAACTACCAAATCATATACGGAATTTTCATTTTCTCATATTGACTCGTGGGCGTCGTAAAATTCTTTTTACCAAGGAATCTATAACACAGTAATTGATAAAAAATGTGGTGTTTAGATTATCGCCACATCGTTGTTGATATGTATAATCTCTATGGGGAATCGATAAAATGTATTACTCATGCCGAATCCAAAAACGAATAGGAAGATTTATTTTACCATGATAGACATTTTCACTTTTTTAAATTGAAAAGTTAATTCTCGGCTTGCACGGTCACGCAATGAAAAATAAAAATGCAAACCATTCAATACAGAAGGACTAGAATCTGGGAAATGAAAAAAGATAAATAAACAAAAACCCCTGCCAAGAATCAGGTCTTTGAAATATTTCAAATGCGAGATATTGGGAAAACGGTTTACCTAAATTTATAAAGCTTTGTATGGAAACGCCATGTTGGTGTCCCTTTCAGGAACACCAATATGGCCGCCGGATACCAACAGAAACATCTGTTTTCGAGTTTTCCTACTAATGCTCGAATTCTTCGCTTGAGGAACTCATAAAGATTACAGTAATATTTATTCGGAGACAAGGAATGTTTAGATTGCAAAATCTCTCAAAATCGGTAATGTTTTTAACCCACATAAGAGCTTTCCCGGCCGCCAGCTAAATGCAGCGTCACGCAAAAGCCTGGAAATTCAAGCGTCCCCTCTTGCAAAACGAAGAACCCTTTTGAACCAAAAATTTGTTTATGTAAAGGTGCTTAGGTACTGTAATACCTCGTGAAAGTAGAAACTCAGAAGAATCGATAGTTTCTTAGTTTTATTTTTGGTGACGTCACGTGCAACCCAAGAATAAGGAGTTGCGAAGGAAAAGGAATATTAAAAAAACAAATCACTTTCCTACAAGTCATCTTTCACAATTCTGCGGCTATTGTAAAGCTATGGTTTCATGATTGCGAGCGGATTTAATTGAACAAAAACAGCCCGGGAAACGGCTCAACAAAACTGGCTCTAACGGTGAATATTTCATTTATATGTGATGGGTTGCTTGATACGATTTAGAGCGTAATGAGTTTTCAAATGTTTGTACGCTCAATATCGTCTATATTACAGCAGCTTAGACGTCAAACAGTAACGAGCGCTGTTATAGATACAAAGGAAAAGCGGTAACTCAAAATAAGCTGGGGTCTGTGAAGAACACTGGTCTCATCGACGAGAAACTATGATTTATCTACACACATTGCTTACTACATCAAAAGCATCAAATATATACTCACCACATTCATTACATTCACTAAAAAGTAGCTAAAATTCCTGAGCTCAGCCTTAAGTTTTTGTATCACAGGCAAAATTTAAAGGGCATTTATTTTTTCAACGAGAAAAAGTGGAAAAGTCAAAACGAAAAGAAAGTCGGAAGAAATTCGGGCTATTACTGGATTCGAACCCTCGACCTTTTCAATACCAGCAAAGCAGTCTACCAACTGAACTAACAAGTCAACTAAGAGCAAATCATTGAGTTGGTTTATCCTCTGTTACTTAGTTATTCTAGCTGTATGAAAAATCAGATTTTGAGCTATTCCTCTAGGGTGGACCAAAAAGTATATTTCATTGTGCGGAACGATATCACTTATTTGATTTTTTTTCAATTTTTCTGTCAGCGACTGGGATTTAGATGTCAAGGAATGCTATTTAGACTAGAAACTGTACAACATGTTGACCGGAATCGAAGACAATACTTCTCTTACTGACGTCAGCTCTCGTGACAAAACAACACCGAGTTCTCGGAGGCGAAAAAAGGTGGTGACGTTTGCAAGCATGGCAGAGTTAGCTGAAATACAAGCTCTCGCAGCATGCGAAACCGATTCACAGTGTTCAGAAAGCGGAAAAACACCTTCTCTCGACGAAACAACATTGCAAGCACTGCAAGATCCAAGACTATTCTTGAATATGCCATTAGAGGATTATGACGCCACATGTGGTAATGTGAGTACCGCTGTGCCTAAATACTGCAGCAGGTTATTAATTGAGTTCAGTCACAAGGCACTCAGACAGTCTGACATATCGTTTACCATTTCGCTTTGTTACCTTTCCCAAGCGCTTTTCCTGGAGGGTTAAACATTACATGGAAGGTTAAACATTACTTCCTGTGCTTGTTTTTACTTTTCAAAGAATTTATCAGAGACGATGTCTCATGGGTATATAGTCCAAAAAAACCTTTAACATGCTCCACAATCACTAAAAGAAGGTTCTTTCAAAACTTGCGCATTTTATATTAGCATATTCTAACTTCTGTGAAAAATTTGGCAGATTCGGTATAGGAAATTGAAGACAACGCCCGCAAAGTATGCTTGTGTCTCAGGTTTTGTTCATACTATACCCGATGGCATTTCGCGCGACACAATAAGCTATCCAATATAGTATGGATCACCTATCCAATATGTAACTCTCCACTTTTAAGATCGGCGCGGCGCAGCTTCGCTCCGTTACAGAAATCTCCCCGAAATCACTGTTACGAGTGAACAAAAGCTCTATCTGGTATGGTTTTCGTGCCGGCGCAAACACTATCCGATATAATGTGAATATAGCCCACTAAACTCAAACTACAAGGCAACATCAACGAAAAAAAGGCTATAAAAAGTTACAGTTTCGATCTGGGAAAAAACCGTTTTATTTTTTCCTTTCTGTTTTTCCACTCCTTTTCTTTTTTGTGTGTAATACCGTTGCTAGAACCCTTATGTAACATGTCTCTTTTTAGGTACCTGCCGATGACACTTTCCTCGTTTTACGACAGCATGGAACAAATTCTCTTGCACATCAAGTATTTCGGTTTAATAAAGCACGCTCGTTGTGGCTTTTTGGACCTCTACAACCTCTCCGACTGTGGGCCATAAGTTTGGTTACTAATCAGTATCCTTTTGTTAGTTGTATGAAAATAGAGGGTAAAATCTCCAAATCAGTGTTAGCTCTTTTATGAATGCTCAAGCACAATCATTTTTTATTAATTTTTTTCAAAAAAAAACCGGAAGCAGTGAGGACATGCAGTGAAACATTCGCTTTTAAGTGCTACACCAATTTCACCCAAATGCAAGAAAATTTCGATAAATCTTTATTTCGCTGTATGAGCAACAAAATTTTCGCCCAGTTCATCAATAAAAATCATTTGCCTTGGTTGTCAATGCCATTTTAGAAATCAATTCTATTATATCGCCGTCCTTAACCACAATGCTTTTTCAGATATTTTGAGCTGCTTGTGATTCTCGTCATTCTTATAAACTGCGTCTTTTTGGCTCTTAAACATCCTCCTGAGGAAATAGAGTAAGTCACTTTATTGTGAAATTTTCGTTTATAATGGGTTAATAAATAGTTTCAAAAACTGGCTTAGCAGTCACATCTGCTGAAAATAATACTCCCGAAAAAGGTCAGTTTCTATTTCTTTTGTGAAATACCGTTTAGCGTCGTCCGGAGTAAAATATCGCCACACCGCATCCCGCGTCCAAAAGCAAAAATTGCTGCAACTTGTAGAACTGGTGAGCGTTATGATGTAACGATTGTTCCCGACTAAGGGCACAAAACTCCTTTCAGAGGAGAAAGGCAGAAAAATCCATGAAGTGGTTAGCTCCAGAAGCACTACCTCCGGATAACTGTGTACCACTGCTCCTGTACTTTATAACGGGCCGCAAGAAACCTTTTCCATGCATATAAATAACATAAAGTGACTTTAAACGGAGAAGACAGAGCTTATTGATCTCTTCTATGCTTTGAATAATCCCTACCGTCAATTTAAAGACGGAGACGAAGAATTTTTTGCAGCATTTCTTCAGTGCTTGAAGTCCTATTTTCATTGTTTACCATTTTTTTTCAGATACGTCTTTACGTCAATTTATACAACAGAGATGCTCCTTAAGATTGTATCTCGTGGATTTGTCCTTCATTCGTACGCATACCTTAGAGATCCATGGAACTGGCTGGATTTCATCGTCGTTGCTTTAGCGTACGTAGACTTAACATGCCTTTAAACAAAATCTATCATAAAGACGACAACTCTGCTTTCTTAATGAATTTCTCTCTTCATAGATACATTACAATGGCTCCAAACATTGCAAACTTCACGGCCATTAGAACAGTTCGAGTTCTGCGAGCACTTAGGACTATATCTGTCATATCAGGTAAGTTTAACAAAGTTTAGTGTTTGTTACCGAACGGAAAAGCTTTCTGACAGACAGACTCGCTGACTGACCCACCTACAAAGAAACTTTTTAGCGGATGTGGGACCAGACTGTCTATAGAATGCCTCATTTTCAAATAAAACCACCATCAACAATTGAAAATCTAGGTCAAGCTTCTCAGCCTAAACAAAGAAAAAAAGCAAAGGCAGCAAAGCAAACGATTGTCGGGCTGCTGTTGCTTTTTAATTCATCTTGACTAAGTTATATTCTCTAGTTTATTGTTGAGTTTAAATTTTGCTCAACGTTTCTGAACCAAATGGGTGAAATAAACGGTAATCTACACGACCTGCTAAATTGATTCAAAGCGTTATACTTGAAGTTTATACACAGGCCTGACAAAACTCTCAGTTATAGACAGAACAGTGGTCTGTGAAATGAAAGAAAATTTTTTTTTGCAAACGTTCTTGCCTCTTAGGTCTCCGTGCGATGGTAAACACGTTACTACGATCTCTCAAGCTTCTGAGTGATGTGCTGGTTTTGTTTCTCTTCTTTCTTGTTGTCATGGCTCTCATTGGACTGCAGCTTTTTGTAGGAGAATTAAGGAGCAAGTGTGTGCTTAACGTACCCTCAAACTTGACTGTAGACTTAATGGAATACATTCGGAATGAAAGTAAGCACTTGATCATGTCAACACAGAGTGGTTTTCAGTTAGGTGTCATTACATTACGCTGCCATTCATAACAAACACACACAGTCAAATAAAACATTTTCCGAACGACAAGCTTGGTTAAACGCATGCAAACCAGTCACTTATAGGCTTCCTTTTTTTTGATTGGCTGAAAAAGTGGTGTAAAATTTTTAAGCCAGTCATAAAGCCTAGCAAGGCAACACCAAAACAGCGTCAAAATTACTCTCAACATTGACATAAAAATGTCCAGTTTATGTAAGACTGGTTATCAATTTTGGATTATCTTTCTCCAAATGGACAAATAGACTTAGCGGCAATGCATAATTAAGCTTAAGAAAACTAACTTCTCTTTTAAGGTGTTTGGTATTTGCGTCACGGTGAGGCAGTGATATGCGGTGCAAAAACATTTTCGCCCAGTTCATCAATGAAAAATCATTATCCTTGGTTGTCAATACCATTTTAGAGATCAATTTTATTATATCGTCGTCCTTAACCACAATGCTTTTTCAGATATTTTGAGCTGCTTGTGATTATCGTCATTCTTATAAATTGCTTCTTTTTGGCTCTTAAACATCCTCCTGAGGAAATAGAGTAAGTTGCTTTATTGTGAAATTTTCGTTTATAATGGGGTAATGAATAGTTTCAAAAACTGGTTTAGCGGTCACATCTGCTGGAAATAATACTCTGAAAAAGGTCAGTTTCTATTTCTTTTGTTTAGCGTCGTCCAGAGTAAAAGATCGCCACCGCACCCCGCGTCCTAAAGCAAAAATTGCTGCAATTGGACCGACAGAACGTAGACATTTCTAGAACTGGTGAGCGTTATGATGTAACGATTGTTCCCGACTAAGGTCACAAAATTTCATTTAGAGGAGAAAGGCAGAAAAATCCATGAAGTGGTTAGCTCCAGAAGTACCACCTCCATATAACTGTGTACCATTGCTCCTGTACTTTATAACGGGCCGCAAGAACATAAAGTGACTTTAAACGGAGAAGACTGAGCTTATTGATCTCTTCTATAATGCTTTGAACAATCCCTACCGTCAATTTTCAGACAGAGACAAGAATTTATTGCAGCAGTTCTTCAGTGCTTGAACTCCTATTTTCATCGTTTAGCTTTTTTTTTCAGATACGTATTTACGTCAATTTATACAACAGAGATGCTCCTTAAGATTGTGTCTCGTGGATTTGTCCTTCATTCGTACGCATACCTTAGAGATCCATGGAACTGGCTGGATTTTATCGTCGTTGCTTTAGCGTACGTAGACTTAACTTGCCTATAAACAAAATCTATGATAAAGACGACAACTTTTGATTACTTAATGAATTTCTCTCTTCAAAGATACATTACGATGGCTCCAAACATTGCAAACTTCACGGCCATTAGAACAGTTCGAGTTCTGCGAGCACTCAGGACTATATCTGTCATATCAGGTCAGTTTAACAAAGTTTAGTGTTTGTTACCTAACGAAAAAGCTTCCTGACAGACAGACTCACTGACTGACCCACCTACAAAGAAACTTTTTAGCGGATGCGTGTCCAGACTGTCTATAGAATGCCCCATTTTCAAACAAAACCACCATCAAAATGATAATCTAGGTCAAGCTGCTCAGCCTAAACAAAGAGAAAAGCAAAGGCAACAAAGTAAGCGATTATCGGATCGTTGTTGCTTTTTAATTCATCTTGACTAAGTTATATTGTCTAGTTTATTGTTGATTTAAAATTTTGTTGAAAACATACTCAACGTTTCTGAACCAAATGGGTAAAATAAACGGTAATCTACACGAGCTGCTAAATTGCTTCAAAGCGTTATACTTGAAGTTTATACACAGGCCTGACAAACTCTCACTTATAGATAGAACAGTGGTCTGTGAAATGAAAGAAAATTTTTTTCGCGAACGTTCTTTCCTCTTAGGTCTCCGTGCGATGGTAAACACGTTACTACGATCCCTCAAGCTTCTGAGTGATGTACTGGTTTTGTTTCTCTTCTTTCTTGTTGTCATGGCTCTCATTGGACTGCAGCTTTTTGTAGGAGAATTAAGGAACAAGTGTGTTCTTAACGTGCCCTCAAACCTGACTGTAGACTTAGAGGAATACATTCGGAATGAAAGTAAGCACTTGATCATGTCAACATTGAGTGGTTTTCAATTAGGTGTCATTAGATTACGCTGCCTTTCATAACAAACACACACCATCAAATAAAACATGCTCCGAGCAACAAGCTTGGTTAAACGCATACAAACTACTTACAGGCTTCCTTTCTTTTGATTGGCTGAAAAAGTTGTGCAAAATTTTTTAGCCGGTCATAAAGCTCACCAAGGCAACACCAAAGCAGCGTCATAATTACCCTCAACATTGAAATAAAAATGTCCAGTTTATGTAAGACTGGTTATCAATTTTGGATTATCTTTCACCAAATGGACAAATAGACTTAGCGGCAATGCATAATTAAGCTTAAGAAAACTAACTTCTCTTTTAAGGTGTTTGGTATTTGCGTCACGGTGAGGCAGTGATATGCGGAAACTCATCTTGGGCTGGGTGAGTTAAAAGTCTACTTAGAGAGATAAGTCGGTGTGATATCTTATCTCTGATCAAGATTATTATGTAGTAAATATGCTAGCAATAACCATAGGTTACGGACTGCGGGCGACAACGATCGAAGGTCAAAACGCTTTTGCTCTATCGCTGTGCTTTGCGTAAGTTTCACGTGAGAGATAGTCAAAACACGCGTGATCAGATTACTAGTGATAGAAGGTCCAAACGCGCGGGATCAAATTGCGTTCTATGCATTCCATTCATTCTTAGTGGAAGTCCAAACGAATGCTAGCTACATACATGCGACGCATGCGTAATAACAACCTGAATATTAGGATTGCGGGCTCCTCTTGTCGCCCGCAATATCTGTATGTAGCCAAGCTAAGCAAATCCTTCACTGCATTAGTTGAATCATTTCTCTCTCTGCATAAAATCTCGTCACACAAGGTTATAAGAGAGAACCTCTTTGTACACCTCAATGCGATAAATGTTAATTATTTCTTCAGGTCTTGTCCAGCTAATTACACCTGTATGGCTAACGCTGGACCCAACCCCGATCATGGCTTCACCAGCTTTGATAACATTGGATGGGCTTTGTTGATGGCCTTCCAAATTCTCACTATGGATTACTGGGAAAACCTTTACAACAAGGTAACCAAACAGGCTCTAACTAGATGTATGTATTTTTCTATCACATGAATAGTAATGACCTAAACAATTTCGGCAATAAGCAGGTCATGGGTTAGTTTTATGAAACAGTGATCGTCGATTTCTGTAGATTGATTAAACGGAATGTATGTCTGTCTTTCATTACTGGCTTTAAAAAATTTTTCAGCGGACCAGTGTTACTTTTAGCGCACTCACTTTTGGTTATTAATACCAAGGTTGTGATGTTATATATTAAACCAGTGTACAGCGCTTTTCGCCGATTTCTTATCCTTTAAAACTAAAACTATAATTTTTGGCCAGCTGCTTTACTGGCTTAGTGCTAAAACAATCACTAACTCACTTTATCAATCCTCCACTTCAGTTCTGGAATAAATGCTCGCTGTCTAATTCATTAACCACAGGTAGTCAAGGCGCTTGGAGTGTGGTATGTATTCTACTTTGTCATTACCATTTTCTTCTGCTCCTTCTACCTCCTCAATCTTGTCCTAGCTGTGGTATATATGTCCTACGAAAAAGAAATGGAATCAATTGAACAGGAGGTTAGTCAACGACGGCCGAAGTCGTTTTATTTGTTAATAAGGCTAATAAGCAAGCACTAAACAGACCATTGAAAGAGTAAAAATGGTGATTTTTTTTTATTTAAACATATTTTTTTTGCTGGCGAAGTTTATCCTAAGAGTAACAGAAACACACCGAGAGGGCTCACTTCGAAATACCATTGGATTACAATAAATAGTAATTGGTCAAAAGCAGCAGCAAAACAAAGAAAATATTTGAGGAATGCTAACAGGTGGAAAGTACATATTTATGTATTTTCATGAAATCTCTTTGATTGAGATATAACAGACTAGACACAAATATGCGTATATCACTCTTTCACTGTTGAATTTTGTCAATTTGCTACGACAAGGCTCATCAGTTACTTGTTCAGAACAGATGTTTAGATCATTCGTCAGAATTTTTTTTCCAAGTACGTAGAAATCGACGCCTTTACCTGACACCAGTTTTTAAAAGAATTGTTGTTGCGAGTGAATGTGTTTTTATGTGTTTTAACCAATCACAAAAATGGAAAAAAATGACGCCTACCCGAGTCGTTGTTTTTTATTTGACCAACCACGAAGATAACTAGAAGCTATTTCAAAGAGTTGAGGATTGTACATGTTAGAGTAATTTCAAGATATAGTACTTCCTCGCGTTTTAATCCTCCTCGGGAATGACCGATATTCTTATACTAAGAACTATTACTAACCTTCTCTGCCTTTGTGTTCCTTTACACAATACATTTGCGCTTTGCTTTCTTTTTCCAGGAGAGGCGAAAAGAGCTCATGAAGAAAACCGCTGCCTCATACACTGCAGACGCTGGCACCCTTAAGAATCTCAGACCTTTGAGGAAGCCCCGTAAGACAAAAGAAGCGATGGTTGAAGTAACACAAACTGCATGCATTGTTACTGACGTTCCTGATATTGAAAATGGACATAAACGTACTCAAAAAACGCTCGTTGAAAGAGTGTGTGAATGTTTTCGTTATGTGAACACAACATGCGAGACCTGTTTGAGCAGGATACCGTTCCTAAAGTCCCTTCGGAAACGCATGCGCACTGTAGCCGAATGTGCAGCTTTTGACGCGGTTATTATAGGAGTTATAATGCTGAACACCATAGTGCTAGCACTTTATCATCATGGAATTGAAATGAAGTTCGAGAAAGTTCTGGATTTATGCAACATGGTATGAAGAATACTACTAAGTACTGCGTTAGCTGACCCACTTTTGTTTTATCCATAATAGGTCGGGGGCCGTGATAGAAAGTAGATGATAATTTAAAATAATACAAGTAGAAAAATCGAAGAATTAATATAAAGTACTAATTTAGCAGCTGCAGTGATCCACATATAGGGCTTGGTATTTGAGCAGAGGGGAAAAAACTCTCGGAGCCAGGAGCCAGGAAGAGAATCAGCAACAAATCAACCAACGTATAGCCGTTATGGCATCGCCGACCTTGAGATTCGATCCCGGTCCACACTGGTGGGAAACCGATTCCCTCACCACTGTCTTGCTATTGTTCCCAGCATTTGCATACGTAGACTATTTTTATATGAACCCGGTGGGATTATATCACATAACCCCTACAACAATTGTCTAAAAGGCTCGGTGCTGGAAAAAGGAAGGAACACTGAGTGCCAGTGGACAGCTAGCTATAATGCGGAGTGAGACCGATTGGGAGGTTATGTATTCATATGCAAAGAGAATAGGTCATATATCTACATATTAATGTAAACCCCCTGGATTTTAATTTGTTATCTATGAATAAGTTTTTGTTCAAGTGTTGTTTAACACGACGCTATAACTCAGTAAATAGTTTTTAAAGAGCAAATTTAAACAATGTTAGCCATAATCTTAAGCCATGACTTCCTACGCAAACTTGCTTAGTCAGAGTAGAATGACGTCAGGAGTTTTACTAAAAATTCCAAACCTGCGTGTCGCTGTTATTTCTTGGTAAACTATTCCACTCTTTCGCCCAATCATCCTAAGCTCGTCTACTCCAGGACAGGTTGACTTCTTTGCATTTTGTGGCGTTCGTGCCTCATTTCCACTTGGAAAGTCGTTGTCTTTAACAGCAAAGATACCTCGCCAAAATGGTCCTTCTGTTAAAATATATCAAAAGATGTTGGAAATTGAAATTTCAGCTTCTGACTCGTTCTCTTCGAAGGCAAAAATTCTACGCTTCCCAATAGTTTTCTGAAGGTTTAGTTGTAATACCGCCGTAAAAACTACTTTTCGAAGTAAAACCTTGGACCTCGCAGTCTCAAGACGTTACTGTTCCTATCATGACTACAAACAACTAATTCGAAATGCAAATTCGAAAACAAACATGATTAAAAAGGTTGCAGTCAATGGTAATGCCACCAATGTCACTATGGAATGTTGAAAAACAAAAGAGGGTGAAAATTAGACGCATTTTTCCTCAATTTACTCTTGGATCCCTTGAGGAATCCTCTCCGATGTAAAAATAACCCGTTTATAGGTCCATCAGCCCCGGGATGCGAGATCAAGCATGGACTTATTCTGAAAAAGAGCTATGATCTAAATAGCTTTCTTTTAATGGTCACATGGCCAATTCCTCCATTAAAAGTAAACTTAGTTCAGTGTAGCACCTTTCCTCCACGCAGGTACATATTTCCAACCATTTTATCTGCCCTACATTTTGAAACCCCTTTTATGGTGTAGTTCAGTCTAAAAAAATAGAAAGCGAACAAAAGCTATCGGCTCGCCTTTCACCTTGGTGCGCATTACATTCTCCTTGCAATGCGCGACAGGGGACGAAGGTTTTAGACAGAATGACATATCCTACCACTTTTCGCCAGTTTACTAAGTTACTTAGGTGTAACAGTGGTATAGCAGAGTGATTTTGCTTTATCTGTCATTATAGCCTAGCAACTGTAATCTTTATACTAAGAATGAGTCGATTTAAATTTAGGGAGACAGCAAATCAAAAAATAAGATTATTAATTTTGAGTCTTTATCAATTCATGCTGTTTTAACTCGAGAATCCTCTTTTTAAACAACACCAAATTCCCGGCTGAGTAGTGTTACAGCTGTTTCACACGGTGCCAAAAGTTGTCTTTTGTCTAATATCACCCGTAGGTGTTCACGATAATATTTGTGGCAGAGATGATATGGAAAGTTATCGCCTTTGGACCAGTTGGTTACGTTAAGAGCAGGTGGAATATCCTAGACGCCTTTATTGTGATCGCAAGTGTTGCTGGGTATTTAACAGAGTCGGGTGGAAGCTTCAGTATCTTCCGTAGCTTGAGGCTGGTATGTCTTGCTTTGTAACAGTTTAAACGCGTTCAAATGCGCTGTGAAATGACTAAGATTACAGAGGGAGAGTGCCCTGGTCAAACATTGAACTTCTCATGTGAGGAAATATTCTCGTATCTAGATCTGACTACGAGGTTAGTGACAAGCCTGATCGCGGAGGTNAATTTACTCTTGGATCCCTTGAGGAATCCTCTCCGATGTAAAAATAACCCGTTTATAGGTCCATCAGCCCCGGGATGCGAGATCAAGCATGGACTTATTCTGAAAAAGAGCTATGATCTAAATAGCTTTCTTTTAATGGTCACATGGCCAATTCCTCCATTAAAAGTAAACTTAGTTCAGTGTAGCACCTTTCCTCCACGCAGGTACATATTTCCAACCATTTTATCTGCCCTACATTTTGAAACCCCTTTTATGGTGTAGTTCAGTCTAAAAAAATAGAAAGCGAACAAAAGCTATCGGCTCGCCTTTCACCTTGGTGCGCATTACATTCTCCTTGCAATGCGCGACAGGGGACGAAGGTTTTAGACAGAATGACATATCCTACCACTTTTCGCCAGTTTACTAAGTTACTTAGGTGTAACAGTGGTATAGCAGAGTGATTTTGCTTTATCTGTCATTATAGCCTAGCAACTGTAATCTTTATACTAAGAATGAGTCGATTTAAATTTAGGGAGACAGCAAATCAAAAAATAAGATTATTAATTTTGAGTCTTTATCAATTCATGCTGTTTTAACTCGAGAATCCTCTTTTTAAACAACACCAAATTCCCGGCTGAGTAGTGTTACAGCTGTTTCACACGGTGCCAAAAGTTGTCTTTTGTCTAATATCACCCGTAGGTGTTCACGATAATATTTGTGGCAGAGATGATATGGAAAGTTATCGCCTTTGGACCAGTTGGTTACGTAAAGAGCAGGTGGAATATCCTAGACGCCTTTATTGTGATCGCAAGTGTTGCTGGGTATTTAACAGAGTCGGGTGGAAGCTTCAGTATCTTCCGTAGCTTGAGGCTGGTATGTCTTGCTTTGTAACAGTTTAAACGCGTTCAAATGCGCTGTGAAATGACTAAGATTACAGAGGGAGAGTGCCCTGGTCAAACATTGAACTTCTCATGTGAGGAAATATTCTCGTATCTAGATCTGACTACGAGGTTAGTGACAAGCCTGATCGCGGAGGTCAGCTATTAGCCATTTATTCTCCTGTTCCCAGTTCCAGTTCCAGAAGTCTTTGCGAAAGCTTACTAGGCCTAGTTCCCTTCTTATTTCTAAAGCGGCGATTTAGGCAACACCAAGAAACGCTCTTATTTTCCTCCCCTTTTTTTCTTTTCAGTTTCGAGTTCTTAACCTCGCACAGTCCTGGAAAACAATGGCCAAACTAGTGACGGCCATAACGAAAAGCGTAGGACCTGTTGGAAACATTACTCTGATTCTTGGAGTCATTATATACATATTTGCTGTGGTAGGAATAAAGGTGTTTGGTGACGCTTACACGATAGATAAGTTTGGAACTGATGGAGTGCCACGCTGGAACTTCAATGACTTTTGGCACGCGTTTATGATGATGTTCAGAGTGCTGTGCGGGGAATGGATCGAGCCACTCTGGGATTGCATGAGAGCCACCAATCCTATGGCTATTTTGTTCTTTTTGCCCGCTTTTGTTATCGGAAATTTTATCGTAAGTATTACAGAGACATTAAACCTGTTATTCCAAAAACGTTCATTTATAAGACTGCATGGCTGTTTTCAAGTAAACAGGGTTTAAACAGGCTTAGTTTCTAGCAAGAAGGAACAAAAAAATTCAGCACACCCAAAACACTACCAAGCTCAGCGGTATGGGCAGTACATTACGCATGCGCACAAAGGACAGGCGCAGCCATCGACTACTGATCTCCCCCTGTTAGGAGCCGTCAGCATGACTAGCCTCATCTGTAGCCTGGTCCGAGGCGAATGGTTCTAACTTGTAATCACAGATCCCAAAGTTTGCTGTGATCTTATCAAGAGCACCAAAATTCAAAAGAGAGCAAAAGATGACCGCTACTTTGACTACTAGGAAATTTGCATGAGAGCTACATTGGAGCAAATAGTCTTTAAAATAAGCTTTCACTTCTACATCTAAACTAATAACCCCCGAAAGAGTCAAGCTAGTCCGACACCAATGATATCATAAATGGTCTGAAATCATTGAACAGAGAAGCAAATCGTCTGGAGGGAATAGTAATGTCCGTTGTCGTTTCACCTACCGGGATAATAGCCGGATAAACACCTACCGAGGGGATTAAAAACTCTGGAGACGCTCACATTTATGTTTCTCAATTCAGGTACTTAACCTTTTCATCGCCCTTCTGCTGAGCGCTTTTGACACCGAAGACGACGACAATAACGTAGACGAAGATGAAGGGAACAATTCGAGACTGAAGAAGCTTATAAAGAGGTTCACCAAGACCAAAAAGACACGCTTATTTGTGGCTACGTTTAAAGAACGATACAAACTGTATGAAGTGCAGCTGCTTGAGAGTAACCTGGCAGCCCAGGGGACCCCTCTGAGGAAACCTTACCGTGGGGGTTCAGTCAGAACATTCGGGAGCTTTCAGGAGGGTGTGTATGATTATAAAATATAAATGTCTGAATAGAGCGATTTCACATGACGTCACGTCCGCCTGGTGTTCCAAACCAATGAAAAGGTGGCCATGTTGGTGTTTTAAACCAGTCCCGTGGTTCTTTTGTTCCAATAAATTTTCATAGCTGGTGGCCAAGCGAGTAAAAGGCTCTATTTTTCATTTTTACGCTTTAGAAACAGTCGACCTTGTGCGATGAGGTATAATTGTTCTAATGATATAAATACATTTTTTACTAAGAATAAACAACACGAAACAATGGTCAATTTCAACTTCGTTCAGACGAGAAAGCGTCATGTAGAAAATTGCTACATAATATCTAAAGTATGCTAGCCGAATTTCTCATCCCAGTTTATTANATAAATTTTCATAGCTGGTGGCCAAGCGAGTAAAAGGCTCTATTTTTCATTTTTACGCTTTAGAAACAGTCGACCTTGTGCGATGAGGTATAATTGTTCTAATGATATAAATACATTTTTTACTAAGAATAAACAACACGAAACAATGGTCAATTTCAACTTCGTTCAGACGAGAAAGCGTCATGTAGAAAATTGCTACATAATATCTAAAGTATGCTAGCCGAATTTCTCATCCCAGTTTATTACGCACTCCTCTTAGGTCGAGGAGAAATAGTATCCACTGTTAGCCAGTCTCCCAAAGGAATTCCTCCGAAGTACATCGTTGAAGTAGACGACTGTTTGCCCGAGTGTTGTATGTTGCCTGTGTTCTCAAGGCAGCACTTTAAATGGCTAAAGTTCAGATGTAGCATTAGATGTCTTGTGGAACACAAGTACTTGGAGTGGTTCATTCTCTTCACAGTCATGTTCAGTAGCTTCGTTCTGGTAAGAAAAAAAATGAATCTTATTTTGCATTTCTTGCCTAGAAAGAAGGACCTGTGTATAGGAATTGCGGCAAATGAACTGATCACGAGTTTCCTTAGGGTGTTAGAATTGACAGGAACTGATATATTTTTTAAGAAAAGCAATGATTCAAATCATTATTATTTTTTAATTTTTAATCCAGTATTGTTTTCTCAAGGGGATTTACCATATTCCCATGAAAAGTTCATAAGAATTTAATTTGATGTAAGGTCAGTGGACTTCGCAAACATTTTTTTTGTTGAGAATTGTAACAGTTGAGCGTTCTTTCCATAGTCATTCACTAAAGAAAACGAAACGAGATTGTGTTGTCTTACCTTAACGAAGATATCATTTCAAAGGAATGACATGAAATATGTTCTGTTCCAAATGCTAAGCGGTATTGCTGGGCGGAAGGACTGCCAAAGCCTTTAGTGAGGCTTATTAAAGTCAGTCTGAGATTGATCCTTAACTCAAAGTCCTTTCTATACTCATCTTTCAGTGTTATCTCTCCGAGTTGAAAGATAAGCGTGCTTTGTTTGTTTTCCTAGGTGTTTGAAGACATCCACCTGCCCGAAAGACCACTGCTTGAAAAAGCTCTAGGGATTCTCAATTATTTCTTCGCTGCCGTTTTCTCGCTGGAATTTCTTCTTAAGGTCATCGGCTTTGGCGTTGTTAAGTACTTCTCTTCAGTATGGAATTGTTTGGACGCTTTCATTGTAGCGGTAAGCAACTGAATAACTGGAAAAATATGTTTGTCATATCACTGATCTGTTACAAGGAAATAGCTCTCGCGTAGCAAATCTTTATGTGCTTTTAGACCGTACCGGAAAATTGTCAATACATTAAATAGATTCTCTGTACAGGTAACTGGATCCTATGTTTTTCATTATTTCCTCAGATCTCGCTTGCTTGCTTGTCAGAGAACAAACAATTGTCGGTATTTCGATCTCTTCGGACGTTACGAGCCCTGCGACCTCTCCGTGCCATATCCCGGATGGAGGGAATGAAGGTACAGAACTGAAATTATCAGTAATGTATTTCTTTTGACTCGGTCGGTTGATCTTCTTGGAAGAAGCCCATTACATCGTAGCAAGTTTAGCAATCGCAGATGATATAGCAGAAGAGTATTCAACTGGTTGAATAAAAAAATTATAAAAGCGAGGACCAAGGACTCTAAAAGATCTACTCCCATAATACATGTCGCGGACATTTGTGCACACAGTGAATTTCGACCAGGGAAAAGATTTCTAAAAATAGACTGAAAGTTTTACATAATGTGACATTTATTGGTAGCAGATGGAGACTCCGATGTGATGGGCTCCGGACTAAATAAACCACTGTAATGATAACCCTAAACTTAGGTGAAAAATGTTTCTCAGATCAATTTTTAAACTCATTCACATCATTTTTCCACACTCAGGTTGTCATCAACGCGTTGTTCGCGGCCATTCCAGGCATCGGGAATGTCCTTGTTGTATCTCTACTGTTCTGGTTGATATTTAGCATTCTCGGTGTTCAACTGTTCTCTGGAAAATTTCAATCATGCGTCGATAACGATGGGGAAAGGTTACCAGCCAGCCTTGTTCCAAACAAAACAGAATGTCTTCGCTTTCCTGAGAAATACACTTGGAGGAATTCGGATGTAAATTTTGATAATGTTCTCAACGGCTTCCTCACGCTTTTCCAAGTGGTAAGTTATTTGTTTTACATACATGATCCATGCTGATCCATTCTTTTATAGGCTTGTGTCGAAAGAAAAGATCCTGAGCACCTAGTTATCATAAATATCCTCCTTTGTTACGTGGGTATCAGTATAGTTCACCGAAGAATTCAGACTTCGCCAACTTTAATGCCTGAAAACTGCACCTAGAGTATTATTATTATTATTATTATCCTTATTACTCTTTTGCTAACGCTCATTGATTAAGACATGATTACATTTATCAAGCACTGTGTAGAGTGAACTTTCTGGACTCAAACGAAAAAAGAACCAGTAAATTGATGTTCCCTAGCATTTCAATACTAAATTAACTTAACAGCGAGATTGGTCTTGGTTTTAGGCAACGTTTGAAGGGTGGATTGATATCATGCACATGGCAGTTGATTCAACTAAGGTAAACTCGTACACTTGTATTAGAAGAGAGTTATGTTTCTGAGTAAGTCTCACAGACACTGCCTGAACCGACACTAAGCGTCTGCCGCGTAAGAGACAGTAAAAAAGAAATGAACGGAAAGGAAAAGGAAATATCTTAGCCGTGGTGAAGAGGAACCAACTTAGCCTGCGAGCAAGCTCTCTTATTTGGGCAAGCGAAGCGAGCCTCGCGAGAACGCGCGAGCGAGGGGCCTTTTATTCTGCCCCTCGCGGCTTCGCCGCTCGCTCGCGCGTTCTCGGGAGGCTCGTTTCACTCGCCCAAATAGGAGAGCTTCCTCGCAGGCGAGAACCAACTCTACGAATATTTTGTAAAGAGGTGAAAAAACAGCCGACATTTCGCGACGCCACCACCGGTTTAATTTCCCAGCGAAATGACGTCTGGGCAGTGAAGCAAATTTTCCTCTCGCATTACCCAGTCACACGTCATCAGTATACTTCTAAAAGGGTTGTTTACGAAGAGAATGGAGATCGTTTGAATTACTTGGAAGAATAGAATTATGCATAGTGTAAATACATATCTCTTCTTTGTATCATTGAAACTTGAGCAAAGGGTTCGTTCTATGCATTTATTTCATCAGGTTGACCAGCAACCCGTCGACGACAACAACATGATCGCGTACATTTACTTTGTAGCTTTCATCATCCTCGGATCTTTCTTTGTTCTCAACCTGTTCGTTGGTGTTGTCATTGATAACTTTAACTCTCTAAAGAAAAAGGTAAAAACTCATACAGCTTGTTTGGGGAAGTTATAAAGTCGAAAGGATCTTTAAATTTTCCATGTTTTCTAATTTTTTTTTTAACCTTAAAACGGGTTGCAGTTAAGAGATCATATCTCCCGAAAGGGTTTCAGTTAGATTTCCGGATCAGGTTGGGAAAAAAATGGGAAGAAAGGAAGGGGGAGGGAAATTGTGTAAATTACATAGCGGCTCTGACGATGAAAATTGGCGAGCAAGATCGAGATAAATCCATCATGGCTGGTAAAAAGTTGTGATTGGCCAGTGTAATTATTTTGATTTTGATAATGAGTTACTCAATCGAAAAAAAAAAACGTTTATTACTAAATATTTCAGTATGAAGAAATAAGCAGTATGGGAATGCTTCTGACGGAATCACAAAGAAAGTGGGTCAATTTTTTAAAGGAAGCAGCTAAGAAGAAACCAGTATCAAAAGGAATAAGACCAAAGGTAGGGTATTAATGAAGTTATAGCGTTTAAGCAAAGGCGTTTTTGAGCGACGTACGTCTAACGGAAGTGAAGCCTTTTCCCCCATAGTATGCCTTGACGATGCCAAATTTGTATTGCTTAATGTCTTTACTCTTATAGAGACGATCTGGCCAAAAATGTGGGCAAAACTACTTTCCGAGAATACAAAAGTCCAATTCCGGTTGAGGTGCCTCACTCAAAAACTAAATCAGTACCGTCTATTTAACGGTCAGTGACCACAAAACAAGCGGCAACCTCGATGGGAGTAAATGAGAACGAGTCTCGACGCATTCTACCATATAAAACATGTTTCCCCTTTACCCCAAGGTAGGGGAGAGAATGGTCGTACCAAATGAACGCTTGGTCTAGAAATGACCGGAAAATTCTCGTAGAAAACGCTAATAAGATCCTAGAAGGCCAGAGACCCATTCGGGTTTACTTTGAAGACTTCAGGGAATTTGTAAAAGAAATATAATTTAAGTAAGTTTTTCATTTCTTACTCCGGATTTTCCGAGAAGATGACTCGTTTCCTTATTACCTGGAAATTTCATTTTTACTAATCTGAATCCAGATTTATCGTTTTCTATCTAAAAACTGCTTGCACCCACTTTGAGCTTATGGAACTAACAGCAATACTATAACTATATAATAAATATNGATTTTCCGAGAAGATGACTCGTTTCCTTATTACCTGGAAATTTCATTTTTACTAATCTGAATCCAGATTTATCGTTTTCTATCTAAAAACTGCTTGCACCCACTTTGAGCTTATGGAACTAACAGCAATACTATAACTATATAATAAATATAACAGCAGGATAATGGATACCTCCTTTCTTTTTCTAAAGGATCGATTTCGCAGTATGTTATACGATGTGGTAACAGGAGATAAGTTTGAAATGGTCATTCTTACAGTTATCATGTGCAACATGGTAATGATGACCATACAACACTATGGACAGTCTACTCAGGTCTCCGACGTTCTTCATATCCTTTCTCACCAATTACATAATGTTTAATTATGAACCGCGTATAGATCGTTTACAAAAGGTAACGGTGGCTCACCATTAGAACCAAAATGATCCGGATTGTCATCAATCCAAAACTAACCTTCCCTGGGGTAAACGCATTGAAGAACTCTGAAAAATCAAACCTGTCATTTTGTGCTACAAACGGCGTTACAACGTGATTGGATAAACCAAAGCTTTACCAAACAAACAACAGATGATCATCGACAAAAAATGGAATTTTTAACGTTTTTGATTAAATAAGAGGACAAGTGTTAACACATAAATATTTTCATTAGCTTCACAAGGTCTTCATTTATCGTTTGTAATGTTTTCGTTTATTTCTAACGAATGTCAAATGATTAGATTCCTTAACTTAAGCCTCGTATGGTTAACACGAATCTCAAACTGGGTGTTCACTGGGATATTTACTGCTGAAGCCATAGTTAAACTGATTGCTTTACGACAGCACTACTTCAAAAAGGCGTGGAATGTATTCGACTTTATCATAGTTGTGTCATCTTTGATTGGTAAGTAATGCTAATAATATTATTCATTTCTTCCACGAGAAAATAAACGAAGCTCTTTTTTAAGTATTTTAAGCTATTATGGGAAGTTTGACTCCCAAGCCCTCTTGTTTTCACAGGAGTAGTTCTTGACGAGATCAGTTCAAAGGATACAGTGGTCAATCCTAGTCTCCTGAGAGTTATGCGGATCTTTAGAATTGCCAGGTTACTAAGAGTCCTCGAATTTGCCAAAGGAATTCGCCAGTTACTTGTGGCATTGATGATCTCTCTACCAGCATTGTTCAACATTGGCACCCTGTTGTTTTTGGTCATTTTCATCTACGCTATCATTGGCATGTCAGCATTCGGTAGAGTAAAGAAAGAAGGAAACAACTTGGATGACATCGTCAATTTTGAAACCTTCGGCAATTCAATGATGCTGCTGTTTCGTCTGTCTACGGGTTCAGGCTGGAATGACGTCGTAAGTTCATTGTCTATTCAACCGCCGAATTGTGACCCAGGTTACCATGGATACCCGAAAGGTAACTGTGGCTCGCCATTTGGAGCGGCCGCTTATCTAATCAGCTACATTGTCATTGTGTTCATGATAATTGTCAACATGTACATCGCTGTTATTTTAGAAAACGTGAATCGCGCTCATGAGAATGACGATTTTGCCATCACTAAGGAAGACTTTGACGGTTACTACCGTAAATGGGCAGCGTTTGTGCCGAATGGGAAACAATTCATCCCTCTCGATCAACTGTCTGATTTTGTTGATGGACTGGAAAAACCGTTCAGGGTGTCCAAACCCAACGAAGCTCGCTTGAGGCAGTTGGACATCACGATACGTGCAGGGGAACTTATTCACTGTTTCGATCTTCTTAAGGCGCTGGTGCGATCCACTTTAGAAGAGCATGGAGAATCCCCGGATGTGTTTGAGGAGATTACAGTAAGAATGGAGGCAGAATTTACCAAGTCTATTGGACGAAAGCATTCCATTGCTATACTTGGCTCTACACAGACGAAATTCAAATGCGATGAGCCAAATGAAGTGGCATTGTAGAGAAGCGGGCTAGTGTAACACAGTACAGGAGAGCAAAAGCGGTTTAATTGTGTAACAAGAGTAGGAGAAATTGTGCTCGAGTAATCACAGCTCAGGCCTTTAATGCCCCGGAAACAAGCGTGCAGAGCAAATGGTGGTCATACGGGCTAAATCGTGACAAGGATCATAGTCAAATGTTCGCGGAAGAGCTGAGTTGATTGATAGTCATTGAAATAAGAAAAGACTGATTGAAGAACAACCGCTTTGAACTAAAGTAATTATATAAAGATCCATACAAACAATTTGAAGCTACTAAAATGCAACTATTTGAGAACTAACGTATAAATTATCAGACTTTAGTAGTAATTCAGGATAGAAACTAATGGGAGTTATTTCCTTCTTGAAATTCATTCGGCTAGGAAAAGACAGTTAAATTTAGATAGTTCTTTAAACATAGCCAACCGTCAACTAAGCAAAAACGAATATGTTTTGGATACGTTTATCTAAATTTATTGGTCACTACTTTGTTGAATTAGAAAGCAAAACTAAGAAACATATAATAACCGAAATCTGAAGTTGATTCAGTTGCCTCGATCCAGTTCTCTGTGTTTGGATATCATTTCAAACATTCACTTTCGTGTTTGTAGTAACATCTAACACGAGACGTATAGTGGCGTTTTTATTTGACATCCAGACATCGAAAAGTGGGTTGGAAAAACGCGGCTTTGAAACACCTACATCAAGGTGTCTAGATATTGCATGCAACGCTGATGGAGTTCTGGAAAAAGAATCCCCAGTTGACACTGAAGAAGTTCGCAAAACTTTTATGGTCTAATGAAAGATAGGATTTTCAAATACTCACGGTT
The DNA here is from genome assembly GCA_942486025.1 of Porites evermanni. NCBI lineage: Eukaryota > Metazoa > Cnidaria > Anthozoa > Scleractinia > Poritidae > Porites > Porites evermanni. Next base: position 166,619 of record CALNXI010000459.1, on the reverse strand, counting down.
CTTTTTTTCTTTTCATGGATTGGTAGTAAATGTGGTGAAAGTTACTGGAGTGCAGGTGAATCACAGTTCAATATTTGTTGTTCAAGAAATGCTGCAGCGCTCGAAATTAAACAATTCGCAACTTGCTGAATGAAATACAGGCCATCTTTACTTTTCGTTCACCAAAGCTCACCATGTTGAATGGCCTATTAACATACCATAATACACTGCTCATTTGTTCAACAAAAAAATTGCGACATGTTACCCAAAAAGCAACAAATTTTGAAACGTGACTCTGGTTGTTTTACGAAAAGAAAGATCGACTTGCATGGCTTTAAATACATGCATACTTTATTATTTCCACAATATCGAAATCAAAGAACTCTGAGTAAAGTTAATGCTGATACAAAATAAAACTAAGTAGAAAGTCTGGATGAGATTAACCTGATAGCTCAGAACGGGTAAAACTTGACAAATGTCAGTTGTGGAATTAGACGATTTTTATTTTAAAGCTTAGACCTGGAGTGTGCAAGGGTAAGTGGTTGATCCTGAGAAACGGGCTGGGATTTTAGTTGATAGCAGAAAAATCACTGGTGATGCGACGATAGAGACCTAGAGATTCCAGAACGAGAACGACTACCAGTGCGAGAGTTGACTTAAAGTTTGCTCGACGTGTTCTCAACAAAAAAGTAAACACCACGGAAAGCTTCATTGTAATTTTGATTCACCAGAAAAGTTATTACTGCTATCTTTATTGAAGGAGGTTAAGCTCTCTCCTGATCGCAAAATGATAACATTTCTAACATTTGATAACTTGTTTCCGCCACTACTACATTCTCCCTAAAACTCGTCGTAGAATGACGACGGCTACCACATTTTCCCGCCAAAATGACGCTTGTTCACGCGCTAGCACTACGTAGTATTGAGAAAAATCTCGTACTCATCTTAGAATCTGAAGGCCTCGAATAGATAACCGATGACTGAGGTATTGAGCACTCTCGTCCAGACTAAGTAAACACCTACTTTACACTATATACAAAACTTCTATCAAAACGTTAGTGCAGTCAAAACCCATATTTTCCTACTACAGATTGAAGGAAACATTGAAGGGAAGGCTAGGGTGAAAAACGAGACACGAGGTGTCGATAATTTCACCTATTCCCTTATAGCATTACTGTAGCCTACGTTCACAGTTGTAGTTCGACATTTTCTTTCGTTCCTGTTGCAGAGACATTGAATTCAACGCTGTACAGTCCGTGTAGTATGTAGTGGGTAACACTGCACTGATAACTACCTCTTAGCTAACACTGATACATTTCATTTCTCTTAAAAGCTCCTTCCTAAGTAAATCTTAGAAAAAGAATAATTTTTTTACAAACTGTTGAATTTACCGTGTTAAACTTCATTTTGAAGAAAAAGCTTATGTCAAAGTTCTCACTGGCGACCACCTTAGGTGTTAAGAAATAATATTAAGGGCCCGTTTACAACGTTTGGGGTGTACTTGACTGAGAGACACAGTTGGGTCTTAATATAACCTTAAATTGTTAAAGATCATAAGAAGGAATGGGTGTTATGATGCTACCAAGCTTCATTTGGCGTATACGTCTACGAAATAACATGAATCCATTCCAAGTTATGAGGATTATTAATACTTACGAATAAATTGAAGATTAATACTAAAGAATAAATTTTATTGTACAACGATATGTGGATAAATTAAACTGTCTTTCAGAGAAGGGGTACCCCTTTCGACGAGGAATGAATCAGCCAATCAGAGACTGGAAAACCAGCCCATTTGGGCGGGTTCTGTTTTCCACCAAAATGATATATGTTTTGGAAAATGGGGTAAGAAAGTTGTCTTGCTTAAGTCTTCTGCGCCAAAGGATTTTTTTCCGACGTAACAAAAACGTTTTCTTCAACATATAAAAACAAAAAGCCGTACGACGTGTTAAAAAAGTTTTAAAACATTGATAAAAAATAAAACCAAGAAAATGTAATGACGAAGAGTTTTCACTGGTGGTCACATCCATAGGGATTTCACCCAAACAAAGGTTTCGTTTTCGCAATGAAAGGTTTTACGTACACGGTATTCCTTTTTAAGGCATTACATAACTAAATCTGGGTAACGTTGCTAATGCATGCATTCAAATATTGGATAAAAAACGTGTGGGAGTTGTTTAGTATTTAAAAATTTTATCGGCAACGATCGGCATAAAATGTACAACAACACCCTGGATGGAAAATGGAAACTCTGAAACATAGTTACAAAAAACAGGCAACTTAAAAATCTTTTGTAAGTTAAAATATAAAGTACGAATCTAAAAGCTGTGAGAATCTGAGATTCTTACATGCAGCTCTTAGATTAATATATCTGGTAAAAATAGACTCGGGAGTTGTCGCTTTTTCTCTTTTTTCTCATTCATAGACGAGTGGACTATGTTGAGAAAATGATCTCCGGTGAAGAAAGGGAGGAGGAAAGCGAAGAAAGAAATTTCACTTCGTTTAACTATAGTCTTAACGTACAGTACTTTCCATTGCACATCAAATGTTCTCACGAAACGCAATATTCATTACGCTCGAGTGATCACCTATTTGCGGGGAATTCCAGAGAAAAAATGGGCAACTTGTAATCTTGGTGTCCATTCATGGCATTCAAGTGACCGTAGTCCGGAATATAAATATACGGAATTAACTCTATAAATCACTTGGAAAAGTATTTGATTTATGCAGCACTTAAGAGACTGCAAATATAAAAGTGCACTCTTCTACCGGAGTACGATCAATGGAAAGCACCATAGGTTATGACAGTTACACCATAGCCAGCATAGAAGCCGAGTAAGAAGAAGAAGAGTACGCGAGCGTCAAGCGCGAGGCGAGAACAAAAAAACTATATTTCCCTCTAACTTACCTCCCACGCTCGTTTCTCGCGAATCGTGCGCGAGTAGGTCTTCTGCTTCGCACTCTGTCAAACAACACTTGCTCTGCAGGCTAGTAAAACCCCTTTTTCACTTATCATGTAATAAATTATCAATATACTTCAAATTGTTTCTGAGCGACGAGCAAAAATGGGATCAAAATAACCATTAGAACTACCCGCCAGGTACATGTATCTCTTTGCAGTTATAAACATAGACGCTTTAAAAGAAAAATGCTAATGGAAAGGAACACTCTAAAATACTTTGGGCAGAATGCGGTAGGGCACCCGTCGACAGTATTCGTCCCAGCTTGCTCCGTACTTGCGGCGGTTACTTGCTTCATCCCTCAGTTCACGATGGACCAGCAAAATTGTCAAGTAAACCGGGTAGAAGAATGGAATCAGACTAGAAGAACCTGAGTAAAGAAGGAACCATATGAGAGATTGACACTTAGCCTGCTACACAGGCTAGTTGACACTTAACTAGCAGTATATCTGTTTATTTATTTCCCCATCACTGTTTTCGTTTTGGTAATTCAACAGGTACTTGCTATTCGCAAGGGCGTACATGTAACATATACTATTTTAAAAGATCGACTAAGACGTACCACAGGGTAAAGTCCAGGCAAATGCCATGATGATGTCACCTAGATAGTTGGGGTGCCGTACCACGCCCCACCAACCTGAGGCCAGAAGTCGTCGACCAGATGAAGTTAGGATGGTTTCTGCATCTGTAGGAAAATATCAAACTTATCAAGTCATTGAGAACCATAAAAAGGGCGTGATTATTCGAGAAGGGAGGGGGGGAGATGATTTTCAATAGTGCTCTCGGGGAGTTGTGGCTTCATTATGCCTTTGAAGTACAAAAAGTATAAATAACGCACAAGAACGAATATAGGAAAACAGTGAACCCAATCTATAGCTGTTGACCTTTGCTAAGATCTCTGCCATCATTTGAAAGACCTCCCAGATTTCTCCTTCCAACGCTTACTAAAACAGCACCTACTGATCAGACAATTTGAAAGTTGACTATATTCGTTCTTTTCTCTATGTACAGTGTGTGTGTTATTTATTTACTTATTTTGTTTTGTCTTTTCCTTTCTTTGCTATGTCACCGATGTTTTAAAATTATCATTTTATAGCTAGGCACTAGCATAAAAACGTTTGTTAATTGAGCTCCTAGACATCCTTGTTATCATAGTACATAATTTTCATTATGTTACAATTCCTTCTTTTATTTCCGTTAGCAAACAAAAATTAAAAAAATTTTATTTGGATGTAATAATAAAGGTTGTTGACTAGTAGCACAACTCTTGCAAATTATCTGCTGTAAATAATGTTTAGAACAACGCTTGTATCTTATACCGCCATGTTTGCACCTAAATGCAACAGTGAATTTATATTTGCATGTTTTTGGCTCACCTTGAAATTCCTCAGAGTCAGGGTCAGTTCTGAACCTGTCCTTTTGAGAGTTCGAGCCACGGAATATGGCATATCCAATAACTNTTCAATAGTGCTCTCGGGGAGTTGTGGCTTCATTATGCCTTTGAAGTACAAAAAGTATAAATAACGCACAAGAACGAATATAGGAAAACAGTGAACCCAATCTATAGCTGTTGACCTTTGCTAAGATCTCTGCCATCATTTGAAAGACCTCCCAGATTTCTCCTTCCAACGCTTACTAAAACAGCACCTACTGATCAGACAATTTGAAAGTTGACTATATTCGTTCTTTTCTCTATGTACAGTGTGTGTGTTATTTATTTACTTATTTTGTTTTGTCTTTTCCTTTCTTTGCTATGTCACCGATGTTTTAAAATTATCATTTTATAGCTAGGCACTAGCATAAAAACGTTTGTTAATTGAGCTCCTAGACATCCTTGTTATCATAGTACATAATTTTCATTATGTTACAATTCCTTCTTTTATTTCCGTTAGCAAACAAAAATTAAAAAAATTTTATTTGGATGTAATAATAAAGGTTGTTGACTAGTAGCACAACTCTTGCAAATTATCTGCTGTAAATAATGTTTAGAACAACGCTTGTATCTTATACCGCCATGTTTGCACCTAAATGCAACAGTGAATTTATATTTGCATGTTTTTGGCTCACCTTGAAATTCCTCAGAGTCAGGGTCAGTTCTGAACCTGTCCTTTTGAGAGTTCGAGCCACGGAATATGGCATATCCAATAACTACATGTATGGAGAAAAGAATTGGGAATGAGAATCTGATGTAAACTGAAGTTTTGGAAGGCCAAAATTCAAGACATTTTTGGGGAGACACACTTTATAAGTACAGAATTGTTACTAAAACGTATCAAAGTACCATCAGTGAAAAACATTTTGTTTCATATGCAAGGCTGTCATTAAGAGGCAGGGGCCAGGGATTTTCCTCGGCTACTATGAATGTGGGCCCCGGCTACTTTCAAAGGAAAATAGAAGAAAAATAGAATCAAAAGAAAGCCCTAGCTGTTTGAATCCCCACCTACTTGTTGTATTTATCAGGCAACTTGAAATCTTAGTGACAACCCTGCTCATATACATGTATACAAGATAGACAGGGCAGACATACCAAACAGAACTATGATTGCAGCTGTTGTTATCCAGTGAAGTTTATTTGTATTATCAACGAGATAGCGTGCCTGTAGGGAATAAAGGACAGGAACCCAAGATATGTCACCAAAAGCCAACATGAAGCCAAAGCCTTCCTCGATAATATCCATTGTGCTCAAGATGGAGGACTAAAACAAAAAAATGACAATCATAAAAACATCAATATCAAAACAAACATACAGTAAGATGTAGGTACAGTGTATCAAAACCTTGCACACTTAGTGTAAGAAGTAAATAGTCAATTTAAAAACTCATTCCCTCAGACTGAACCTTAAGTCTTTCCAGTTAAAGAGAAATAAATTCTTTGGCTTCTTGGCCTGTGATGTTCTGGATCATGACCCAACATTAACTTTAGAAACAATGTAACTGAACATTCCTATTTTTGCCATTGTTCCATTCCACATAAAAGCTCATGCAGCTGGAATTTTTTTCCACCATTAAAAATATCAAAAAGGCCCTCCCACGTGGCTCCATCATAATTATATGTACTGTGAACACCATGTTACTTTAGAATTTAACCATTTTTGCATATACTAACCTCATAAAACAAACAGTCAGCAACATAAATGAAATGAAAGATGCACACAAGGATCATTGCAGTAGATAATGCTCCAAATTTCTGGTATTCCTTGGCAGCCATACAGAAATTAATCATCACCTGTGGCGTATACGTCTACGAAATAACATGAATCCATTCCAAGTTATGAGGATTATTAATACTTACGAATAAATTGAAGATTAATACTAAAGAATAAATTTTATTGTACAACGATATGTGGATAAATTAAACTGTTTTTCAGAGAAAGGGTACCCCTTTCGACGAGGAACGAATCAGCCAATCAGAGACTGGAAAACCAGCGCATCTGGGCGGGTTCTGTTTTCCACCAAAATGATATATGTTTTGGAAAATGGGGTAAGAAAGTTGTCTTGCTTAAGTCTTCTGCACCAAAGGATTTTTTTCCGACGTAACAAAAACGTTTCCTTCAACATATAAAAACAAAAAGCCGTACGAAGTGTTAAAAAGGTTTTAAAACATTGATAAAAAATAAAACCAAGAAAATGTAACGACGAAGAGTTTTCACTGGTGGTCACATCCATAGGGATTTCACCCAAACGAAGGTTTCGTTTTCGCAATGAAAGGTTTTACGTACACGGTATTCCTATTTAAGGCATTACATAACTAAATCTGGGTAACGTTGCTAATGCATGCATTCAAATATTGGATTAAAAACGTGAGGGAGTTGTTTGGTATTTAAAAATTTTATCGGCAACGATCGGCATAAAATGTACAACACCCTGGATGGAAAATAGAAACTCTGAAACATAGTTACAAAAAACAGGCAACTTAAAAATCTTTTGTAAGTTAAAATATAAAGTACGAAATCTAAAAGCTGTGAGAATCTGAGATTCTTACAGCTTTTAGATTAATATATCTGGTAAAAATAGACTCGGGAGTTGTCGCTTTTTCTCTTTTTTCTCTTTCATAGACGAGTGGACTATGTTGAGAAAATGATCTCCGGTGAGGAAAGGGAGGGGGAAAGCAAAGGAAGAAATTTCATTTCGTTTAACTATAGTCTTAACGTACAGTACTTTCCATTGCACATCAAATGTTCTCACGAAACGCGATATTCATTACGCTCGAGTGATCACCTATTTGCGGGGAATTCCAGAGAAAAAATGGGCAACTTGTAATCTTGGTGTCCATTCATGGCATTCAAGTGACCGTAGTCCGGAATATAACTATACGGAATTAACTCTATAAAACACTTGGGAAGGCATTTTATTTATGTAGCACTTCAGAGACTAGAAATATAAAAGTGCATTCTTCTACCGGAGTACGATCAATGGAAAGCACCAGAGGTTATGACAGTTACACTATAGCCAGCATAGAAGCCGAGTAAAAAGAAGAAGAGTACGCGAACGTCAAGCGCGAGGCGAGAAGAAAAACTATCTTTCCCTCTAACTCGCGTTCCACGTTCGTCTCTCGCGAATCGTGCGCGAGTAGGTCTCCTGCTTCGCACTCTGTCAAACAACGCTTGCTCTGCAGGCTAGTAAAACCCCTTTTTTACTTATCATGTAATAAATTATCAATATACTTCAAAATTGTTTCTGAGCGACGAGCAAAAATGGGATCAAAATAACCATTAGAACTACCTGCCAGGTACATGTATCTCTCTGCAGTTATAAACATAGACGCTTTAAAAGAAAAATGCTAATGGAAAGGAACACTCTAGAATACTTTGGGCAGAATGCGGTAGGGCACGCGTCGACAGTATTCGTCCCAGCTTGCTCCGTACTTGCGGCGGTTACTTGCTTCATCCCTCAATTCACGATGGACCAGCAAAATTGTCAAGTAAACCGGGTAGAAGAATGGAATCAGACTAGAAGAACCTGAGTAAAGAAGGAACCATATGAGAGACACGCTCCTCTCACGTCTCCTTCTCGCGCGCCCGTTTTTTTTTGACACTTAACTAGCAGTATATCTGTTTATTTATTTCCCGATCATTGTTTTCGTTTTGGTAGTTCAACAGGTACTTGCTATTCGAAAGGGCGTACATGTAACATATACTATTTTAAAAGATCGACTAAGACGTACCACAGGGTAAAGTCCAGGCAAATGCCATGATGATGTCACCTAGATAGTTGGGGTGCCGCACCACGCCCCACCAACCTGAGGCCAGAAGTCGTCGACCAGATGAAGTTAAAATGGTTTCTGCATCTGTAGGAAAATATCAAAGTTATCAAGTCATTGAGAACCATATATGTACGTTTTTTTACAAAACAAAAGAAAAAGGGGGTGACTATTCGAGAAGGGAGGGAGGGGGGGGGGATGATTTTCAATAGTGCTCTCAGGGAGTTGTGGCCTCATTATGCCTTTGAAGTACAAAAAGTATAAATGATGCACAAGAACGAATATAGGAAAACAGTGAACCCAATCTATAGCTGTTGACCTTTCCTAAGATCTCTGCCATCATTTGAAAGACCTCCCAGATTTCTCCTTCCAACGCTTACTAAAACAGCATCTACTGATTATACAATTTGAAAGTTGACTATATTCGTTCTTTTCTCTATGTACAATGTGTGTGTTATTTATTTACTTATTTTGTTTTGTTTTTTTCTTTCTTTGCTATGTCACTGATGTTTTAAAATTATCATTTTATAGCTAGGCACTAGCATAAAAACGTTTGTTAATTGAGCTCCTAGACATCCTTGTTATCATAGTGCATAATTTTCATTATGTTACAATTCCTTCTTTTATTTCTATTAGCAAACAAAAATTAAAAAAATTTTATTTGGATGTAATAATAAAGGTTGTTGTTGACTAGTAGCACAACTCTTGCAAATTATCTGCTGTAAATAATGTTTACAACAACGCTTGTATCTTATACCGCCATGTCTGCACCTAAATGCAACAGTGAATTTATATTTGCATGTTTTTGGCTCACCTTGAAATTCCTCAGAGTCAGGGTCAGTTCTGAACCTGTCCTTTTGAGAGTTCGAGCCACGGAATATGGCATATCCAATAACTACATGTATGGACAAAAGAATTGGGAATGAGAATCTGATGTAAACTGAAGTTTTGGAAGGTCAAAATTCAAGACATTTTTGGGGAGACACACTTTATAAGTACAGAATTGTTACTAAAACATATCAAAGTACCATGAGTGAAAAACATTTTGTTTCATATGCAAGGCTGTCATTAAGAGGCGGGGGCCAGGGATTTTCCTCGGCTACTATGAATGTGGGCCCCGGCTACTTTCAAAGGAAAATAGAAGAAAAATAGAATCAAAAGAAAGCCCTAGCTGTTTGAATCCCCACCTACTTGTTGTATTTATCAGGCAACTTGAAATCTTAGTGACAACCCTGCTCATATACATGTATACAAGATAGACAGGGCAGACATACCAAACAGAACTATGATTGCAGCTGTTGTTATCCAGTGAAGTTTATTTGTATTATCAACGAGATAGCGTGCCTGTAGGGAATAAAGGACAGGAACCCAAGATATGTCACCAAAAGCCAACATGAAGCCAAAGCCTTCCTCGATAATATCCATTGTGCTCAAGATGGAGGACTAAAACAAAAAAATGACAATCATAAAAACATCAATATCAAAACAAACATACAGTAAGATGTAGGTACAGTGTATCAAAACCTTGCACACTTAGTGTAAGAAGTAAATAGTCAACTTAAAAACTCATTCCCTCAGACTGAACCTTAAGTCTTTCCAGTTCAAGAGAAATAAATTCTTTGGCTTCTTGGCCTGTGATGTTCTGGATCATGACCCAACATTCACTTTACAAACAATGTAACTGAACATTCCTATTTTTGCCATTGTTCCATTCCACATAAAAGCTCATGCAGCTGGAATTTTTTTCCTCCATTAAAAATATCAAAAAGGCACAGGCTCCTACGTGGCTCCATCATAATTATATGTACTGTGAACACCATGTTACTTTAGAATTTAACCATTTTTTCAATACTAACCTCATAAAACAAACAGTCAGCAACATAAATGAAATGAAAGATGCACACAAGGATCATTGCAGTAGATAATGCTCCAAATTTCTGGTATTCCTTGGCAGCCATACAGAAATTAATCATCACCTGAGGACAGAAAGATTAACCCGGATTTCAAATCATGTACTTGAAAACTTACATTCAGAACTGTTATACACATCACTTTTAATCCTATTTAAGGAGGCAGCCAAGCTGAGTTGTACACGAAATGTGCACCAGACTTGTAATTGAAAACTAATGGGGCGCAGTTGTTCAAATACTGGATAGCGCTAGTTAACCTGCAGCTGAGTATTATGGAAACCAACTGCATTATAGCTATATCCACCTTCTGAACAATTGGGGCCAGTAGTTTCTTGGTGGCCCTGAGATCTACTCTCAACATCATGGAGTACCAATAAAATAGATCACGCATTTGGCATACAGTCTCTTGTTCACATAAAGGTTGTACATACAGATCACAAACTGATACGTGAAATAATAAGTCTTGCCTACCCAGCCAATAAGTCCAGGCCTGACTTCAAAGAAAAATTTGAAATCAAACTTTCCCCACCGTGGATTGAGCTGATGACCCATGAAAAAGTCATAAACAACATTTCCTGTTGAGAGAAAGTTAAATCAAAAAAGGTCATCATTACTGCAACATGTCCACTCTTACAATGTAGACTACAATGTTGATGCAACCAACAGTAAAGGTGAATGATGTTCAAATTTTTACTCATTATTTTAGCATACTAGTTAACTTATAGAAAGCATTACCAAGTACACAAGTTAAGTTCAAAAAGTGAAGAGCTTGTTACAACCTGAGCAATGTTAAGCTCTTTGCAAGAAATATCCCAGAAAACATCACTCATCTAAAACTGTAAAATTGCTTGTTGGCAAAAATTTGGTTGAGCTACACATGCTCAGTGTATAAAATTTCGACTGTCAAAAGAAAATTTCTCTGAAACTATTCAGTATATATATGGGACTCAAACTTTTAATGATTACTAATATTGCTAAGTTCTTTCAACATTCAGCTGTTATTTTAATAGCTTGATTACAAAAAATGTTTCATGTTCAAGAACCTGTGTTTCCTCCTGGAGAGAGTCCCTTCTTCTGCACACGGGCCATAACATAAACAGTGACAGAAACCAGAACAGACCATATGAGGGTTGCTGTTATGATCCCAAGGAATGTGTCATACACCAAAGCAACATTGACTTTGAAGTAGAAACAGGCAGCAAATCCAATCACACTTAGCATTAAAGCAAGAAATCCTAAATGTCAGAAAAAAAGACAGAAATACCAATCAATTTATTATTCCTGAAATGCATGTGAATTCTGTTCAAAAATATCCATCGACCCACCATTCAGTCTGTAGTCAAGTTGAGTTCCATCAGATAACGCTCTCCCATATGCCACCTATAATAGTTCAAAAGACATACAGTCAGTCACGTAATTACTGTTGATAAGAAAAAATGTAAAACAATTATTGGATTCCACTTCCATATGACATGAACGGCTATGCACATCTTGAGGGATGTTATAACACTGCCTTGGATCTAACTACAGGAGAATCTCGATTTAATGAAGGCCCAAGGGACTGACAAAATTTTTTAGCTATAACAAGGTATCGTTATATTGAGGTTCTTTTTCATATATTTTACTATTATTAGGGTAAAGAAATTTGTTCATTATATTGAGGACTTTTGTTATATAAATCAAGGTTCCACTGTACACTGTATCATGAACAGTTAATGCATTCGTGTTTTTTGTGAAATCCAAAAATAAGTTTTATCAGCTGAGGTCGGAGGTCAAGCCTGATCTTATACATTATTTAGACGAAAATGACAACAAAAACACTGTCGCCTGCACACAGTTTAGTATTTTCCAAAAAGAATAGACATGGCTCTTAGAAATCATGCATTCCACATGCAACCTCCAGACTAGTTAGTTAGGTTGAGCTAATTTCCAAAATTAATATATTATTGTTGGCTCTTAGCCGGTGAGAAGATACAGTGAGTACAATGTATAATAATAATTCCCCATATTATACTCAGTCTAATGCATCAGTCAATTCCACCTGCACCCAGCCCCCCCCCCCTTCCCCCCGCCAGGCTACTGCGGGGCATTTGCCCATCTTGTCAGTCCTGGGGTTGGGGCATTTGCAAATTTTGCACTGCCCGGGAGGGGGCTGGGCTCAGGTGGAATTGACTGATGCATAATCCAGTAATTGCAAAACTTCATCTCCATCAAATAAAATTCATTACTGGCAAGGGAGCAACCTTATTACATAAGCATTCTTAAGTTTTTTATAACCAAGAAGTACAGGTATACGACTATGTCTTACCTTTCCAATTGGCAGCATGTAAATAATAACTTGCAGTACAATCCATCCATCAACAATCAGGTGACCGATATCAAAAAACTTCTCAATCGGGGGCAAGGACGGCCACTGGCGAACTGTACAAGACCCCTTTCCATTACAGAACAAATAGGACAAAACTACAACTGCTGGTAATGCTAGCATCATGAAGAAAACGCCAACAGGGCCACCGAATTCATACCCATGCTTGCTTTTCGTAGGCTTCATCTCTGTTGCTAAGAGCAACGCTTCTTTCTCTTCAGTGATGAGCTTTTTCGTTACAGATCGAGTGACACGAACTGTAGTGACGCCTGAATTACCAGAGGTTACTGTAGAGCTTGAGGTGACAACTGAAGTCTGTTCGATTTTCCTTTCGGGTGTTCGGCCTCGTCTCGGTGATCGCCGACTCGGTGTTACAGCCACAGATTGTTGTGTGACTTTCTGTACAAGACTTTCTTCCGATGTAGATTTCCTTGTTCGACGACGTCCACCGCTTCTTGCAGGTGATCTTGATCGAGAGCGAGATCGCCTTGCTGGTGAACGAGATCTCCGAGCTGGGTTTCGAGCTGGCGAAGTTGACCGGGAGCGAAATCGTTGTTCTTTCTACATAACACAATGGTAAGACGGTAAGACTTGTCTAAAAACATTGAGTATTTCGGTCACATCTAAGTTGCTAAATCGTATATTTCGACGTTAAATAGTGTCTGGGCTTATCAAAGGGAAAAAGTGGTAATTGTATTAAAGGTCAATCTTGAGCTTTTAGCACATTAGGTTCTTAAATATAAACAAAATCACATGAGATTAATCTAATGGTGTTCTTGCGAAATATGTTGCTAAATAAACAGCTGTCATTGGTCTTTCGACAACGATTGTTAAATTTTGGTTATTCGAAAAATAACTTAAAATAATTTTTATCTAACCAATGAAAAAATCCAGCCTTACATAGGTTTGTCGCAAAGGAACTTCTGTTTTGAAGCCATCTTTGAAGTTAACGTAGACGGCGCTCTTGCGCAGTTCAAGCACTTCTGCCTCGTAATATTTCTTGCTCCCGGGCCATAATGCCCAAACTGTCTCTCCAACGGAAAACTTAGCCTTTGACATGTCTTTCACGTAAAGAAATCCAAGCGATCGCTCTATTTTCTCGTACACAATTTTATGGTAAAGACAGCTCTCGTAACTTCACAAATTTTACGAAAGACAGACAACTTGTCAACGGTCATACTTAGTAAAAGCGGGAAGTGATCTGATTGGCTACGCGCCGGCAATTTTGTTTCTGATTGGTTGTTGAAGAATTTCAAAACCATTTCTCTTGACACCAATCTCCCTACTTCTTGGCTCTGCCACTCATTCAAAATTACCCTCGGGCGGAAAAAGCTGTGTTTAGTTTATTCTAAGGTCATGCATATCGCGTTACTTGGGTAAAATTTTCAACAATAGAAGAGAGGTCAGTAAGGTTTAGGCAGACCGCACGACTGGAGGGAGTGTTAGGGGATGGAAAGGGGAGGAGGCCGAATGACCGTTGTTATTTAGGCTTTCTTTCCGTCACGGTTGAAAGAAATCTGAAATTTTATTCAAAGGAATTCGAATAAATAATTCAATTTCGTTCCCAACGGGATTGGAGTTAATTTCCATTTCTCCCTGAAGTAGTAGATATATTAAATTTTCACATCTTCCGGTTTGAACGGCGAAAAAAAATCTTTTTAAAATAAAAAACAACACCATTTATTGCAGTATACCAGGTGGTACCGTTTTGTTGTGAAGAAGGTAGGAAAAGAAAGAAAGTAAGAAAGAAAGAATTTAAGAAAGGAAGAAAGTATTAAGGTAATTCCCTGGTTTTGCACTGCGATTGTTTAAGTTTGGAACATTTCGCACGCAACCAGGAAAAACACTCAGAATTACGGGCACACAGGGCGAAAACAAGCACGGCGATCTTTTTATTAAAGGATTTGAATGTACTATATATGGCTGACACTTGTGCCAAGTTTGAAAAAAATCTGAAGAGTACATCATTTTCAAGGGAATTAACTTAAGTCTATAAAACTAAGGATAATTGGACAAGATATATTGAAAAACTGGTTTCTCTGTGATTTCTATGTGCAATCGCCACAGTCACTGAACTTTTTCAAGCGCTTTTTTCAAGTTATTTCCGTTTATAACATGATCTTTGGTCACATTCGGATGTAAAGCTGGATATAACGTGTATAGAAGGGAAACAGATAAATCTTGTATTACCAGCATAATAAAACAGCACGCTGACAAAATAAGCAGATTATCAATTATTTATACAAGAGCTATAACACAATGCATGTCAATTAAGCTGTATACAGCATCTGCACAGACTACAGTTAAATTTTAAGGAATTTTCTGCACTGGCTTGGGATCGAAGACAGCAAGTAACGAAAAGCCGATATTTTACGTATGCAGCCTTACTGTTTAGTTTTGCTTTCTCCTTTTCTTTTTGTCTCCCGTTCCACGCCGATACTTGCTTACAAGTTTCATAACTTGAATTTTAGCTGTACTGACTTCGTAACCGATAAGCCGCTGTCCTGAAATCCCTGCAAGATGTTGCTTCAGTACAACTTCTTCACTATAAGTTTGAAATTCTCTCTCCTCGCTCTATAAATGCTCTTCAATTTCTTACACACGCGAGACAGGGGACTCTTGGACCTACCGTGTGAGTGTATGCGCGCGCCCCAAAGTGACTTGAACCGTGTGATTGCATTAACACTGTTGTGATTAT
>CALNXI010000459.1:121507-146507 GCA_942486025.1 Porites evermanni | reverse complement strand
TTCCCTTAACTTACTTTCTACGTCAGTAGCACTTTTTTTTTCTCTCTGAATGTTAAACATATATAACCGAGGATGCAATTCGCGAAGTGCCCAGCTGTTGCAATACCTTCTTCTGAAATCATTTACCTGCGCGGCAACGTCGTCCCGACCTCGTCCGTTATAAAATGGGCTGAGGAAAGCCCTGGGTACTAGGTTGGCTGCAGAGCCCAGAGCAAATTAGGAGCTAAAGCGAACTGGAGACGAGACAGCAACAAATTCTCCCCTTCCCCCCCCCCCCCCCCTCCCCCTACAATGAGTCCGCTGACACTGTGGGCTTTTCAAACGTGATTGCATTTGTTACAGCTACTTTTAGTGGCAAAGGCATATCAATTGAGTACATTATTTAGTAGGTAAAACTATAACTGACTGCTTTCAGCTGGGAGAACTAACCAGGAAACGGTTGTATTGTTTTGCCTTCTGTCTACAGATACTAGTATTAACACACATATTCGCTTGAAAATTAACTTCACGGATTTGGCCTATGATTCTGCAAGTGTTGTGCAGTGGGAGAATGACTTCACCGTAGAAGTAAGATGTAACTTAATCATTCTACCCCATATATATCCGCAACTGTTGTCCTTGAATTTCAGTGTGGAACAAAAGGTAGCAACTACATATATAAGCTTACAGTTGCAATTGAGTTTAGCTAACTAACATAATGGAAGAGGTAAAGTAGGTAAAAAGCGCATACGAGTCACATGGTGACATAATGCCACGCTCTTTTGAAGCAAAGAAACGCGTTTTTCGACATCAAAAATACATTAGGCTACTAAACCAGTAAAATCTCTGATTACAACATACTTTAAAGACCAAGTATCCGCAGTGTTTATTTTCAGTAAAGGTTTGTTAATCTCAATTTTCTGTGTGAATCCAGCTGTAAGGAAAAATAAGGCCAAGCGGCAAAACCCCCAGTTGGCTGCATGGTAGGAGTGTGAGATCTCTTGAACGCCTGAATGTTGTTCTTTTACCTTCAGTTGCCTTGAAGTTATGATTATATCAAAACGCAGTCCATTGGATTCATGCATTTTTTTTTTTACATTACAGGTGCAAACGTTATTCAATGACAGTGCAGAGTTCAGGGAAATTGATGCAGTGTCGGTCTCAGACAGGTAAATTGATACTTAGTCTACGTATTTTTAATTGCATTATATTAAGTAATACAATGACAAAGGCTTTTTCCATCCCTCAGCCTCCACTCAGTAGCTTTTGGTCATTTGTATCATTCTAGCGGAGCTCGTAAGAATACTATACCTATACTATAGTAGAAATACGTATCTCGCAAACCCTCGCCTTTATAATGCTCTCTCGTCCTGCAGGGACAACAGAGCGGACTGGGCGGCCAGGCGACTAGCTCGGTAGGGTCCGCCTGAATTAATGAATGAATGCATTTTGACGTTTTTTTCCATAAAACTATTCAAGTTCTTTTCGATTTGAAGTTAAGAGATCGTAAGTGAAAGTAACCAATATATTATAGCTATGCCTCTTAATCTTAAAAGCGAATTACAAAATGGTCTCATTTACTTATTTTCCAGTGGTGGCAATGCTTCGGTATCGTTTGAGTTAAAGTTTACGAGCATATCATGGCAAACAATGCTTGCGCTTCAGTTAGCTTTGGAGAACGGCACATTTCTTGGATCACATGGCGTATTTGACGAAGCCGATTGTAGTAGCCTGAATGATATCATCTGTAAGTTGGAATTAGATCTAAATTGGTCAAGAGATTACAAATCAAATGCGTTTTCTTTAAACTGAATGTATATATTCCATTATTTTCAGTTTTTTGTCAGGTGCCAAAGAACCCACGCGCATGGAAAATAACATACAAGCATGTCTACGTTCTCATGGAGCCAGTTATCCAGGAAGAACATGAGGGGTATTTTTATGCCTACCGACTCTTGTACAAAAATCTCGATAATCCCACATCATCGTGGCAGTTTTCCATCTACCGACAAAACGTTGGATCTATACTCCCAGTTGCTCATCCGCTAGCTCCTTACACCAATTACAGCTTTCGCGTTATGGCGTCATCTTTTCAGTCGGAAGGCCTCGTTTCAGAAGCTTTCCAAGCCAGGACTTATCAGTGGGGTATGTATAATTGATTTTAGTAAAATCCAACTAGTGGTCTATTATCAATGCTGCGTTCTGATTAGTTGAGCTATTACTAGGCTATATGTTATAGCCCACTAGTAGCGAAAAGCGCGGGCTTTTTGGTAGCAAAAAAGGATTAAAGTCTAGTTTTTTTTATTCTCGATATTTTTGACCAACTAGTTGGATTTTACTAAAACAATTATTCCTCTCGCCCTCATGGCCTCTGAGTCAATAGCCCATTCTGCCTTCGGTTTCATGGGCTAAAGACTCAGAGCCCATTTGGGCTCCAGGAATAATTGTTAATATAGTTCATACTCATATAACTGAGTTCCTTCTTTCATGGAAGTCGGGACCAAATCATGGTTCGAAGGCACTAAGGGTGGTTCTCTCTCATTGCTTGATTGACAGACTAATGTTTCCTGGCAGTCTAGTCCCTAGGCGTTTCCGGCTCGGTAAACCCTAGACTCTACCGTGAGCTGTGACGTCACCAAGAGAGACTCGCCGACTCGTTCCCTCGCTCAGCCTTTCCCAGACTTCTTTAAAGTGTCCCCGCACGCCCCGCACTTTAAAACGCGCTCTCCGCACACAACACATATGCATACGTTGCAGTAGTTGTTTGTTACAATGCCACGCCGTCACATGACCAATTAACAAATCTCGTTTTTTTACAACTCACAGTTCCCTCTGTTGGTCCAGAAATTGTCGCTTACTACAACACAAGCCCCTCTACATTCTACGTACAATGGAACCATACCATCCCAAACAGTAAAGTCAACGGTATTCTGATTGGCTACCGAGTTTCGTGGGATGATAGTGTTGCTGACCATCCTCAAAAAATTAAAGCACATAAAGATTTCGGGCTGGAAGCTACAAATTACACTATTATGAACCTTCATGAACACTGGCGTTACGAAATCGGCGTTGCTGGAAGGACGGCTGTAGGACCAGGGGAATTTACAGGAAGAATAATCACGACTCCTGATGATGGTAAGAAATCCATTTCTCATTTTAACTTTATTTTAATAGGGTGGCCCATTCAGCGCGACGACTGGTGTCCATAGAAAGCCTTTCTTTCCATAGGGGCCTCCGCAAAGAATAAGGCTCCGCCTTGAGTCAACCTCCACAATAATACTTTATCGTTTGAAAACGCATATATTTGTATCCGTTTTGGTCTTGAGTCGACGTTAAAATGATCAAAATCTTAAGTATGAGGTAATTTTGTTCCGGCCATGCAGAGAATGTATTTCCTTCAACTCTAACCAAAAGCACAGAAAAGCAAATTGATGGTTCCTATACTAGTAGAATGATTCGTACAGCACTAAACTTTTCTTGGAGGGACCACTTGACAAATGAAGATCTGTACGGTCACCTCCCAAAAGTTTCTATCAAGATCAGGGAAAGACCAATGAGCGCAGCTGGGCATTGTGTTAGACACAAAGAGAAGGAGACATCGAAGGTTATGTTGTGGCAGCTACAACACGGACAAACTAAGAGAGGAAGAGCTAGAACCACGTACATACGCACTTTGCTTGAAGACACCGGGTTGGCCACTATTAGAGAACTCAGAACGGTAATGCTACACCAAAGTGACTGGCGAGGGAGAATCCATGTTGTCCGAGCTAGCGCTAGCGCTCAATTCTAAATCTATATAATCGTGTTTATACGTATCCTCAGGGTTTATTGTACATTTAGAGGTTTGTTTCTTTAAAATCTCAATGGTAACGTTGCTTTTTCACGATCACAGGAAGATTTGTTGGCATTCAAGAAACTCAAGAACCACGTTACTTATTTAAGTACACGGGCTAAGCGTGCTTTCTACTCAGACTTTGTGAACGACAATAGTGAAAACCAAGGAAAGCTATTCAGGGCCACTCGATCATTGTTACTTCCTAGGAATGAGTTGTGTTTTCCAGAATACACGGACAACTCAATCTTAGCCAACGATATCGGGCGGTTTTTCGACCGTAAGATTGCAAAGATTCGGGCAGAGCTTGATGCGTGTACTCTTCATCCTGGGGCGGTGGCTGAGGATAAAGTGTTTACAGGCGATAGGAAACTTGATCATTTCAATACGTATTCTGTGGAAGATATAAGGAAGCTGGTCAGTAGATCATCGAAGAAAAGCTGTCAACTTGATCCTATGCCGACCAATTTAGTAGTCGGCATGTCCGATATGCTTCTCCCCATCATCACTAATGTCGTGAATTCTTCACTTTCCTTGGGACACTTTCCATCTGATTGGAAAACGGCCCTTGTGGATCCAAGACTGAAGAAGACCAAGCAAGGGACTTCCTTATCCAATTTAAGACCTGTGAGTAATCTGCAATACCTCTCTAAATTGGTTGAAAGGGCAGTTTATGATCAGACAACCGATCACGTTACTCAGTCGGGTTTGTATCCCATCCTCCAGTCAGCCTATCGACTTGGTCATAGCACAGAGACTGCCCTATTGAAGATACAGAATGACATACTAGCTGCAATGGACAATCAACGAGTTACTCTTTTGGTATTGCTAGACCTGAGTGCAGCATTTGACACGATTGACCACCAAGTGTTGTTGAATCGCCTGTGCGTGACGTATGGAATTACAGGTACCGCTCTTAAATGGTTTCACTCGTATTTATCAAACAGGAAACAGCGAATCCTGATTAACGGGAGCTATTCGAGTGACTTTGATCTGCCTCAAGGGGTACCTCAAGGATCATGTCTTGGTCCCTTGCTCTTCACGTTGTACGCAAGTAAGCTCTTCGATGTTGTTGAATCCCATCTCCCTAACGTTCACGCATACGCTGATGATACGCAGCTCTATATCTCATTTAAGCCGGATGGTTCTGCTACTGAGACGGATGCTGTTGACGCTCTACAAGCTTGCATCAGGGACATAAGAACCTGGATGGTCCAAGACAAACTTCGGCTGAACGATGCTAAGACCGAGTTTCTTATTATAGGTACACGCGCACAGTTAAATAAGGTTATGATAAGTGACTTGCAAGTAGGTGAGGTAAAGGTTTCTGCGGTTTACTCTGTTAGAAACCTGGGTGCTTGGTTTGATGCAAACATGAATATGACCACACATATTAACAGCATATGTCAGAATATTTATTACCATCTACATAACATCCGGCGTATTAGAAAGTATTTATCATATGATAATAGGAAGTCCATTGTACAGGCTATTATAATGTCACGATTAGACTATTGTAACGGTCTATTATATGGTACGCCCGCTGTTCATCTTGGTAAGCTGCAACGCCTGCAGAACGCGGCAGCTCGGCTGGTATGTACTATATCTAGGTATGATCCTATCACACCATCCCTGATCAACCTGCACTGGCTTCCGGTTACCCACAGAATAGAATTCAAGATAGCAATGCTAGTTCACAAATGTATCTACGGCGTCGCACCACAATATCTTTTAGACTTGATAAAAATCAAAGAGAGCTCGCGGTATCAGTTGAGATCATACCGGGGCATACTCCTAATGGACAATACCTATAGAACAAAAAAGACACTCGGGGATAGGGCGTTTGAAAATGCTGCGCCCAAAGTATGGAATCGACTCCCTCTAGAAATTAGACAATGTCAATCATTGAACATTTTTAAAGTTTTACTAAAGACACATCTTTTTAAATTAGCTTTTTATTAGTTCTTTTATTAACTCATATTTTACTTTTATTGTTTTCCGAAAATTGTAAATTATTATTATTATTATCATTATTTGGACTAGCCATTTATTCCTTTAAGATTTTAGTGTTGTAATGCGCACTCGATCATATCTTTATCGCATGCTAGACTGCGCAATATAAGAAATAAACATTATTATTATTATTATTATTATTTTTTACCCTAGCGTAAATCCTCTTTTAAGCCCCCCTCTCAAATAAGCCCCCTCTCTCTAATAAGCTCCCCCTTTTCAGGGGAAGAAAGTTAATAAGCCCCCCTCTCTTTTAAGATCCCCTCCCCTCCCCCTTATTATTCTTCACCAATAATTGATAGACTGTATCAATCACTTACTACTGTAAAACTTCAAGTGGACTGATCGGGGATGATTTATTTACCAACTGGAAGTTCGAATTTCTTTTTGATCCTCGGCTGCATGACCTCCAATTTCTTGTACTTGAGCTTTTCCACCTTGTCTTCTAGTTCTTTATAAGGAACTGATATCATCGTCTTTCCTAGATTAAATAAGCCCTTCCCTCTAAAAAATAAGCCCCCCGTCTCTATTAAGCCCCCCCCCCTCAAATGTGTTTGAAATAAATAAGCCTCCGGGGGGCATAATGGAAGATTTACGGTATATACATGACGACATTTTCCTTTCTCCAGCGCCCTCGGCTCCACCGGCCGTTATCACCCTTGACATGCACAATTCTAGTGCCTTACTGGCTACCTGGAAGGATGTTCCGTTAATTCATCAAAATGGAATCATTCTTGGCTACCAGATTCAATTACAGCAGGAAGAAGGCGGCCCAATTGTGTGGAATGTAACCCTTGGACCGAATGATATTTCATTTAGTTTTACAGACCTTGCCATTTTTCAGAATTACTCACTACAGGTAAAAATAAGCGAGCTAGGTATTTGTGAACATACCGTAAAATTCCGAAAATAAGCCCCTCCACGTATAAGCCCCTCCAAATATAAGCCCCCCAAACCTGTAACGCAAAAATATAAGCCTCCCCGGGGCTTGTACTTAGAAAATTGCCCTCAAATACAAAGTAAAAAAAGCAAAAACAGTAAATTTACTTCCAACTATAAGGCTAGCCCAATCTATTTTGAAACGCAAGTTTCCCTCCATAGATAAGCCCCTCCGAATATAAACCCCTCCAAAAATAAGCCCCTCAAAAAGGGCCTTTGAAAAATAAAAGCCCCGGAGCTTATTTTCGGAATTTTACGGTATGGTTGGATTTAAAATCAACTGTTCAATAAGTTCCCCTTTGTTGTTGAGGCCTCTTATCAGGACAGCCATCTTTTCTTGTGTCACCTTCATTTCAGGTCATGGCGTACAATAGAAAAGGAGCCGGTCCATACAATGACAAGGTCTATCAGATGACGGATGGAGCTGGTCAGTGAATGAAATAAACTCAGTGATCAATGTTTAGATAATTTGCCCAGTACACTCATGGCTTATTTAGGACCTTGGGGACTGGTGCCGACTTTTTTAAAGTTTGTTTCAATTTGTCTGAAGTGTGACTGAGCAATCATCTATTTTGTAATACGAGGATATTATTTTTACTATAATAGGCGTTTCTTTTATGACTTTTTAGTTTAAAGCAAATAGTCAATGAATATGGACAAAATAATTGAAGATACCCTTTTAGACGTTTTGCTTTTTTAAAATTTTTTTATAGCCATGTTTCGGTGCATATTTCTCTCTATCGTTTTTGAGTGGTCCCTTTCGAGAAGCTACTCCATCGTTTATATATTCTCTGATAAATTTCACTTTGTTACTAATTCTTTCAGTGCCTATAAATTCTCCTACAAATCTAAGAGCGCACAACATAAGCGCAACTGCCATCCAAATACAATGGGATTATGATGACGATCCCCGGTTGGTGTTAGGCGATCTGTCAGGTTTTACACTGTACCTACATGAGGCCAACGCTGACGATGCGTTCACGAGTAACGGGCAACTACTGACGTATGTCAGGGGTATAAATAGATCCACTCTGATCGACGGACTGGAGATTTTCCGGTTGTATAACGTTTCCATCGCAGCTCGAACAAATAAAGGCGAAGGACCTATTAACGAGTCCGTGATTGTCAGGACACATGGTAAAGGTGTGTATTTGCTTGTCAAGATTTTAACTTCCTTCTCTACTTGTTTGATTGTCCACAATAAGCAATAAAATTAACAAAGCGTTCATAGGTTATGTACCTTTTGGTCTGCACCTTAATGAAGGTGTGCTCAAAGCGGTGTATGTTATTAAGACTTCCTGTTGCCACTGCGATTGTATACAATATGCGCTACGTAAAGAGACTAAAATTGACCAACCACAGAACGAGAAGCGACTCAGCCAAAAACGTATTTGGCCTTATATATTATTGGTCCGCCTGTAATTTGAGGTCCCGAGAT
Organism: Porites evermanni; assembly: GCA_942486025.1. Taxonomy (NCBI): domain Eukaryota; kingdom Metazoa; phylum Cnidaria; class Anthozoa; order Scleractinia; family Poritidae; genus Porites; species Porites evermanni. The sequence continues at coordinate 138,309 of CALNXI010000459.1, read as the reverse complement.
CGATTTGTTACCCATGCATAAATCAGACAGTTTTGATTTTATGAACCTGGATAACAATTGATAAGAAGGCAGCAATTATTAAGGTAAAAGTATCAACTGCTTGGAAGAATATGCTGTTATCACTTAATATTGCCTGGTGTAGGATAGTGAACACCCTTGATTCGAAAATGTCTTAACTTATTAACAACTTATGACTTGTTTTGCGACATTCCACAGCACCAGGAGCCTCCCCTCAGTCCCTTGCCGTCCAAAACATTAGTTCCTTCAGCTTATACTTACTTTGGCGAGAAGTAATGTCCGAATACCGTTATGGAATCATGCGTGGTTACAAACTGTCAATCTATAAGAGGACATCGGAAGGTTTTAAAAGCTGGGAAAATCGAACTAATGGACTGTTCTCTCCAAAAGCAAATCTCACTGGACTCATGCCTTTTACAACCTATAAGGTGGAGGTTTTAGGGTTTAACGACTTTGGTGACGGTCCATCGACTGCTGTGGAGGTTATGACTGACGAATCACGTAAGTGCATCTTATTGTCTTTGCTTTACAATTCCAGTAAAAATTGCACCTGTTTTATATTGCAGTGGCAATCCATTTATTTCTGGAGTGTTTCGGTTGAAGGCTTGTCTGACCAACTTACGAGTAAGTGAAAGACGGACTGACTGACCTGACTGACAAAGAAATTGTTCTCACTGTATTCTTAATTGCTTGACGTTTCAACGTGTCCAGGCCCCGGTCGTTAAAACGTTGGACAGGGATAACCAGCGGATAAATCACAATCCAGCGGATAAGTGTTAGGGAAAACGATTGCATTTTCCATTTGTTAGAGATTTATATCCACCTTTTGTTACAACTTGGGCCAGATCTTTACTTCGTTTCCACTTTCCAGACCCTTCCCAGCCTCCGAGTAACTTCACAGCTTCCAATGAAAGTTCTACAGCGGTGCGTCTGGTCTGGAAGCAAGTTCCCGAATGCTGTCGATTTGGAATCATCTTGGGCTATCACATAACCCTGACCGACCCATACAACGCCTCTGTGATTGCAAGGAAAACTACTGCCATTCTGACAGGGAACTTTTTAGGTCTTAAAAAGTTCCATAAGTACGATTTAACCGTCGAGGCCTTTAACAGCATAGGTACCAGTCCGAAGGCCTTTACGTCGGCTTTTACAGATCAGGATGGTAAACTTATTTTCCATCTCTTTTGCTTACCTATTAGTTCAGTGGACGCTCACTTCTCAAACTCATTACTATTTCATAAAGAATATACAAAGGAAATTAATGTTTGAGTTGTTGGAAATTAGATGAAAAACTGCTCATTTTTGCATCTTAATTTCCCCTTCTAAAATCATATTGTTTGAGAAGTAATATCAAGCATTCGACACAGTGTTTCATCACCAGATGAAACACCTCGAAGTTCGTCAAAAATACTCCGTTGCGCGTCGTATTTTCAACTCTCTTCTGAGTGTTTCATCTGGTGATGAAACACTGCGTCTCATGGTTGATATATTTCTTCAGATATTACTCAGCTTTTTACTCATATAGCTATGGGTTAATCATAAATCTCTCTAAAGGCATTATTCGATCACTGATTTTCGTTCAAACTAATTTCCTGTGCGCAGCTATTGCGGTACTTTGCCATTCTTTTTCAGTAAACCTAACTCGGTTACTGTGAAATATCACAAGCCGAGTGAAAAAGAGTAAAACATCCGTGGCTTAAGTGGGGAGGCGCGTATAAATATTTTCAGTGTTTAACCTCGATCGCCAGATTTCTCTCTTAACTCTTCTTAACAACTCTGGGAGGGGGAAGGGGGAGAGTACAAACCACGCGGAAAACTTCTCGAACTTGATATTTATACCGACAACCGGACACTGGACATAGTTTTGAGCAGACACTTGTTTTCAGAAATAAAAAACTTGCTTAAAGATACTGTTACTGATTGTTTGTTTCAGTCCCAGAGGCTCCTCCACAGAATATCAGTGGTTATAACATCAGCAAATCAGAAATTCTGGTATCCTGGGAACCGGTTCCCAAAGACAAAGTAAACGGTATCGTTATCGCATACAATGTGACCTACAGTAAGATCGGAGGGGGTCCCCACTCGGGATGCAAAATCTTCAATGGATCTCGTTCTTATGGTGTAATAGATGGATTACTACCTTTCACGGTGTACTCATTGAATGTGAGCGCTTCTACTGTCAAAGGACAAGGTCCAGCTAGTCCAGCTATTACTGTCAAGACAGAGGAAGAAGGTAGATGGTTTTTAATGTCTCTGTTAAGAGACAGGGTCAGGAATGAATCCCCAAACTCTTTACCTGTATCTCTCTCCACTTGCTGTCACTGCGTTAAAATGATACGCGATTCGTTTCTTCGTTTTGTACAGGACGCGCATTAGTTTTGTTGGATTCGTTCGTTTAGGATGTTAAAACTTATCTAGCTGATAAGGAAAAGATTTCGTAAATGAGACAACTTTCTTATTAAGCAAACATAAATCTGTTAAATATAACATGTTTTGNTTCGTTTTGTACAGGACGCGCATTAGTTTTGTTGGATTCGTTCGTTTAGGATGTTAAAACTTATCTAGCTGATAAGGAAAAGATTTCGTAAATGAGACAACTTTCTTATTAAGCAAACATAAATCTGTTAAATATAACATGTTTTGTGTCTAGACATACTCCCATTAACTTCGTGTCACCTCTTTCGCCAAAGTTCCATCTTCCTTGGTTTGCCACGAAGGGTTAGTGGGTTTAACCAAGCTTCTCTATGTGTTAGTTGGGGACAGCAAAGTTAAAAGGAAAAACATTCCCGGAGATACCATTGATGCCTGGGCCATTTCAATTGGGGTTTTTCCTTGAATGCTGGTTATTTGCAGTATATAACCTGGTTTTTACGAAAGTTACTTCACTAAAGTAACCATATCCTTAAATTTGTCACCGAGAAGGTGTTTCCAAAACTCAGAGCAAAAATAAAGAAAACAAGACAAATATTGGGTCCAAATCACTCGTACTTCATCAGCGTTGTGAACCCGTCAATTCACAACGCTGATGAGATGAAGTCCGAGTGATTTGAACGTAATATTTGTTTCGTTTTCTCAATTTTTGCCTTTAGTTTTGTAGTTTTCTGTACTAAACGTAAATTCATCGTTTGCTTCAGCCCCTCAGGTTTCACCCGCGCGATTTACAGGCTTCAACACAAGTTCGACATCTATTGGATTAAGCTGGGATCCAATCCCCCAGGAACAGGTGGCAGGAGTCCTGACCAATTTTTACATCACTTATCGCCAGTTAAACACCGCTGACAATACTACACACATTCTCGCTGTACCCATAACCAACCTCTCATTTGAATTAACCAATCTCCGGAAATACACGAACTACAGCATGCAGGTTAAAGGAGCCACGAAGTTTATTGGAAAACCTACTGAACCTATCATTATTACAACGGATGAGGACAGTAAGAAACTTTTTTTGCCGTTTGTTACATTGATCATTTGTCAGCGCCGTAGAATTTCGATCTACGGGTCTGTTGATTTAAACTGGGTTCACGAAACGGTTTTTAAATGGGCCCTTTACAAGTAATATGGTTATTTACACCGCCTTGAGAACCGATGAGAACGTAAATCGAAGTAGTTTTGCACTACAGTTACCATTTGAAAGTGGATTTTTGTTTACTTCCACTTTATGAAGACAAAGGCGCTAGATGTTACTGTTGCAGGTGTTTAAGGCACAATCTTGGAAGGGAGTACTTAAATACGAACCAACATAAGTTTTTTTTTTGTCCTTGATTGTAGCAATAGTTAATTAACAAAGTATCAACAGTTTAAAATTAACTAAGTTTTATTGACGTATTTTCATGATTTTTTTATTGAAGTTCCTTTTCTTAGTTCCTAGCCTTCCGCCTCAAAATATTAAGATTCGAAACTCCAGCTCCACGAGCATTTTCGCCCACTGGAAGTCAATTCCCAAAGATTCTGTTCACGGCATATTACTGGGGATTAAACTTGTATACCAGTCCGCGCCCAGAGACAACAGCATAGTGTTCAGGTCCCGCTCGAGGCGTTCAATAGAAGAGGGCTGGTCCGAGTTCACTAACATCACTTTACCTCCAAACGCACTGTCTTATGAGCTGACGTCATTAAAAAAATTTACAAACTACAGCGTTTTCATTGTTGGTTTTACCGTTAAAGGAGATGGAAATGTCAGTCAGCAGTTTGTTCTATCTACAGATGAAGACGGTAGGCAGGAGTTTTAATTTTCTTTATAAGTGGCGAGATTGACGAAGTTTTAGGATAAGATGTATACTAGGTATTGTTTTTCAGCGGTGGCCTACTTGTCGGAGACAAATCTAAGGTGTCTTTTCTTAATTAAGTTAAACCCTGTCCACATCGTCCATACTACAACGTTCACACTACAACTATAAGAAAGGGAGGCTTCGAAAACCGCGCTCTCGGAGGAGGAGACTTTTGAAAAGGAGTCTATAGTTTAGTGTGCCGGGACAGGCAAATGAGCATCAGAAGCCCTCGGGACAAATTCGTGCATTCGTCGCCGACCTGTTAATTGATTTCCTGCATGGTCATCTTCCGCGCGACATTTCTTTGCACTTAAAGGTGCTGTAATTCAGTTCAACACTAACCCTTGTTCTGTTTCTAGTTCCAAGCAAGCCACCTACAGCGCTTGTTCCTATATCGCGCAGCGGAGACTTTCAGATGAACGTATCCTGGGGACCGGTGCCAGATGGGTTTGTTCATGGTGTTTTGCGAGGCTACCGACTCTATTTCAAGAAAACACGAGAAACGGGGCGTGCAGCCTCCTCAGCGACTCGTGTTATCACATTCGGTCCTAATGAGTACCATGCGACCATGACTCTTCTCAAGAACTTCGCCATGTACAGCTTGGAAATAACAGCTTTCACTATCAAAGGAGAAGGACCAAGAACAGAGATTAAAGAAGGAGGTGGGTCCTCATGTCAGGCAATGGCTACAAAAAGCCGTGAAAATTCCTGCAGCGTTCCGTGATAAAAGGCTCCAGACAAATGTTTTTCTTTTAGACCTTAAAAGGTTCAGTTTTAGATAAACATAAGTAATGTCATCTGACATATATTCTTGTCTTCAACACATATACAGCACTCATAAAACCTGAATTAAATAAGCCATTCCGAGTTGCCTAAAGCCTCTATTTCAAAGCGTGGCTAAGAGCAAATCCACTGATAAGAAACTCATGTTTTATTCTCATCTAATTAAAACACATTTTCACAACAAAGGTTTCGCACTTAGCCTTGTTTTGAAAGTGATTGGAACTCGGAAATGGTCTTTACTTTGCTATTTTCTTCGTAATCACTGTATAATTTTGAAACCAAGTCAAATGGTAAAGGTAAAGGCGCACACGAGCCAAAGGCCCAAACGGGCGGAGCTTATCCCGGTTTCCTTAGCATGCAGCATGCCTAGGAGTATTGCTACTCCCCCCTGGACGGGATGCTAGTGCATCACGGCTATAGCCCCTAGTAGCATGTCGCCGTTACCCAATGGTTGGGGCGATCTTGCAGCTCTCGGAAGACCCCACGGGACTGGATTGCAACCGGTTGGGAAAAACAATAAACAGACAAAGTTAACTGAAGGGAACCTAGCCCGTAAACAGAAGAGCTGCGACCTATAGGGGTCCAATTGAATTAGAGGTTCTGGTGAGCTGAAAGGCTACTGATCTATACACCTGGGTGAAGAGAGACAAACTGGAGTAAAGTTCCTTGGCTAAGAAAACAACGCGGACGGGCGAGACTTGAAACGTGGACCTCCAAATCCGGAGTTCGAGGTGTTAACCGCTGGGCCACTCACGCCTCCACCAAGTCAAATGCAAGCTAATATTAATTAATTAAAATGTTTTTTTTTTTCATTTTGGTTTGTTCCAGGCACCTGCAAGTGTCCTCGAGTGTTCAAGACAAATTGGTACTCATTCTCACCTTATATTAAGTTCGAAAATGGCTCATTGGGGGGTTTCATGCCCCATATCTTGGAACATGCAGTGGAACATTGCTGTAGTGACTGCAAACAGGCCAATGGGAAATCGGCATCTACCATTGACTTTGACTCCGATGGAAAAGGCAATTTGGCCAGGAAATCTGGTGTCGACGAGTTAATCCATAGCATTGACTCGGATACTGATTTCAATCTGCCTGTAAATGGTTACCAAGGACAGACGCACTATTCACTGTATCGCTACGTCAAGTTAGCCGAGTCACCAGGAGTTGCTTTTATCACTGTCATGGATGAGGATGCGAAGATTGTAGCTGTGGCTAATGTTTTCTTCAATTGTTGGTCTNCATGGATGAGGATGCGAAGATTGTAGCTGTGGCTAATGTTTTCTTCAATTGTTGGTCTGTGCTCTTGCTCTCCGCCTTTATGATGGTGATGGCCGGTGTTGTTATGTGGATCCTGGTAAGTTAACTTGCTAATAAAGTCGTCTTTCCTCGCTGCCTCTAGGCTCCTAGCGGCGAGGAGCGAAGAGACACAGCTGTATTCGCAGGCTAAGTGAGCTTGAACAGCAAAGGTTGGGAAATATAATCGGTAAATATAAATCCAATGAAGCGATTTCAGTTAGAATTTAAAATTAAATAGAAAGAAAAATAAGCAAATGATAAATCAATTTATTAATCGACGTTGTTTAGGCATCACGCAGTTTTAAACATTTATGTATGCTAAATTAATCAAGTTTGTCATTTGAAATAAAATGAAGCGCGAGGTCTCATGGGCAGAAGAACCGCCGTCCTTTGCGTCTGGATAGATATGCGTCCTTCACGAGCTCTGATTTGAAGTACGTGATCTGCCTTAACTAAAAGTCCTCTTTTCTAATGAAGTGGCCATCTCTTTTGTAATAGGACACTCGATCAAACAGAGCTGAATTTCCCGGTTCATATATTCAAGGCGCTTATGAGGGATTTTGGTGGGCATTTGTTACATCTACAACAGTGGGGTGAGTCAAACATTGTAGCGCAGCAGGTAAAATTAGTAGCAACCCCCGCTAGAGTCAATTATATATTATAATAATTATAGAACTGCGACTTTAAAAGAAGAATGTGGATAAATTACTACCGTGTAGCCAATCTCTTTCGCAGTAAAAGAAAAAAAAAGTGAATTAATTTAAGAACCCTTGGAATGTAAAATGTTAAATGTTTGCTCAGCCATCTTTTCAAGTGTGTCGATTTTCCAAGAACATTTCTCCACACCAAGTTTAGTTCTTTTAAACTTTCTCTTTAAGTTTTGCAGTGATAGATCTTGAATGTATAGTAGCCCTTCATCAACGTAGCTCTGGAATACTTTCATTTGTCAGGGAGCGAACAATTTTCATTCTCAAAAGAGGAAAACGATCAAGAAAGGGCTACCTCTCCCCCCATTCCTGGTAACATGACGAATTCCAGGTTCGAAATTAAGTGTTAATCTTTGAGTTCTTTTTTGGGGGTATCCGAGGTATCAATACGTTACAAAAAGATCAAAATACTTCTCTTTTTACATTTATATGAAAGGATCTTTTCTTTGTCAGGGAAAAGTTTTGATCTTAATGTAAATATATTTCCAGTTACCAGCGTTTCCACTTTCGATTCCTATAATCTCTTACCCAGATCTCCCTCTGTCTAACCTTCGCCAGGTAGATCTGGGTACGATATTTCCTCACAAAAATAACACTTCTCTTTTCAAAGGTACGGAGACAAATGTCCGCGAGGGGTAGTAGCTCGCTTGTTTGGAATCACGTGGACATTGAGTGGTCTAGTTGTTATGGCCATTCTTACAGGAACCATCGCCACAGCTTTAACAGGATTCGGTGTCGAAGGGCCCTACATTTCCCTGTATGGCACCAAGGTTAGTTTTAGTTCTTAGTCGAGGCAAGATCTGAGCGTGACTACTTCAGATTTTCAGGAGTTCAGGAAAGAATTATCCAGCTCGTTTTTTACTGGCCCCTTTAGGAATAGGTCATGACGGCTTTAAGTAAGAAAGCAGAGAAAAAAGAACTTGAAACTTGGCACTCATAAAATCCATGTTTAACTTTAATTAACTTCAAGATAAATCACGTGACATGCCGTAATGATACATTTTTCCAGAAAATCACAAACATTTCACGATCTCCTGACGGACTAAACGAACCCTTTCCTGCCGTTTTCAGTCATTTTACTGAAACGCAACTCTCAATAAAGACAGATACCTCTCTATGACGATAATTGCGTCTGGTTCCGGGAGAGACTCGACTGCATCTTCCATTTCCTTTAATCTTGCTGTTTTTATTTTTTTTTCCCATAAAGCCATATTGTTTGCTCTTTTCTTTCCTCCTTTAGGTAGCAGCCATAGCGAACAACTCTGACTTTCGACTCGGAATAAGGAAGAATGCCAAGATAAGCACAGGTAAAAATTCACTCGAGAATAACAACTGTACATTGTTTTGCCTTTAGGCGCTTTAAGTTCAATTATTAAAGCTATTAAATATTTATTACTCACAGGCGATACCATGTTAGTAGCAATGATAGACGCAAGGTGACTGTGGTTCACCTTGAAGGGGAAAGCACGAGCATAGAAAAGCACTTGCTGTTTATTGCGCTGTGTGAAGTGGAACTATTCAAATGAAAACTTGGGAGCGATAAAGAATTGTCTATTCTGGTTCACAAGATGAATCCAAATTTTGTATTTTGATGTTGGGGAAATCGTCTCAAGCTTGCCCGTGTGAAGTTGAGCTCTTGTGTAATACTTCTGGGCAGGAAAGATAGTTCAAGATTTATAAAACGGTTTTTAATTATTTCCAAGAGCATAGCTACAAGACTTACGAGGAGATCAGCCAAGCTCTGGCGAACAGAAAGGTGAAAGGCGCCTTGGTGGACCTTTATGTACTGTCCTCTCACAAGCATCTGTTTGAGGACCCCCGATTTAGGATTGTCCGTATTTACGACTACAAGGCCAGTTATGGAGTGGTCCTTACTGGTCATTCCATGAAGCTCGAGGAGTGTTTTACAGAGCATATAAAGGGCGATTCTGCCGAAGTCTATGAGAGCATTGAGGAAAATATTAAGATACTTAAGGTATGTAACATAAACAACACTAGGCCCCTCTTAATTTACAGCTACGTCACCATAAAAGAAATAAATCAGGGCCCTCTCAACTTACAGCTACGTGATGGCATGGACTGAGCTGCGAGCTACAAAAATACAACATTGTTGACAACATAAAGTAACTTGATAGTGATAAATAACAAGGCTGTCTTCCTGAGGGCAGAGGGGGCCTGTGGTACACCAACAATAATCTATAGTTTAAAACACGAAAGTAACTGCTTAATACGAAGACTTAAGGATGCCCCTTCGATGCCTATTTAACTGGGTTGCGTGGTATTTACAAGAGAAGCGGAAGTAGAGTGCCCCGGGGATCGCCCGAACGTCCCATTTGCGTTGCGCTTTCGTACTAATCCCCACAACTAACCGGGGACAAGTTATTGGTGCGCTTTTACGCGGACCTGGGATTAAAATTAATGTCCCAAGATTTTTTGTTTACTCCTCACTGTTGAATTTCTTCTAGGAGCCACCCGACAGTCCAGCCGAACAGCAATCCACAGGCCTGTTTAGAGCCACTTCCACAAAGTTTATCATCGCGGTGACCGTAACTAGTACTCTGCTGATATTATACGCGCATTAGTTTTGTTGGATTCGTTCGTTTAGGATGTTAAAACTTATCTAGCTGATAAGGAAAAGATTTCGTAAATGAGACAACTTTCTTATTAAGCAAACATAAATCTGTTAAATATAACATGTTTTGCGTCTAGACATACTCCAAGTGACTTCGTGTCACCTCTTTCGCCAAAGTTCCATCTTCCTTGGTTTGCCACGAAGGGTTAGTGGGTTTAACCAAGCTTCTCTATGTGTTAGTTGGGGACAGCAAAGTTAAAAGGAAAAACATTCCCGGGGATACCATTGATGCCTGGGCCATTTCAATTGGGGTTTTTCCTCGAATGCTGGTTATTTGCAGTATATAACCTGGTTTTTACGAAAGTTACTTCACTAAAGTGACCATACCCTTAAATTTGTCACCGAGAAGGTGTTTCCAAAACTCGGAGCAAAAATAAAGAAAACAAGACAAATATTGGGTCCAAATCACTCGTACTTCATCAGCGTTGTGAACCCGTCAATTAACAACGCTGATGAGATGAAGTCCGAGTGATTTGGACGTAATATTTGTTTCCTTTTCTCAATTTTTGCCTTTAGTTTTGGAATTTTCTATACTAAATGTAAATTCTTCGTTTGCTTCAGCCCCTCAGGTTTCACCCGCGCGATTTACAGGATTCAACAGAAGTTCGACATCTATTGGATTAAGCTGGGATCCAATCCCCCAGGAACAGGTGGCGGGAGTCCTGAAAAATTTTTACATCACTTATCGCCAGTTAAACACCGCTGACAATACTACACACACTCTCGCTGTACCCATAACCAACCTCTCATTTGAATTAACCAATCTCCGGAAATACACCAACTACAGCATGCAGGTTAAAGGAGCTACGAAGTTTATTGGAATACCTACTGAACCCATCATTATCACAACGGATGAGGACAGTAAGAAACTTTTTTTGTTGTTTGTTACATTGACCATTTGTCAGCGCCGTAGAATTTCGATCTACGGTTCGGTTGATTTAAACTGGGTTCACGAAGCGGTTTTTAAATGGGCCCTTTACAAGTAATAGCTATATAATGGTTATTTACACCTCTTTGAGAACCGATGAGAACGTAAATCGAAGTATATTTGCGATACCGTTACCAATTGAAACTAGATTTTTGTTTACTTCCGCTTAATGAAGATGGAGGCGCTAGATGTTACTGTTGCAGATGTTTACGGCACAAGCTTGGAAGGGAGTACTTAAATACGAATTAACATGAATATATCATACTTTCTAAAGATTATTTTTGTTCAGGATTGTAGCAATAGCTAATTAACAAAGTATCAACTATTAAGTTTTATAAGTTTTATTGACGTATGTTTCATATTTTTTTTTTATTGAAGTTCCTTTTTCTTAGTTCCTAGCCTTCCGCCTCAAAATATTAAGATTCGAAACTCCAGCTCCACGAGCATTTTCGCCCACTGGAAGCCAATTCCCAAAGATTCTGTTCACGGCATATTACTGGGGATTAAACTTGCATACCAGTCCGCGCCCAGAGACAACAGCATAGTGTTCAGGTCCCGCTCGAGGCGTTCAATAGAAGGGGGCTGGTCCGAGTTCACTAACATAACTTTACCTCCAAACGCACTGTCTTATGAGCTGACGTCATTGAAAAAATTTACAAACTACAGCATTTTCATTCTTGGTTTTACCGTTAAAGGAGATGGAAATGTCAGTCAGCAGTTTGTTCTATCTACAGATGAAGACGGTAGGCAGGAGTTTTAATTTTCTTTATAAGTGGCGAGATTCACGAAGTTTTAGAAAAGATGTATACTAGGTATTGTTTTTCAGCGGTGGCCTACTTGTCGGAGACAAATCTAAGGTGTGTCTTCTTAAGTTAGACTCTGCATGTCCACACTGTCCATACTACAACGTTCACTCTACAACTACAAGAAAGGGAGGCTTCCAAAACCGCGCTCTCGGAGGAGGAAACTTTTGAATAGGAGTCTATAGTTTAGTTTGCCGGGACAGGCAAATGAGCATCAGAAGCCATCGGGACAAATTCGTGAATTCGTCGCCGACCTGTTAATTCATTTCCTGCATGTTTATCTTCCGCGCAACACGTCTTTGCACTAAAAGGCGCTGTAATTAAGTTCAACACTAACCCTTATTCTGTTCTAGTTCCAAGCAAGCCACCTACAGCGCTTGTTCCTATATCGCGCAGCGGAGACTTTCAGATGAACGTATCCTGGGGACCGGTGCCAGATGGGTTTGTTCACGGTGTTTTGCGAGGCTACCGACTCTATTTCAAGAAAACACGCGAAACGGGGCGTGCCGCCTCCTCAGAGACTCGCGTTATCACATTCGGTCCTAATGAGTACCATGCGACAATGACTCTTCTCAAGAACTTCGCCATGTACAGCTTGGAAATAACAGCTTTCACTATCAAAGGAGAAGGACCAAGAACCGAGATTAAAGAAGGAGGTGGGTCTGACGCAAATGGCTACAAAAAGCCGTTAAAATTTTTGTAGTGTTCCGTGATAAAAGGCTCGAGACAAATGTCCTTCTTTTAGACCTTAAAAGCTTCAGTTTTAGATAAACATAAGTAATGTCATCTGACATATATCCGTGTCTCCAACACATATACAGCACTCATAAAATCTGAATTAAATAAGCCATTCCGAGTTGCCTAAAGCCTCTATTTCAAAGCGAGGCTAAGAGAAAATCCACTGATATGAAACTGATGTTCATGCAATTAAAACACATTTTCACAACAAAGGTTTCGCACTTAGCCTTGTTTTGAAAGTGATTGGAACTCGGAAATGGTCTTTACTCTGCTATTTTCTTCGTAATCGCTGTATAATTTTGAAGCCAAGTCAAATGGTAAAGGTAAAGGCGCACACGAGCCAAAGGCCCAAACGGCCGGAGCTTATCCCGGTTTCCCTAGCATGAAGCATGCCTAGGAATATCGCTACTCCCCCCTGCACGGGATGCTAGTGCATCACAGGTAAAGCCCCCAGCAGCATGTCGCCCGTACCCAATGGGTGGGGCGATCTTGCAGCTCTCGGAAGACCTCATGGGATTGGTTTGCAACCGGTTGGGGAAAAATTAAACAAACAAGTTTACAATGGAACCTAGCCCGAAAACAAAAGAGCTGTGACTCATAGGGGAACAATTAAATTAGAGTTCTGAGGAGCTGCAAGGCTACTGATTTATACACCTGGGTGAAGAGAGACAAACTGGAGTAAAGTTCCTTGGCTAAGAAAACAACGCGGACGGGCGAGGCTTGAATCCCGGACCTCCAAATCCGGAGTTCGAGGTGTTGACCGTTCGGCCACTCGAGCCTCCACCAACTCAAATGCGAGCTAATTAATTAAAATGTTTTTTTTTTTTCATTTTGGTTTGTTCCAGTCACCTGCAAGTGTCCTCGAGTGTTCAAGACAAATTGGTACCCATTCTCACCTTATATTAAGTTCGAAAATGGCTCATTGGAGGGTTTCATGCCCCATATCTTAGAACATGCAGTGGAACATTGCTGTAGTGACTGTAAACAGGCCAATGGGAAATCGGCATCTACCATTGACTTTGACTCCGATGGAAAAGGCAATTTGGCCAGGAAATCTGGTGTCGACGAGTTAATCCATAGCATTGACTCGGATACTGACTTTAATCTGCCTGTAAATGGTTACGAAGGACAGACGCACTATTCACTGTATCGCTACGTCAAGTTAGCCGAGTCACCAGGAGTTGCTTTTATCACTGTCATGGATGAGGATGCGAAGAAACATCGACACCGATTACAAAAGAAGTTAACAACCAGAGTGCTCTTGCTCTCCGCCTTTATGATGGTGATGGCCGGTGTTGTTATGTGGATCCTGGTAAGTTAACTTGCTAATAAAGTCGTCTTTCCTCGCCGCCTCTAGGCTCCTAGCGGCGAGGAGCGAAGAGACACAGCTGTATTCGCGGGCTAAGTGAGTTTAAACAGCAAAGGTTGGGAAATATAATCGGTAAATATAAATCCAATGAAGCGATTTCAGTTAGAATTTAAAATTAACTAGAAAGAAAAATAAGCAAATGATAAATCAATCTATTAATCGACGTTGTTTAGGCATCACGCAGTTTTAAACATTTATGTATGCTAAATTAATCAAGTTTGTCCTTTGAAAAAAAAGGAAGCGCGAGGTCTCATGGGCAGAAAAACCGCCGTCCTTTGCGTCTGCATAGATATGCGTCCTTCTCGAGCTCTGATTTGAAGTACGTAATCTGCCTTAACTAAAAGTCCTCTTTTCTAATGAAGTGGCCATCTCTTTTTTAATAGGACACTCGATCAAACAGAGATGAATTTCCCGGCTCATATATTCAAGGCGCTTATGAGGGATTTTGGTGGGCATTTGTTACATCTACAACAGTGGGGTGAGTCAAACATTGTAGCGCAGCAGATAACATTAGTAGCAACCACCGCTAGAGTCAATTATATATTATAATAATTATAGAACCGGGACTTTAAAAGAAGAATGTGGATAAATTACTACCGTGTAGCCAATCTCTTTCGCAGTAAAAGAAAAAAAAATGTGAATTTTAAGAACCCTTGGAATGTAAAATGTTAAATGTTTGCTCAGCCATCTTTTCAAGTGTGTCGATTTTCCAAGAACATTTCTCCACACCATGTTTAGTTCTTTTAAACTTTCTCTTTAAGTTTTGCAGTGATAGATCTTGAATCAGTATAGTAGCCCTTCATCAACGTAGCTCTGGAATACTTTCATTTGTCAGGGAGCGAAAAATTTTCATTCTCAAAAGAGGAAAACGATCAAGAAAGGGCTACCTCTCCCTCCAATCCTGGTAACATGACGAATTCCAGGTTCGAAATTAAGTGTTAATGTTTGAGTTATTTTTTGGAGGTATCCGAGGTATCAATACGCTGCAAAAAGATCAGAATTCTTCTCTTTTTACATTTACATGAAAGGATCTTTTCTTTGTCAGGGAAACGTTTTGATCTGAATGTAAATTTATTTCCAGTTACCAGCGTTTCCTCTTTCGATTTACTTCCCTATAAATCTCGTACCCAGACCTCACTCTGTCTAACAGTAGCCAGGGAGGGTACGAGATTTCCACACAAAAATGATATTTTTATTTTCAAAGGTACGGAGACAAATGTCCGCGAGGGGTAGTGGCTCGCTTGTTTGGAATCACGTGGACATTGAGTGGTCTAGTTGTTATGGCCATTCTGACAGGAACAATCGCCACAGCTTTAACAGGATTCGGTGTCGAAGGGCCCTACATATCCCTATATGGCACCAAGGTTAGTCTTAGTTCTTAGTCGAGGCAAGATCTGAGCGTGACTACTTCAGATTTTCAGGAGTTCAGGAAAGAATTATCCAGCTCTTTTTTTACTGGCCCCTTTCGGAATAGGTCATGACGGCTTTAAGTAAGAAAGCAGAGAAAAAAGAACTTGAAACTTGGCACTCATAAAATCCATGTTTAACTTGAATTAACTTTAAGATAAATTACGTGACATGCCGTAATGCGACATTTTCCCAGAAAATCACAAACATTTCACGATCTCCGGACGGACTAAACGAACCCTTTCCTGCCGTTTTCAGTCATTTTACTGACAAGTAACTCTCAATAGAGACAGATACCTCTCTATGACGATAATTGCGTCTGGTTCCGGGAGAGACTCGACTGCATCTTCCATTTCCTTTAAATCTGTTTTTTATTTTTTATTTTTTCCCCCATAAAGCCATATTGTTTGCTTTTTTCTTTCCTTCTTTAGGTAGCAGCCATTGCGAACAACTCTGACTTTAGACTCGGAATAAGGAAGAATGCCAAGATAAGCACAGGTAAAAATTCACTCGTGAATAAAAACTGTACTTTGTTTTGCCTTTAGGCGCTTTAAGTTCGATTATTAAAGCTATTAAATATTTATTACTGACAGGCGATACCATGTTAGTAGCAATGATAGACGCAGGGTGAAAGCATGCTGTATGAAGTGGAACTATTCAAATGAAAACTTGGGAGCGTTAAAGAATTGTCTATTCGGGTTCACAAGATGAATCCAAATTTTGCATTTTGATGTTGCGGAAATCATCCTCTCAGGCTTGCCCATGTGAAGTTGAGCTCTTGTGTAATACTTCTGGGCAGAGAAGATAGTTCAAGATTTGTAAAACGATTTTTATTTATTTCCAAGAGCATAGCTACAAGACTTACGAGGAGATCAGCCAAGCTCTGGCGAACAGAGAGGTAAAAGGCGCCTTGGTGGACCTTTATGTGCTGTCCTCTCACAAACATCTGTTTGAGGACCCCCGATTTAGGATCGTCCGTATTTACGACTACAAGACCAGTTATGGAGTGGTCCTTACTGGTCATTCCATGAAGCTCGAGGAGTGTTTTACAGAGCATATAAAGGGCGATTCTGCTGAAGTCTATGAGAGCATTGAGGAAAATATTAAGATACTTAAGGTATGTAACATAAATAACACTAGGTCCCTCTTAATTTACAGCTACGTCACCATAAAAAAAATAAATCAGGGCCCTCTCAACTTACAGCTACGTGATGGCATGGACTGAGCTGCGAGTTACGAAAATACAACATTGTTGACAACATAAAGTAACTTGATAGTGATAAACAACAAGGCTGTCTTCCTGAGGGAAGAGCGGGCCTGCGGTACACCAACAATAATCTATAGTTTAAAATGACCTCACACGAAAGTAACTGCTTAATACGAAGACTTAAGCATGCCCCTTCGATGCCTATTTAACTGGGTTGCATGGTATTTATAAGAGAAGCGGAAGTAGAGTGCCCCGGGGATCTTCCGAACGGCCCATTCGCGTTGCGCTTTCGTCCTAATCCCACAACTAACCGGGGACAAGTGATTGGTGCGCTTTTAGACGGACATGGGATTAAAATTAATGTACCAAGATTTTTTGTTGACTCCTCACTGTTGAATTTCTTCTAGGAGCCACCCGACAGTCCAGCCGAACAGCAATCCACAGGCCTGTTTAGAGCCACTTCCACAAAGTTTATCATCGCGGTGACCGTAACTAGTACTCTGCTGATATTAGCGTGTGTCTTGGGAATAATCTTTGAGATGTGCCACAAGAAGACACCCGAAGGTTAGTTGGAGCCTTTTTTTGAAAGTGTTGCAAAACCAAATTTATCAATCACAATGCTGTAAGGCCTCGGCCAAACGTC
>CALNXI010000459.1:97003-121458 GCA_942486025.1 Porites evermanni | reverse complement strand
ACTCCTCACTGTTGAATTTCTTCTAGGAGCCACCCGACAGTCCAGCCGAACAGCAATCCACAGGCCTGTTTAGAGCCACTTCCACAAAGTTTATCATCGCGGTGACCGTAACTAGTACTCTGCTGATATTAGCGTGTGTCTTGGGAATAATCTTTGAGATGTGCCACAAGAAGACACCCGAAGGTTAGTTGGAGCCTTTTTTTGAAAGTGTTGCAAAACCAAATTTATCAATCACAATGCTGTAAGGCCTCGGCCAAACGTCACACTTTTCATAAGACGAATTAAACTCTAATTCTGCTAATTGGGTCAACCTAAATTAAGAACGTCTGTTGGCTCAGGCGTCGAACTTGGTACACACCTAACCCAAATTTAGTAAATTTTCTTCTGAACGAGACTAAATAAACATCATCATACAAATTTGTAATTTATTAGATTAGTTCGTCGAAAATGTGAAGATCGACGTTTGTCCCGGAGACGATCCTCAAACGTTCTCCCCGTCTGAAGTAGACGGATAAACCGTGTTGGACGATCTAAACCCATTCCGACAAACTCAGCTCAGCCAGACGTCGAACTTTTCACGAACTTAACTCACAAAGTGAAAAGTTCTTACGTTTGGCCCAGGCCTAAGAAATCCTCATGAACCAATAACCTTTCTACGCAATTGCAAGTGCTTAACTATTACTTTAATTGTTATGGGTTATGAATATTGGCGCTAAATGTTTTAGCCCATCACAATCTGTCACAGAGCAAACAATCTGACAATGCAGTTTTATAGCTGCAAGGGCCTGCGTTGATTTGTATGCTGGCTCTTAAACCAGGAAGTATTGTAGATCCGAAAAGAGTTAACAAAATAAAACTATATCAGAAACCAAGTACATGTAACAATCTAAGAGACTGAACCGCGAGCAGACAAAGGTCGTTCGCATTGCCATCCAAGATCGGATTTTCGCGCATTTGGTTATACATATGCGAATTTGAACGTTATAAATTCAAGTAAACAAAATCATTATCAACATCATCATCATCAAATGGAACGAAAGATCGAAAGTCGGTCGCAGAAAAATTAAGATGTAGGTAAAGAGGAAGGCTCTCTCTATAGAAACTGGAGTGTCAAAAAAAAAATAATAGAGGAAAGAAAGAAAACACTCGAACCCAGACTCCAAGAATGTAATTATCCTCAAACGCTTTATTTTCTGTTGTAGATTTGAAGCAAAGCAAGGATCTGAAGAATGACATGAGTCCTATAGTGGAGAATTTTCTGTCCAAAATGAAGAAGATAGTGCAGGACATGTCAAAAAGGCATCGTCGTCAGCAATGTGTAGTTATGCAAGCGGAGAAGGATCGTGAAGAACAGGCGGTCGCTTTAGTGAATCAGTATTACGATATGCTAAGCTCGCGGGACATTCGACAAGACTGGTTCTCTAAGAGTCCTGTAAAATCGGAAATAGAGATTCAAGACATCAAACCAACGGTCTGGCCTTTCCTTGATACGCCAAAAACTGGGACACCGTCGTTTATGAAAAGGAGAAGTGGTTTCTACAAACCTAATACCAGACAAACGCTAGAACCAATTGTTCGCGTCTTCGAAGAGTCAAGGTTATGACTATTGAACTACAACAATTGCTAACTCATATTTGACTCATTCGTTCCACGGAATCATGTTTTATTTCAATTAGTCCAATCTTGTTCCCTGAGTCCACGTTACACTTGTCTAGCGGACGAGAAACGGGTATTAACAGTAACAGTTGGGATAAATTAAATTAAATTGATAACCGTATCAATCTCCCATGCGTGATATATACGATACAGGAATATGATCAGCAGTCTTACTCACAATAGTGGCTGGTGTTAATAATCCTTGCAATGTTAAATTTTAAATGACGGGGTTGAGGTTGCACAGCGCAAAGTTAGTGGTAATGAGTTCCATTCAGGAATTGTGCGTGGGGAAAAGGAAGATCGACAACACTTGGTATAAAAACTGAGGGAACTGTACTGGATCAGCCCGCAATTTTGGTAAAAAGAAAGCGCCTGTAGGGCTGTCACTTCAGAATTTACCTCATTCAAAATTTGTCTGTTTTTCATTCTAAGTACGGCCCGGGAGGGAAGCGGGGGCAGGGGACCCCCATATGAAAGAGGGGCTTCTACCGGGGACAGGACCCGCCGATACATCTGGATTCCACTAGAAATACCTCTGCGTTTGTTTGCGCAAATTTGTAGCTGCGAGAATCTTTGCTTTTGAATGCTTTTGGAGATGACAAAGTAGGGACCGAAGTAGGAGAACATACGCAACACGGAAAACCAAGTTAGAAAAATGCTTTCTTCTTCAGCTGAATTATGCTGCCAAAGGGGTCAGGACACAGCCTTCAAGCTCTAGTACTGTCAATAACTCGAGCATCAAGGAATACATTATTACAAGTCCTGAATCTGCCAAAAACAATAAAAAGCAAAACAACAATTCAAACAAATCCCATTCAGATTAAGGTCGCTTGAGCCGTCGCAAGTAAGCCTCTACCTTTCATCCCTCCCCCCTCCCCCTCGGTCTCACTAGGGAGCTTTAGCAACGACGACGGCGACTGCAACGAGAACGTCAAAAAACAGTAGGTTTTGATTAGCAAACAATAATTTTGCACGCTTTTTTGTACATCTCTAGGCCGTCCCTCCACGACTCCGATGTGAAAATGCCTAGTTTCAAGTTTGAAGGACGACGTAAATAAGCGTCGACGAACTTTTCATTTTCTTTTTAAACTCGAGTTTGGTGCCCAAGTAATCAACTCCAGGGAAATTCGCCTACATTCGACATTTTCAGCGAATTGGAATAAACGCGACAAAGTTTAAGAAACGCGAAATCATTTTAAAAGTGACGCTTTTGCTGCCGTCGCCGTCGTCGATGCTAAAGCTCCATGTTATTTAAACCAGGAAGTTAACTTACACCGTTACCGAAAAATCTTACTTTCTTTTTCTTTCCGTTTGAAGCAAAAGCTATGGAAAGGTTACATTACTTGTATTTCAGAAGAAATAATAAATTGAGATCAATCCTAATGAACACCATGTGTTTTTGTTCTTGTAATCTCTACTTGAGTTGAGTTAATACCTGACCCCTACTCCCATTCAACCTTTCTCCATTCCCGATGCGAAAAAAAAAGAAAATCCTTAAAGATTAGGCTGGTCTTAATGGGGTTTGACTTTGTGGACAACTCAGTAATACCCTTTTTCTTTAAACATTGTCAGTGTACACAGTACTGCATGTAAACATATCAAGGAAAAATTATGAGCCATAATTACAAGCAAATAAATCTTGCCATGGACATATTGCAGAAAAATCTGGCCAGTGAAGATGAGGCTTATAAACCTACAGCATTTTGGATGAGTCTCTGGCAACATGATCTTAATTACTCCAGAGGGCTGTCTTACCGACGAATATGCATTTCCCACTGAACAGTGACTGAATCATTGCCTCCCTTTTCATCTTAGTTTTGCAGAGAACTACCTGTGAGGAAAGAAATCAAATGACCTTCAACAAATTTATTAACACAAACTCATCTCCGAGACAAGTTCTAAGAAATACTCGTAACAGAGGTAGACAAAAATTTCGAAACCAATGTCTCTTAACTGTAAGAAACCTTTTCTTCCAAAAAAACAATTTTAAATGGCTAAACAAGTTTCAGCAGGAAATACGACAAACTAACGAATGATGATCACGGCTAACACTACAATGATTCCTTGCGAGAACACGATTACTCACGGTAACAACGATGCGATTTCTCTCTCACAACGACTATCAGCGGTCCACGCACAACTGTTATCCCGGGCGAAAAACACTGTCAAGTTATTCTACGGTCGAAGAACAGCATACACCACGTATGGAACTATGGAACTCTTGGAACGCCGCATGATCCACGTCCTACAAAACTCCGTCGCTAGACGACACATGTGATGAGTATCCACAATGACTGGTCAACTCTTGCACGGAAGAAATAACTACGCGAGCTTAAAATTTTAGAGGATTTATTTAATCATTTATTTGAAGTTGTGCTTCTTGGAGACTAACTGCATACACGTGTCTGATAAGAAATAATGGCCTCTACGTACAGACGGAACAAGTTTACGCAACATTAAACACAAGCCCTAGTATTCGATACTGAAAGTAAACAAAAAAATTCCCCTTTACATTACTTAATAAACCCTAAAAGCAATGATACGTATGTTAAGCTACAATACCGAGATCACTTTTACTTTCTACGTCAACATACTGTTACACAAGCCTTACGTTAAAAAAAAAGTCCATAAAAAGTTGCTTAAAGTGAAAAAAGCAAAAAGAATTCTTTGCCTAATTTAACATAAAATAGTTAATCAGTCCGTTCGATCCAACCAAGAAGTTTGCCAAGTGAAACAGCAACTGCAAAACCGACCGCACGACGAAAGTTATTCGGTCCGTCAACGGCTCGGGTATTCCAGACGCTTAATACCTAAGAAAGAAAACGAAAGACCTATGGAGAAACTACTTCATGGATCACACTGCCTGGCCACCAAAACACCACGTTTTCATTTTTTTTCCTTCAATCTATTTCCAGAGAAAGGTAGGAGTTTTTTTTCAAAATATTCTTCCTAAGCAAAAATTAATTTTCTTCCCACGGGGTTCCTAAGTTCCCAAAGTTTCACTTTGCAGTGAAACCACTAGCTGATCCAGTTGAGTTCTGAACATTGTGACGTCATTTTTATGGTCGATAAGGGTAGAGCACAAGGAAAATTGTTGTAGATTTGTTAAAATTTCACAAAGAGTATTATTGAATCAACCCCAGTACAATGATTTTCTTTTCAAAGTGCAGAGTCTTCTTACTTTACAGTTAAACAAGGTGCCTTTAGAAAAAAATTAAAAAGGGAAAATCAATACTTTACCTGCGACTTCCATAATCTCGGGGGTAACCTTCATATGCTCCAGAAAACCTACAAACAATTTTAGCTGGATTACAGAGGTGACTAACATCAATACTGGACATCTGGGGTTATGGGCATGACTTCAACAAGAGGTAGCATGTGGTCATACACGTAACAGGGCTCAAAAAAACTTGAATTCCAGTTTGTTCTTTGGGAAAGCAGCTCTCACATTTTGCTTGCTGGGCCACTTCCGATTTAACTAGAAGAATACTTGCTTAGACTCTTTCCCATTGGGTTAATTGATTTTAAAAGTACTTGCCCAGCAAGAAAATATAATTGTCCGAGATGACTCAACAGGGCTTCTTTCAATCCCTGGTGTTAATTTATCGGCAGCCACCTTAAAGTACTTCATTGCTGTCAAACTTTTAAGTTCATCCTTCAATGCTTGCCCTAACACACTTGTGAACCACAAGGATACTAGACTACACTGAACCTTGTAACCATAGTCAGAAGGACTGGAGTGAGTGGTCTCACTCTGTATATTCCCGAGCCTGAGGCTATGTTTATACTGTTACGACAGAACAGAAACTATACCAGACAGGGCTTCTAATCACACATAAGAACAGTGATTTCTGCATGATTTCTGTTAAAGAGCCAAGCTGTGCTGCACCGATCTCTTAAGTGGAGATTCACATATCGGATAGGTGTTCATACTACAGTATACCAGATAAACTTTTGTACTGGCACGAAAAGCAGCTACCCGGTATAAAATGAACATAGCCAGAAAGATCAAAAATTGGATCTTCACGACATCAACCCCTTCCAAAGCAACAGATTACCAAAGTTCGGCTGTAGATAAAGGAAAAGAGCAGAAATAATAATGGTACCTTGGAGGAGACCTTGGAGGACTGCGGCTTCTGTAACCATAACCACCACCATAACCAGGATATCCATAGTCTCTTGGGTAAGGAGGGCGTCGGTCCATGTAAGGGTCATAATAGCTAGGTGGTCCTCTGTAATAAGGCCTTCTCGGAGGTCCATAGTCATAGTTGCGGCGTTGATCATATCTAAAATATAGGGAGAATGGGGCATTAAAAAAGGTAAAGTAACTTAAAGCCGGAAGTGGCCCACAAAGAAAAAAGTTAACACAGAATACAAATAAAATTTCTGACAACTGCAAAACTGACAACTGCATTTGTGTCTACACTAGTTTTATTAGCCTGTGAGCACACTTTCAATCTGGGGGGTCCCGAAAAGTCACAGGAGAGCTGCACATGAAAAGACACACAAGTGCGAGGGGCCGGGAAAGAAAGGAGCCTCTTCTTTCCCTCTGCTCCTCATGGTGGCAAAAACACTGCTCACTCATGCAATCTCGTGGCTTGCATTGCTCGCCATAATTGGAGAGCTTGTTCACAGGCTAGTTTTATCCCATCAAAACAGAGCAAATTATATTTCTATTTATGGGATTACCTTCGCTTGGGACAGTCTTTTGCCCTGCAGAGTAAAATTAAAGAAATAGTTTATGAAAATTAAATTAAATTTGCAGTTAAGGACCAAAAAAGCTCAGTTGGCTGGACTATTCTGGCTATCATCCAGGGTTTTGTTTACATTCCATTAATAGAATTAGAAGCAAGCAGAAACATAAGTGAAGATGGAAGGTGTATCTGTTGTAGTGCAGATGAAAGACTTAACTACATATCTATTGCTGTTTTTGTATATGGGCATGGAGACTAAGGCCAGAAGTTTTTCAGTCCCATGAACAGATACTTGTGGCATAAACAAAGTGGTGTTACACGTGTGCATTTCTTTGGAACACACACTTAAGTATGGTATTTATATGTCTGACTTAACATTGCAAACTTTTTTCTTGCATAAGATCAAATTTGACCATTGACTCAACAAAATGTGAGTAACAGAGCAAATTGGGAACAAAGCAAACAGCAAATGAGCTGACTACTGCCTCAGCCACATCCATTTTGTTTTGCACCCAGACGTTATGTTATTTTGCTCTTGCTCTTTTCTTTTGTCTGTTTCCATTGATTCAGTCACTGGTGTACCCAAGGTTTAAGACCTGGTCTCAGTGCATTATGATCCACTGTTGGGACACTTTTGCCATTGAAGAAATAGACAAACAAACAAACAAACAAAGTTGCAATTAAAAACTTACCAGTGTCCGCATTTCCCACATGAGAAGCATTGATCTTCAGATGGCTTTCCTTTTGTTTTTGCGTACTAGAAACAAAACATCAAGTGTGTAAGAACAAAATGTGGTCAATAAGCTGAAAGCAAGCTGGCCAATGATGATTTTACCACACTTGGAAGTATTCTATGATCCATAACTAAACAAATGCACGTTTACTTTTTTAGGCAGTAACAGAAAAAAAAAAGAAGAAATTTGCATCCTAGTGTTTAGTTGCAATTGTCACCCTGCCTTGTTGTCTGAGTTTGCAGAGTAACTTTAGCATCTTTCTAGATCGACTTTCCTATTTTTTGCTCCAGTTTCTTGCCCAATGGTTCACAAAATTATTTGATGTGAAATAAAACATGGAAAAATAAATCAACTCACCTGCACTTGAATGTGAGTTCCACTAAATTCTGAATCATCTAGTGCATTCAGAGCATCTTCTGCATTTTTTTTACCCACCATGTGCTGAAAATATATGGTAAGCAAAACTGTTCATCAAGCTTATTAGGCCTTTATTTTCCTTTGTTTCTGAGAGTGACATTGGAGCCTCTGTATGGGCATTTCAGACAAAATTGAGGTCATGGTGATTGTTATTGCTGAAACAATGATCTTCAATATCGAAGTGATGATCACAATGCCATTCCGATCAAGTTTAACAATGTTACTGGTGCAATGATGGCAAAGGAATCGGCCAAAAAGTGAGAAATATTGAGAGTTTTTATTTTGCTTATTAAACCTGTTGTTTTTGTATTTTCTCATTTCCTTTGTTGTCATCGCAGTTGCTTGAACTCTCTAATGGTGGTTCCCAGCAAACTATTCCTGATATGTGACAATTTCATTGAAAAACCAAGGATTGGATGGAAAACGTGCAATGAAAACAACGTCCACAGGTAAGAATAGGCTAGCCTGAGAAAACAGCTGACATTTTGCGACGCCACCACTGGTTTCCCCCTGAAATGAAGTCTGAGAAACGAGCGCAGAAATTCCATACTGATGACGTGTCACTACCCAGACCTGGGTAGTGCATCTGATTGGTCGTGTCATGTTGGAAATTTGACTCAACCAATCAGAAGCACTACCCAGATCTGGGTAGTGGGACATCATCAGTAAGGAATTTCTGTGCTTGTTTCTTAGACGTCATTTGGTTGGGAAGCCAGTGGTGGTGTCGCCAAATGTCGGCCGTTGAATGAATGAATGAAGAGTCATGGATGCGAGGACAGCAGGCGTGCACTCTTACAATATATTTTAACATGTGAACAGTAAGCTCAGACGTCAGCCTGTTTTCTCAGGCTAAGCATAGGCAGCATCATTATGAGTTTGTAACAAAGGAAAATTATATAGAAACAAGAACAAATCATTTCATTTCACTACTATCTTTCTACAGTCACATGAAAGTGAGAGAAGTGCATGAGAGGATAAATGTCATGCACTAAACAGCCGAACTTCACATATTTAATAAACAAAACAGAATGGCAAGCAACAGCAAGCAAACGAAGATAATGGATCCAGAGCTGAGAAGACAACTTGAAATTTGACTTCACTAAACAATCATTTAGGCTTAAGCTTACCACAAACGCATAGTTTTTGACAATATCGCACTGGGACACCTTTCCATACTTCTCGAAGAGCTCTTGAAGAGCCCCTCGCCTGCAATGGTCTGGCAGATTGCCTACGTATAATTTAACTTCTTTCTCTTCTTCAGCGGGCTTTTTATCGTCACTGCTTTCCTCTTTGGCATCTGACGTTGCAGCGTCATTTTTTTCCGTACTTTCTTCTTTCTTGTCATCCACTTGTGCAATATCGTCTTTGGTCTCTTCCTCGCTTGCCATAATTCGAGTGTGGGTAAAAGAAGAACGAAAGAACTCTAAATTCAGATCACAGAAACAGCGTCCAAGATGGCGACCTCGTGGAACGAAGGAAAATGCTAACCCATCAGTCCTAGCAAGAATAAAATGCCCAGCGAGGAGACTGGAACCAGACTGGGAAAGTAACGCCTTGCGGTTCCTTGCGCCAACTTCTTTGCGCCCCCTTGCAGAAAACATGAAAATCAAAATGGCGCTTGATAAATGTATTTTATACTTGGACGAGAATTTCGCCAAACTTCCAGATAACGAAGAAACCGTAGGTGTTCAAAAAGCCATAGAGGAAGCAGTTTCAGCCTTGATTAGAAGCGTTGGCGAACAAGATGCAAGATTCCTTGGCAAAATTGAACCGTCAGGCAGTTTTTACGAAGGAACAAAAATACTGCAGCCTGATGAATTCGACTTTGTCGTTACGCTTTCTAGACTCGCGGAGTTTTGTGATATCGCGTACCGGGATGGAGGAAAACCTCATGTTTTAGTGCGGTTTTGTCCTTGCGAAAAGGATGATATGTGGCATTCGTGGGTAGATTTTTGTCAGGAAATGTCTAACGTCGAAATCGTAGATCCAATAACAGGAACATATTCGATTATAGATGGTCCCTTTCTCTACTTAGATGGCTCTACCCTGAAACAGAGGTTTTATTGCTTACTGAGAGAGGCATTTAAATCTGTAACATGGCCTGAAAACCTAAAATTCGTTTCTTCTACGGGGTTTGCTTTTGACAAGATTGGTTTGTCAGGTGCAACACAAGCTGCCGTGTCAGAGAAATTAGATTTTCTGTGGAGAGGTAATCTGAAAGTGTCAGTGGATTTAGCCTTAGCCATAGAATTTAACGGTTGGCCCTCACTGCCGGGGCTATTTGATGAGTTGTTGGTAGAGGGACATCCTGCATATTCATTAAAAATGGATATGAAAAATTCTGGTTTCCATGCTGTACCAAAACTAGGAGTTATATGGAGAATTTCATGGTCTAGGGCAGAGACAGCCATTTTGAATTACATCTTTAATCGAAATGAACAAGCTGCCATAAGCTATCGTGTTGCAAAGATGATCAAAGAGACACACTTTGTTGAAGTCATAGAACAATCGAGTTCAAACTTTCCCGTACGTATTTGTGAAAGCTATACAATAAAACATTTGTTAATGTACCTCTGGTTATCAAATTCATCTTCATCCGAATGTTTAGCAAAGGGTTGTGGTGAAATGCTCTTGGACCTTCTCAAGCTGCTGGTTGATGGACTTAAAACAGGTCACTGTAAACAAGTTTTTGCAAATTTCAGCACAGTAAAAACTGGCCCTCTGCTTCCGTTCCTTGCTTCAGCAGTGGAAAAGTGCATCAGAACTCTTTCTGAAATGCAGAATGTAGAGATTTCTCAAGTTCCAAGGAGGTGTGAGGATTTCTTTAAGGATGAAATACATGTTGCATTGCCACGTCCTCCGAGAAAACTCAGCAGTTATAAAATAACCAAGATACATTAAACATTGATAGGAAGTAATATACCCTGTTTCCTTTGCTGGTTATTTAACATCTACAAATACATTGAATTCACCCAAATGAAGAACTTGAAATCTTTCTTTTAAATGATGAAAAATTTTATGCCGTTTTAGGTAATTATGTGTTTTAGAAATGTAGTCAATTTAAATTTGTAAAAGCAACTTGAACGGAAGATTAGCTCTGTCTTGTAGCTCTCTGAAAGACAATTGAAATAAAGTGAATAATACTCATGAATACTACTGCCACAAGACATTCATATGTGTGACTTTACTTGAGGAAACATCACTTTTCTAAGGAATTGATTCTAAAGTGAACTATACTCAGGGGCACCCAACGAGAATATAGTTCAAAACCACTCAACATAGCATTGTTAAACGTATTTTAGTATTTAAACGGTAGATTTAGGCATAATTTTATCTCCTAAAAATTTTTTATCTGTTCGGATTTCCTAGCTGAAAGTCTAGTGATCCGAAAATTATAGGGATCAAAACTTACCTTTTCGAAAATTTCAGCCAGAAAAATGGCTCCCGAAAATTCTAGGTGACCTTTTTAGGGTGAAAATCGGTAAAAATGGGCAATTATACCATTTTTTAGCTGTTCGAAAATCCTTGGAGAGGCAGGCAAGCAAGAAATTTTCAACAAATGTTCCGAAAATTCTAGATCTCAAATCGTCTTCCGAAAAGACATTTCCCGAAAATTGACGTTGGGTACCCCTATATACTGATCCAGAAAGTGATGAAGATAAGAAGAGGACCATCATCACCTATTTCCAGTCCCCTCTCATACAGCAAAATTACAGTGCTTCATAAATATGGTTTCCCAGAAAAAACTGTTCTAACGAGCCTTCGGGTAAACTTCTTTGACAGAAAACAACGCGCTTTTGGGACTCGATGCGCAGCAAATGACTATTCAAGTTCAGTGACTAAGTCAGAGATCCGAAGGTTCTTGTATTCTAAGTCATGACCCTAGTATTTTAACCATCAATGCAAAAGCTGGCATCGCCATCATCGATTTGAACTTACCACAAGTTGACCTCACGATTTTCACTTGAGAAAAGGTGTAAAGCGAGTGGAGCGAGCTTTTCTGACCGCGAAGAGGCCGAGCGAGGGACGAAGTTGCGAGAGGTCGTCCTTCATCCCACGGAGTATTCCTAATAAGACGAAAGACTTTTTCGAAAGTCTTTCATCGCCGAGAGGCTGGGAGCAGTTTTCTTTTACACCCCACACAATAGACAGTGCAACTCTAACCGTAGCCTATGTAGCCTGCCTTCATCGCGCGTTCCGTTTTTTGTTCCAAATTCCTTCCTAAGCACCGGTTTCGCAGGCTATTTTATCCGTTACATTTCAAGATCCCTCCGGCTAATTCTCAGAGGTACCCATGCGGTAATCGATAGAGATCAGCTGAGATCACTTACCTGATCATTTTGAGCATTTATATACACCGATGGACATGTGCTTGCTTTGGACTCATCTTTATTTTAGAAGCAGACCACAACTTCTGATCGATGCTACAACGGATACTAAGATTCCGTCTCAAAGTAATGAGAAACAGCATCCATCTGCTGACGCCCTCCTCACGTGCCTCTGCATCTACCCCCTTAAAAAATGTCTGATATCTAGTCCCGGGAAGGGGTACTCGATATATCCCTGGGTGGGGAGATGCGGCGCGGCCCCTCATACCCTGACCCAGTTTAAGACAAATATCGCTGATTTTCCTACCCTGTTTAAGACAGAATTCCCATTTTTGATACCCTGTTTAAGACATTTATCCTGTTTAAGACAAAAATTGATAAATCGATACGCTGATTAAGACAAAAAATGATAAATTCGATACCCTGTTCAAGACAAAAATCCCGATAAACATACCCTGGCTGGCCGCACGTCGCCATTTAGCCCTTATAAGGGAGTACCACCCCCCGGGTATCTAGTGTACTTACTGACTAGAAATTCACGAACATGCTTTGCAAACTTTGCGAAGACAAGTAGTAGATGAGATTTATCTTTGGCTATTTGTTCCTACAAAATTTTTCGCAATAGTCGACATTTTGGTCATGTTCGTCTCACATGCATATGTTCACTGTTTCAGTTCGCGACGGTTGTTTCGCTACTTTTGCTAATGTCCAGTTCAATGACGTCTTACCTCATTTCGCTAACGTTCTTGATTTCTTGAAAGAGCTGAAGATAAGTAGTAAGAAAAATATACACCCACCCGAATCGTGACCCGGAAATAAGCCCTTAACTGATACTGGCTAAGGATAAGAGAATTTTCACCCACGGTCTCCACGAAGGCTCTGCTGGTAGCATGCATTTACATACAGTCTGCAGCAAGATTTTCCTTTCTATCACGTTTTTCCTATTTAACGAGTCAGAGTGGAGCTGAAAACATCTAATACGAATTGATTACTGCTTAGGGAAAACCGACATTACTGGAAATAGCTTTATTAACATACGCCTAGCCTTCAGTTATTCAAAATATGAGGAAAACGTGCATTTTTGAATGACTTCGAAGTATGGGAGCGCTATTTCAAATCATTTTTGGTATCTCCCCTCGCCTCCCTTTAGTTATGAAACACTCTTATTGTAATTTTTGGCGAAAACTATAGCAATTTTCTCAAAACTTCTAGGGAAAAGTTTGCGACTGTGTCGAAAACGAAAATTTCCGAGTTTATGATTCACTTCCTATCGTACGAGCGGGAGACTGGGAGGAATCTCGATGACGTCATAGCGGCAATGGCGGCGGCGTGAGGTGGGCATATCCGGTAAGAGACAAAACGCGAAACTGCTGTCGCTTCCTTGTTGTGATAGTCCATGAAGAAAAGGAGAGTGTTGGCCTTGTTTTGACTGACTTTTCATCGTTTCTCATTAATCAATGAACTTGGAGAGTCATCCCTAGTTAGTGAGATCGATATAAGTTTGGTGAAAGAACTCTGTGGGCGCGGCGAGTTGGGAATATATCCGAGTTTCAATTTCCCAACTTTACGATCTGAAACTCGCATTCAAGATTTTGGAAATTGGAGTCGTCTGTCTGCATAATTGTCTCGGAACGATTATTGATAATTGTTATAAGTCGATATGAGGTAAGATTGCAAAGTTCTATTGCTTTGATCTGCTTGTTATTTGATGTGACAGTCTATGCATAACCGAACATTCCGAACAAAAATTGATTGCATTCTCGATATACTCTACCGTGTGTTTGTATAGTCTGATTTCTGATTCCCACTGTTTTGTTATTCAATCAATCGTAGGTACTTTCAGCTTAAAAAATTGGTCAAGTCTGCGGTATTTTGTTGAAAAGTAATGGTTATTTCAAAGCAATTCGGCGTTGGTATGTCGAACATGTTTTAAACCTCAATCATTCGCTCTCGCTTCGGAAAGCCTAAACTTGTATTATGGTATTTAGCGCTAGATTGCAGTGCTTCGGGCACTATATTTTATCTTTAAACTGCAAAGAAATAATTCCATATATGCGTTTGTACTGAAGTTGTAGCTTAAGATGCTTGATGACGTTGTCGGGATTAGCTTCGTTTCATTACATTTAGCACGATGAAGTAATGTAATAACTCGATCTCATCTGGACGAAAGTCTTTGCGAGGATGAAGACGTCGTTTAACAAAGGCACGCAGCTGAGCTTCTATGGCGGGTTTTACTGCTAATTATTCCATAGATCGAACTTTTCTACTGGCATGAACATCTCTCTGGTATTGGATTTGGTGAAATTGACACCAAAAATTCTTGTGGAAAACGACATGGTCGTGCTCAGCTTTGTTTCGATCCTCGAAAAATAGAGCAATGAATTTCAGCTTTTAGAATTCCCTCCACGTTTTCGGAGTGTTCTTTCTCGTCAAGAATTGTAATGATTATTTTATAAACTTTGCAGTTTTTAGATAGTTTCCTCCTTACAGTCAGTTACAGCAGTAAGATCAGGGGATCTGGGCCTTGTATTTGTAAACAGTAAAAATTCCAACCCTGTTGGTGAAACTCGAGATCAGTATACCTAATACTTGATCAGCGTTCGATCGAATTTAATAAATTGTGTTCGTTTCTCTCGTCTTCTATTATACTTTAAATATACACCTGGTATGATAGCTAAAAGAGTTTTTGTGGCATTGAAAATATTTATATATTTGTAGTGAGTCAATCTCTTACGTTTTGCTTCAAAGAAAATAATATTGGCTTTTAATTTACAATAGTAGCTGGATTGTAGTCGCAATAGTCTCACATAAACAAGATTGCTGATGGTAGCTATTAAAGTGTTGGTAAACCAGGAAGACATATATTTAGAGTTTTAACAAAATTTAGTATTGGAAATTCAAGTTCTATGAAGTCGACTATAGCTTTCTCGTGTCCATCTGGTAGCCTTGGCACATATATTCTGTTGTTTCAAACCAAGATACGATCTGCCTCAGTGTTATTGGGTAATCAGACATGTGTCCCTTTGAATCTTATCTGCGTAGATAATATTTTTCTTCCATTTTCATGTAAGTCAGAAATATCTGAGGTATTTTGTATGCTTAGACATGTTCAGTAGAATTGTTTTCCTTTGAGTTTAGTTGGGGATTCATTGCTATGTAAATATGCACTGTTTTCTGAACAAAGGAATCTGTTCTTTTAGGGTGTTATTTCTTTAAATTTAAAAACAGTGATTTGGATAAATTCCATTGCAAATATTTCCAGACAGTTTATGCCTAACATTCACTTTTTGGAGGTACATATACAACTAAAAGAATGAATCCTGTATCTTTCTCATAAACATTTTTGTTATCATAAACTAAATTAAACTCTGCTGGGATTAAATGGCAAGTTTGGTAATTTCCTCATTCTTACGGATAGTGTGGTTACCAGGTGACCTGATGCAAAAGACTGGAAAGGGTCCGAACAATAACCCACACCACAATGTTAACACATTACTTGACAATTAGTTTCTACAACATCAAGAAACACCTGTGATAAGTTTTCTAAAAAACTCTTGATATGTCACCAGGGGTTTTAATAAGCTCTGACGGCTGATGAAACACATCGGCTACTTTGCTCATAGAGGTTGGCTACTTTTTTACAGAAAGAAGAAGCAACTTGATTGAATAACGTTAAAACCAAAAATATATCATAAAATCTGAATGAAAACGTAACTATGATTTGTTTTCTGAAAGGCCCACTGGTTTTACGTTATGCTTTAGTCATGTGAACGCTATATTTCAGTCATTTTTTCAAACGTTTCTTACAGGTTTACGCAGAATTTGTTTATGTGCA
Source organism: Porites evermanni (assembly GCA_942486025.1). Lineage (NCBI taxonomy): Eukaryota > Metazoa > Cnidaria > Anthozoa > Scleractinia > Poritidae > Porites > Porites evermanni. Next base: position 105,794 of record CALNXI010000459.1, on the reverse strand, counting down.
AAAGTACGTAATTTAGTTTTCATCATTTTTTCATTGCTCGTAGGAATTGATTGTGACTGGTAACTTGAAAGCTACATTTTCTTGAATGAAAAACACGCTCCTTTGTCCTCAGATATAGTCCCCAGAATGCTGAAAATCACATTTTTTTTTAAATTTCAAAATTTTCTGGGGCGGAACGCGCTAAGGTCCTCCCCCCCCTTCTAGAAAAAGGGGACCAACAATCCCTTGATACAGTCGGTTACTCTGTTCAAACCGCTGGCTACTTCAATTTTTATTGAAACCCCTGTGTCACTGAGCTAGCCCTGTAGTCTTCAAAATGATCAACTTGTTGGCCCACAAACTGGTAGTTGTGCTTGAGTTTTCAACATTTTTTGGCATTCTTTCTTTGATTTATAAGTCGTTGTTATACTGTGGAAAATTGTGTGTTATTGGTTTATTTTATATAGCTTTGATTTCAGTGTAAATTTTGTTTTCTTTCCTGCAGTGAGCAATCTATCGCCCAGGCACGGGCATCTGTCATGCTCTACAACAATGAAAGAAAGGAGTGGGAACATTCGGGTGGCTCATCAGGAATCTCCAGAGTCCATGTTTACCATCATCCCATCAACAACACATATAGAATAGTTGGCAGAAAAGTCCAAGATCATGCGGTATGTTTCCAACTGGTTTATGGTACTAGTTTTTTTTGGGACAAATTACTACTTGCGAGAGTGTGAATTCTGTCTTGAAGTCATATTTGGCTTCATTCATCAAGATTTTTTACGTATTAAAAATGCTGACAACAATTTGTGTAATTTTTGTGATGTTTTTGGCCTGGTGAGGGTGTGGATGGGTTGTCCTGTGGACACCCTGTTTTAGGATTAAAAAGAGATATTTTTACATCTTGGTTTTAGAGCTGCTGGCTTTATTGAGAGTTTAGGAAGAGTTGAGAGAGAGAGAGTTTTTTTGGCCAATTTGGAAATTTAGATGCTTCAACTTTTCAACATTTGCTGGGTTAAGGGTTAATAATAACTTTATAACTTTAATAATAACTTTATTTCTATAGCGCTCTTATCCTATGTTCAACGCGGTTTGCTTCCAGACCTATGTCCATGCCTTCCTGGCATTGCTTGTGGACACCCACTTACAATTTCCAGGTCTACAGTTGTACTATGTTGTGTTATAGGTGGTTATAAACTGTGCATTGGCAAAGGGATTAAAATACAATGAAGCAACACCAACTTTTCACCAGTGGAGAGACCAAAGACAAGTTTATGGTTTGAATTTTCCAAGCAAAGAGGATGCACTAGTTTTTGGCCAAGCTGTGTTTTCAGCGTTGGAAGATCTCAAAGGTGGGGGTTAGTTATAAAATTATAAAAGTATTATAATAATTGTAATATTTTATATGTCTAGAAAGCTGCTATAAGAGTATCAAATAAAAGTTTCTGAATGAGTAGGAAATAATTTTGACAGTAGTACATGCTTAATTAAAATACCAGATTGATGTAAGTGTCTGTGTGCTGCCCACAGGCAGGTCCTTCCTCATAAGTCTCGATCTAAGGTGCGTCTCTTGGCCGCTACCTAAGGTCTGCCATCCTTCACTCAATCCAGCATTCCTTATCGAGGTCTTCCCAGTGGCCTTTTTGTTATTATTCGCCCCTCACAACTGATGGGACAAGATGGCCATGCTATAGGTTATGACCAAGCCATACTCTGTCTTCTTTTGATAACAAATATGATGGCCCTATCAATCTTCACTGAATTGCCTCAATACTTCATTACAGACTTTTTCAGACCAAGAAATGTTTATGGGCCTTCCTCCAAAGCCACATCTCACAGCTCTTCAGCCTTCAAACATCCTCTATTAGGTGCCTATTCCCAAACAGATACCTGACAAATTTTCGGTGGGCAATTAAGGCATGAGACTTTTACCCTGACAGTGTGAGGATTGACAGTGTTTGTAGAGGACCAGATCTTTTTAGAAAAACTCTAAAGATTTCAGAAGTCGTCTATGAGAGTTACTAAACTCAGTTCAATAAAATGATTATTCATTCTGACCTCTTTTCTTTTCTCACATTAATTTGAGTTTATTTCACTTTATTGTTTTTCAAACAAGAGTCAGTTAAGGCTGTAATGGCTCAATTCTCCACCAGGGTTGAGAAATTGGTCTGCAAACATGAGCTGGCTTGCAATCAAAATTTATGCAGGGGTGAAACTCCTGCCTTAATGATAAGATTTCGCAAGTATTCAAATTGTTGATGGTATGTGATCAGTGACATTTTGGTAACTGATTTTTGTACTTACTTTAGGCATGGCCCCTCAACCACAACCAATTATTCAACAACAACATTATGCACCATCATCTCATATGAGCAATGGCAGAAATGAACCGGAAGAGATATCCTCGCATCACCGGGACCAGCCACAGTATGATACTTATGACCAGTATTCCCGTGGAAGGGTACCATCTGCTGGACCAGAGCGGACCTACCACAATCAGTATGACATGCAGCGTGACAGACAAAGCCCTAGTGTAAGTTTTCACTTTTTATCATTTACAAGATTAAGTATCAAAATTTTTTATGCTACTGACCGAAGGTCAGGGGCCCGTTTCTCGAAAGTCCCAGTAACTTTACGGGCCCGAAATCAAATATTCAAATGGAAATATAAATAATAAGAGCATGGGTCCTGGCTAGCAAACTACTCCATTTTGTTTCATTAACTGACAGTTTTATCATGTTGGATGCAAAACTATTGAAACCTCGATCTTTAATGTAAATGGAGATGGCTTACCGGGCCCGTTAATTATCAGGACTTTTCGAGAAACGGGCCCCAGGTGCCTACTAATAGAGGTTCATGTATCGTTTGACTCACAAAATGTTTGTTTTTAGCCCAGTGCAGTTTCCTTGTCAACTTCTCCTGGACCACAGCCAGTCGTCACACAGTCAAGTAAGTTATCACGTGAACTATTTATAATAAATCCCATTTTAAAAATTGGGCTGATTTCCTTAGGATTATTGGATCCTTATACCTACATGCGAAAGTGTGCTATTCAATTTGCTGACTGGAATTTCCAGTTTCCTTATACAAATAAACAATATACCTTCCTAGCTTCTGTCTTAATTAAATATTGATCTTAACACTTGCTACTCTTTGATGATCTCACCAACAGCTGCCCCCCCTGCTCCACCTGCGCCTCCAGTTCCGGCAGCACCACCAGCTCCTCCAGCGCCGCCTGCTCCGCCTGCTGCACCCCCTCTGCCAGTAGGAGGTGGACCTCCTGCTCCTCCTCCACCCCCAGCAGTTCAAAGTGGGGGAGGTGGGTCATTGGCTGATCAGATTGCTGCTGCAAAACTTAAGAAGGCCTCAAAGGTAATATTTTCAGGTTCTCATGTCAAACAGATTTACAACATTTGTGAGCATAAGAGTGGATTAATTTGTCACTTGATAATAAATACAACAAATGATCTTGCATATGCAGCTCTCAATAGTTTTTAGAACATGACTGGTCAATTACCCATTACTTTTTGCCCTTGGAAAAATACGGACGGAAGCTAGTGTGTGCTCAAAGCTCTACATGTCACTTTCTTTGTGACAGCATCATAGTTCAAGGTTTGTGTCTTAATAGTAAGGGAATGTTTACAAAAACGATTACACTTCTTTTGTCAACTTCTTGCGTGCAACCTTAACTGACTTAACTTGATGGTTGCACACTCCATGTTTACCATTTCTTAAATTTATTTTACCTGTGTATGATGTGTATTCAAAACAGGCATCTTTAGGCCTACCCGTATGAATTTCTCTGAGGTATTCTCACATATTAATAGCTTCAGTGAAGCAATGCTGTAAAGGTGCGTAGGAAATTCAACTTGTGTGATAATATCTCAAATTCTTGTGACCTTTCTGGTTGACTAATCATACATCATGTACGTGTAAATATAATATTAAGGAGAAATTTGGAGCTGATCTTCATTGAGGGTTAAAGGGTTGAAGATTGCTCACTTTGCAGAAAAATTATTTGGTACAGAAAAATATTTTAATGGATATCATGAAAAGTGAAAGGGTTTAAGAGGTTGAAAGAGCATTTATTCCTTTCAAGGCCGAGAATGAAGGCTTCAGAAGTGACAGAGCCAATTCAGCAAGTCGTGGGGGCGGAAAAAATATGGGAGGTGGTATGGACATGATGGCGGAAATGCAAAGGAAACTAGCGGCAAGGTCTGTTCCATGATTTGACTTCTACCTTGTTTTAATAGCAGATGTGATACAGGAGACAAGGGGTCTTAACCCCCTTGAACCCTTCTCTGATTATAACCCTTATTAGCAATATTCCAAGAGGCTTGACTTGCTACCAGACACTAGCGTACGTTACCACTGTGTGACTCCCGTGGCTCATAGCTGTGCCTCTACCTTCCTCGCTGTGAAGGCCAGAGTTTTATTTTTGTAGTTCATGATTTGACTTAGCCTAAAGTATCTTTAGAGAAAAGTCTTAAGTTACTTCAAGCTAATAAGCACTGATGTGTATTTTTTAGAAAAGCCAAAGAAGAAGGAAGAGACGTGGAGGTAAGAGTGGTTTGGTCCTGATAGTTAATGTTGCTTATTCATGTTTTTACCTGTGAGCTACAATAATGATGATTCAGCTGTGTTCAACAGATTTTTCTTGTAATTCTTCACTCTAGCCCATTAAAGAAGAAGAAAAGCCTGAAAGAACTGGTAAGTATTTGTTAACTCTTAGTTTGTGGGCATATTTGTAGACAAGAAATTGTGTCAGTTTGAGGAACTGAAAGAGCCCTTTTTCAACTGATGGTGACAGTTGTTTTGTCTTTTTTAAGGTCCACGCATAAGCACTAGCAATCCACCTTCAACTCCTGCATTTGGGAATAGCAATTCCAAAGCCAATTTCCTGACACCAGCCAAGCCATCAAGTAATAACAACGGAGTCAGGTAAGAACATAATTGTTTCATAACAATGACAATTCTACTCTTTGGTAGGTCAATTAGGCAAGTGCACTGTTTTAGGACGTGGCAAGCAGGGTCCCATGGGTGTCAATACCAATTTCTTACTCCAAAGGTATAGCATACGCTGTAGCTTATTTTCTGTGTCTGCAATTTGTGTGCCTTATGTTGTAAGTATGACAAGTATAAGGAGAGGTATACTGTCCTTACATGATGTAGTGCGGAAACTCAAGAAAGATTGATAAGTAACAAGATCACTGCTGTTGAGTCATTCCTCATATGCAGAGAAATCACTCAAACAACTTCTTCAAATCAATGTTTTGTTGCAGGAAATCAAGCAAGAGTGAATCACCATTAAGTAATGATCAGTTGGAGGAACTGAAAACAGTAAGAGTCCCTAATTAGAGCTTGTCTATTTCTTGCCTTTTATCCTCTTTTTTTACTTGTTTGATTTGTTAGTTTTGCTGAGATGTTGCTGTAAATTCTGTAATAGTCATTTAAGAAAAAGTCTGAACATAATGAATCTTTTCGAAATATTATGAATATTGATCTTCTGTATAATGCCAATAACAAAAAGACAAACTAAACGGTTTTCTGGCCGTGTGAGTGTGTGATTCCTCGTATCCGTACCCACATAGTGTAACCAATCAGAACGCGCGTTTATAAGTAAACCTCGTTTTACTTGTGTACTTATATATTTTGTCCCAAAGTAAAATCTCAAATTTTGCTTACAAACCAAGTGGCTAAATGGTTGGTTTTAAGTGTGGAAATCTGGTAAATCCTCCCCAATTTTTTTTCAGGAATTACTGGCTGAATTTAGACAAGAATTAGATGCAGCAAAAAGAGAAATAATTGAAAGTAAGTCTGTGTGACTGAAACCACTGCATGTTTGTGAACTTGTGCGTTCCATATCCGATAGTATGGACGGTGATGGTACGGTGGCGAAAAAGTCGCTTAAAAGTGAAGTCTCGCTGTTTTCAATCTTCATAGCGAGTATTCCATCTCACTTTTTCAAATGTAGGCGAACTCTCCTGCCGTTGAATTCCTAAGATTTCTTTTTCTAATTCATGAAATGAGACATTTTCACGTCGGAGTCGTAAAGTGGTAGTAAACAAATGTACAAAAAAGTTGTTGTTTGACTTGTAAACTTATTGCTTTTTGACGTTTTGCCGTCGCCATCGTCGGATCTTAGGTTTCAACTAGTGTAGAGCTCCCTGTTATTCGCATCTTGTAGAAATATTTAAATCGTTTTGGCTACCATTGAATTGCTACAACTCAGGGACCGTACTAATGATACACCTTTTATAACGGGTCAAAAATGGCCCACTGGTATCCACATCTGCTGTGTTGTCGATTAGTCAGATGGAGTAATCAGATAGTTTGCGACTACAATGTAGCCCGACCAAACGGGAAACAAAAATGAGCGATTGCCAATTGATTGTGGAAAGTAGTTCCGTGAGTGCTACGCCTTTTAACGCTCTGCGATTGGCTGAAAAATCCCTCCTCAACCAATCAGGGGCTCAGCCCCCCAAAATCGTGTCTTATGTCGCTCTTGCTCGCCCGTTTTCCCGCCCTTCCGCCAGCCACAAATAGCGTTGGTATCTGATTGGTTCATTTGAATATCTACGACTGTTGTGATTGGCCATAGAATTAGGCCCTTTGCAGCTAAATAGACACATGGAACACATGGTACAAAAACAACTAGCTGGAGGTCCAGCAAAGCAAATGGACCTTTAATAAAAGAAATAAAACTATTTTTTGTAAATTACGTTAAATTCTTTGTTTTTCTTGCGCTGTTAAAGCGCACAGGGTCGATTAATTGGTTTTAGATTTCTCAGTTAAAAAGAGCTCTAAGATAACAAAGTCTTTACTTTTCTTTCAGCTTTGAGACAGGAAATCTCACGAATTCGGTGAATCAATTCTAAAGCTTCCTGAGGAACAATTGAATTGGGGGAAACCTCTGATTAATGGAGTGAACTGAGAAGATTATTATCTACTCCTACGTCGATAACTATATGAAAGATAAAATTTCACAAACGAGACCTCTGGACGGAAGTCTTATAGGTGAAAATGTATCGTAGAGCAAAAATTTTGGTATTTTTTCGCTTGGTGCGCGGAAAGCCATCTTAATGAGTCAGGGACAATTATATGTGTAAAATAGCATGAGGCACTCTTTGTGGCTCTCAGATAATGCCTGATTAAGACAATGCGTGTTAATTGCTAAGAAAACCGTGGGCAACAGACTACATCTGAGATATTTATTGAGTCGCGGATAGGGTCGGGTTAAATACAAGCAGGGGAAGACTGGACTCTGGACATATAGGCTTAGTCTATTCAAGCATAAACACGAGCAACGTCAGTACGTAGACGCAGTTACCTGCTAATTGTTCCCGTTCCTCGCCCATGAATGAAACGGGTTGTTTCTGTGTTTGCGTCTGTTGTTTGAGCTTAGCCTTCGCCGTACTTATTTCTATTCCCGGATCAAACGTCGAACTTGACTTGTGTCAAACTTTGTTATAAGGCAAATGAGTAATAACAATAGATTTTGCTCATTAGCATTAGGTTTGGGACTTGTGAAGCTCGACGGTTGACCCGGGCCTTAGCCTGCGAACGCAGACGTATTTCGGGTCGTCGCTTATCTCCACCCGAGTGGAGTGCAGGTGAAGCGACGACCAGAAATACGTCTGGGGTCGCAGGCTACCCGGGCCTTGGTAACCACGGCGACGACAGCAGTGTGAAACGTGCTAGTTAAGTATCTTTCCGTTTTTAAAACTTATGGCGACTATTGTACCTTTCTCAATTTGTCAAGTGTAGCCGAATTCTCTGGAATCAAAGACCGCACCTTAGTTCAAAAGGAGAATTGAAATTTCTTTGTTGTGCAGCCACGTTCTCTATAAAATGTCGCATTACCTGATTAGGAAATTTTACGCATACCTTTTGCAGAGGTTTGTCGCAGGCTTAGAGGACGATAAAGAAATGCACCAATGCACGTGTAGAGTTGTTGTTTTGCTGATTGAATCTATTGTATTTATAACGTTTTCATTGTCGTCGCCGTTGTTCAAGTTCCCTCCCTTTATGGCGGCAGTTTAAATCCAGCTTCTGTTTGGCGCTTTACAACGTGACTCATGATGAATATTGTTTGTTTCATTTGTATAATAATGATAGTGCGGTTTCCTAACCTGGCTTCCAAAGTACTTTATTTTTGATCTATTGTTCTACTTAGTGTAGTATATAGGTAACGTGCATTGCGTTTGCCATTTTATGCCACCATTTTGAGGTTAATATTCATACACTAGTGCATGAGTGTTGCTATTTCACTACAAACTTGCGTATTGTCCATAACTTGAGCTTCGTTCAGTTTTGCATTCATGTGATGCTTGTGCATGAATGTCGGTGCTCCCAGTTACAGGGTTTGTTTATTAGGGTAAAACGCGTTGGCTCAGTTTTGTTGAACATAGCAGGGTTTTAATCATTATCAAGCGACATTGTCATACAATAAAATATAGCAACGAAGCAAATGACGGTAAAATTGTAAAATAAAATGTATTGAAATTTGTCTCCTGAGGTTAGTGTGGTTACTGCACTGTAATTCACCATATATTTGCACAACTCCCATAATACACCCTGTTTTCCCCCCTACCCCCGCCTCCCGAAAAAAAAAAAAAGCATTTTCTTGAATTTCCCTTAGGACGACTGTAATACCCAGGAGCAGGAGCAGAAATTCGTTTTGTAAATTCACCACCGCTTGTAAATTTGAATTTACATTAAGTTAATGGATGTTTATGATGTCCCTGATGCTGTAACCTGCGCAGCGATCAGGCGATTTTTTTTTTCCCCGCCCAAAAAAAAAAAAAAAAAA
>CALNXI010000459.1:68497-96856 GCA_942486025.1 Porites evermanni | reverse complement strand
AGATGGTAGGACGAAAATTCCTGGTGACGACTATGTGTCAGCGCTTCTGTGCGCATGATTTTGAATGTTAATGAGCCTGCGATATTTTATCCTACCAGAAAGTTACAAGGCAAAGGATGGTGAGTGAGATTTTTGCCTATTTTTTGTCGTAAGATTCCGTTACTCTCCTCCTTTTGTCTATATCATGACATTTAGGTTACCTTCGTACGTGATCTTCATTGAAAGTCTTGGATTACTTTGCTTTAACCATTGCAAAATCGACGAAGAAATAGACATCCCCCAGACTTTCGTTTGTTCTGTCAAGCGTACACGAGCTTCATTTTTAGGTTTTTGTCTGTGATGTGATTGTGTTTGATCGTTGTTCTCTACAACATTCTTGGTTTAGCTCATCATCTTAAACCTTAATTAAGTCTTATATTTTTTTGCTGACCGCTACGTGCAGTGATACGATCCTTTATTGTGGAGTAGATAGTTTATATTCGTTTATGGTCAGTTTAGCTTTGTTGATCAAGAATTTAGGGTAAATTGTAATGTTGTAGTTGTTTTAGTAGTATTAATTGAATAAAACGTTCACAACTCTTTTAACTTTAATAGTCTTGGTGTTTTAATCTTTGCTTTCAAGACTGGTCAAAGAAAATGAGTAAAAGATAGAGTTGAAGTAAACAACAAATCATTACGTGCAGTATAATGTCTTTTTGAAGATAATATAATTTTGATTTAAATGTTAGCTTAACTTTTAAAATTGTAAAAGTAGCCTACTGGTCATGCTTTCCATTTACAACAGGGTCAGAATCAGTCTGGAAGTGGAGGACCTGGAGGAGACAAAAAGGGAGACAAGGTAATAATAAGTGTTGTTATAAAGATAGAATTTTGTTTCCCCAACAGCAAATGCATTTGTTGGTTACTTTGAGGTTTTTCTCATCGCCTCCTTTCTTTCTCCTTGCTCTTTCCTTTTCTCCTTTCCTTTTTCTTTGCTATTTTTAACCAATGGTGTCTGAACAGACGACACTGAAAAATATATGCATTGCACTGTTTCTGACAACTGATGACCACTCATAATTTGAACACATAGAAACTGATCTTCATGGGCTATTTAACAAATTACTTATGAAGAGACCATTCAGTAAGTGTGTGTTAAATATGTATAGTCTCAGTTACTATGAAGTGAACTCTGTCTTGCAATTACCTGTACGTAGGACAGAAGCTACCCTAAATGAAACAGCTAGAGTTGATCCTTGCAGTTCTTCAATAAGTTTCTCTAGCAAAAACATGATTGATTTAATGCCACACTGAGTCTGTCTCTATGAATTTTTTTTGACTCAGAGATCTTAATATTCTATGTAATCAGTGATGATAAACCTGCGCTGACAACAATATGAAAAAAGATATATTTTTGATTTTAAATTCTGTTATTGGTCAGGACAAGAAAAAAAAGTATGAGCCCCCAATCCCAACCAGAGTAGGAAAGAAGCAGAAAAAAGCTAAAGGTCCTGATGCTGCTAACAAGTTACCTCAAGGTGAGGAAAGAAGAACTGTTTACTTTAATTTGCCTTAACTCCTAACCCATTTCTCCTAGTTCAATATTGTTATGGAGACTGTGTTTTGTAGATCTTCCTTTTGAGTCTAAAATTAAATGAAATCCTATTCAAACCCAATCAATAGAGGCACTGAAGGGATCATAGAAAGTGTCCGTATTAACAGGGTGTCCTTATTAAGCATGTCATATTATTTAAGTGAAAAAAAAACTCCGTTTATTAGAACAAAATACTAAAGAAATAAAAGAGGGCACTAGTATTGTCAAATTGAACATTTCTAGTCTTCACGAAGCCGTCATTCCGTGGCTTAAATGCATGGAAACACTCAAAAATCACTCATTTAGCTGCATAACTTGTTTGATACCAAAAATTGACATCCACAAATGTTCAGTTGATAATGAAGTGTCTGCATTAGCAAGGTTGTCTTTCTATGAGAATCTGTTGATTGGGCATGAAATAAGTGTCCGTTGTCCACATTAATGGGTGTCTGCATAGTGTGTTGAATCATTTTGAGAAAACTATCCAATAAGACAAACTAGTGGCCATCTTGGAGAGGATACTGTTGTAAAGAGATTACCAGTAAAAAAGGTTTAAATTTATTAACCAGTCTTTGGTATCTGTTTAGTAACACCACACAGGAATTGTAGATTAAAGCTGCTAAAGTTGGAAAGAATAAAAGATTATCTTTTGCTGGAAGAAGAATTTATCCAAAATCAAGAAAGACTCAAACCCCAGGAGGAGAAAAATGAGGTATGAGTTAAGCATTTTGCTTAGACAGCTGTAGCAAGTGTTTTTCATCAATCATGGTAAAAACGTGTAGGAAAGCTAAAGAGATGCTATATGGTAGCTTAAAGTTTTAAGCTTCTAAGAGACAGTGGCTGTATGTTATTGTATCTGAAGGGTTTTGGAGCAAGTTTGTGTATGTATGTGTGAACTCATTCCCACAGTCTAAAAGCTGGATTGCATGTAAGTTAGGGTGTATGCTGCAAAAAATCTTAATGTAAGTTTGCTGTATGCATTTGATTGCAGGAGGAGAGGTCAAAGGTTGATGATTTGAGAGGCACCCCAATGTCAGTGGGAACTTTAGAGGAGATAATTGATGATAATCATGCCATTGTGTCTACCTCTGTTGGCTCGGAACATTATGTCAGCATCTTATCATTTGTTGACAAAGATATGCTTGAGCCTGGCTGCACTGTACTGCTTAATCACAAGGTTTGTTGACAAGCAATCAGTTTTTGTTTTCTTTTAGATGGAAATAACCTTTGACTGCATTTTGAGATTGTTATAAGAGCACAACCACACCATAAATGTAGCTACTGCTGCTGCAGCCAGATCTAATTTGCTAAGATTGACACTGTTGTGTGTTACTGGCACTGCCTTTCTTACAAGAGGTGTCCACTCTATGGACAGTCATGGTTACCTTAACACGGGTAATACTGAGACAATAAACTACTTTAGAAGATAATTAGGACTGACATGTTGGCGACAATAATAACAATAACAACATTCAACACACTTTTATTTGGTCATGTTCAAGTTTAGCTATGGCAAGTCAAACACCACTTTCCCAAATTCTATTTTGTCTGTTTTGTATCAGTTTTGGTGCATAAAGTCACAAGGAGAGTAATAATACAGAAGAATGGCTTGGACTTATTCTCCCTTTAGTCCAGAGATGGAGGTATCTTTAAAGCTAACTCTATGCTAAAAATTAATAAAGTTGTTCTGTGTTGTCAGGTGCATGCAGTAGTTGGTGTCCTGTCTGATGACACAGATCCCATGGTGACTGTTATGAAACTTGAAAAGGCTCCTCAGGAATCATATGCTGACATTGGGGGACTGGACCAACAGATACAAGAAATCAAGGTATACCTTAATTGCCACAGAGCAGCCTTGCGAACACAGCGGTAGCCTAATAAAGCCATGTGTGAAAGTTCTGAGGCACAATGAATCTCGAATAGATGTAACATGTAGTAATGTAAGGTTACATTTATGACGTAATGCAGAACAGATAATGCATTGTTTTCAAGCGAACTTGTGATGCAGAACAGAGAATCCCGTGCTCATCCAATATCCTAACCGTCCTCAACCAATTGTCGGGTGGACTCATTTGCATCATACGCATATAGGTAAAAGCTTTTCTGGTTGGCACTTAGTTATATGACTGTTTCTTAAAAATCATGTATTTCCACAGTAGGGGAGATAATTAACCAGTTGATGTAATTTTACATTTACAAAAGTGGAAAACTGACCCAAGTGCTGACTTAAGTGTCCACCTTGGCTCTAAATACAAACTGCTCCGAATTGCGCTGGTTGTCATCATCAAAAATATTAGCTCTGTTGAACTGAAACAAAAGAAGGAGTACATCCTTGAGTACATGCAAATTAGGCTTTGGGTTTAATTATAATCCCATTACTCTGTTGCTTCTTAGGAATCTGTTGAACTTCCTCTAACACACCCAGAATTGTACGAAGAGATGGGAATAAAGCCTCCCAAAGGAGTGATTCTGTACGGTCCACCCGGTACAGGTGAGTGACCCAGTCACACCTCCATTCTAACTGCATAATTTTAATGTTAGTGAGATGAGTAAGAATCATTTAAATGACATGGTGAAGCAAATATGTGATCAGCAAAACAAGGAATCAAGTGCGTAACTTGCATCAAGTCAATTGAGACTAAAAGGTGAAACACTTGGTAGGTGATGGACGGAGGAAAAGAAACCCGCATTGAACTCCACAGTAATACATGTATAAAAACAACAGTATGCAAATATATTGTGGACTGATTAACCAAAAACTGCAATTAATGGCTTGAAGAAAAAAATTAACTTGCGAACAAAAGTACGATACAAAAATTCTCAGTGACTAAACCTGTGTAGATGCTTTTTAATGGATATTCTGTGACTTTTCTTTTTGTAGGAAAAACATTGTTAGCGAAAGCAGTCGCAAACCAAACAGCTGCAACATTTCTTCGCGTTGTTGGATCAGAATTGATACAAAAATATTTGGTAAGAAAAGTAATAAATTATTTTGTTTATGTCCCCTGAATGTATTCATGACTTTGTGCAGCTTATGTTCTGTTCCAGGCAACGAGGTTACACTATGTCAGCTGATGAAGAGAGACATTTCAAAGCAATGATTCTTCATTAAAAAAACTATCCTGGCCAAGCCTCATCCCACAGATTTGAAGCCCCAAATAAATCACTCACTATGTCTGACATAGGCTATGTGAATTGCCTTGAATGTACTCGCAGTAGTAAGGTCTTGTCTGCAGAAGATCTTCACTATGAACAGTAGATCTAATGTGTGTCAATGTTTTCATGTGTTTAGGGAGATGGTCCAAAGTTGGTCAGGGAAATGTTTAGAGTAGCAGAAGAGCATGCGCCATCGATAGTTTTCATTGACGAAATTGATGCCGTTGGAACAAAAAGGTAACATGAAAAGCGAAGAATAATCTTAAGTTGTTTTGTTTTGCTACGGGATGTTTTTTCTTCAAATCCTGTTAAAAGAAAATCCAGAGTTCTTATAGCATCTTAACTTAAATGCTTTATGGCTAACCTTGATTAACCAATTTGTTTTTCAGGTATGAGTCCAATTCAGGAGGTGAGAGGGAAATTCAGCGCACCATGTTGGAACTTCTTAACCAGTTAGATGGGTTTGACTCCAAGGGTGATGTCAAGGTACTTGTTATCTTGCAGTGGCATTAACACAACTTGTCGCACTGCACAACTAAGTCTTAAGATGCCAGATGAGAGAATTAAAATGAAGCCACAAAGATCTTGAAAACCTAACTTTATTGGCTTTAGTAATAACTAGTTTTTGGGGTGAGGGTTTGATTTGAATATTAATATTTCTGTATTATTTTCTAAGTCAATCCTGTGAATTGTTCTGGAAAGCTTATATCTCCACGAAGGAACAACCTTAGATAGGACTTTCCTCAACTTAACATAATTGTAATTTTTTGGCCGTGTGCTTAATGGCCTGTAGTTTGACCACATTGTAAATGTTTGTATTGCTTCAAAAGCACAATGTGAAACAGGGTGGTGTCGTGTGATTTAGATAGGCATCATTCAACTGAATGCAGTGCTGTGATAATTTGCTTTGAGTGTTGTAACTAACGTGCCATGTCCCTTGTAGGTTATCATGGCTACAAACAGAATTGAGACTCTAGACCCCGCACTCATTCGGCCAGGTACAGTGTCTTTACCTTTAAAAATAATTTGTGTATATTTTAATTCAAATAATGTTTTTGGCACAGCTTAGAATAGTATCTGATGAAGAGAAAATATTAACAATTTGAATCTGTGTGATGCATTTGTTATTCCAGAATATGCATGGAACCCCAACTGCCATTCTCTAGCAGAGCCCTGCTAGAGGTCCCTGTCAACTTACTGTTTCAATTTTTTTCAAACACAAAATTGCAGTTTTCCCCAAGGGTCCAAAAATAAAATTAAAATAAAAGGTTGTGATAGTAGAGCAATAAATTGAAACATCCAAGTAAACAAGTCATTCAGAGAATTCCCAATAAAAGGGGTGTTACATACTGGGGTGTTAGTTACAAAGGAGATTGTAACACTGGTATTTGATCATAGTTTACTTTTGCTTTTTACTATCCTTAAGGGCGCATTGACCGGAAGATTGAATTCCCACTTCCCGATGAAAAAACAAAGCGACGCATATTCACAATTCACACCGGCCGGATGACACTGTCTGAAGATGTCAATCTTGAAGAGTACGTCATGGCCAAAGATGACCTATCAGGTGCAGACATAAAGGTAGGCCAACCAAATCATAAAAACCAGACCTTGGTTTAACAACGCCCAAGTCACTGGTGAGATTTGTGGCCACCATGACCCCCCATTAACCCCATGTGCCATTTGGATGCTCTGTTTTTTATTATATGCCTGGCCAGGAGCTCATTTCCCTACTTATGGGCTCCTAGCTTGGCTTTGCTATCTGGGGGTCCAAACCTTTTGCCTCCCATACTTTTCATTCCTGGCTCCTGCCTCTTTTTTTCTTGGTCCCCTACTTTGATTGTGAAATATTAAACAGTGTTGAATAATTTCTCCCTATTTCTCCCACTTTCCGCCCTTTTAGAACTCTGACCTTCCCCCCTTTCCACCACATCGTCTTTACTCTCTAGTTTCCCCTTCTATTAGGCTGTGTACAGACCTCCCCCTCCCCTCGGGAAAAATCGAAAAAATACGATTATTCCTCTGGGGAGGGGGGTTCTGTACATGGGCTACCCTTCTACCACCTCTCAATGTCCTTTGCTTAATGTGATGTTCCTCTGAATGTTTGGGTAAAAAAATGAAAAAGAACCTAGAAATTAATCAGGTTAGAGCTTGAAAACGAAATTGGATTTTTTTCTTTCTCGTTGTTATTAAGGATTAGCTAACATTGTTTTACTTGTCATTCTCTTAAATAGACATGGTGTAAGTAAACATGAATTTTTTTTTGCAATTTTAGGCTATCTGTACTGAGGCAGGTCTGATGGCGCTGCGTGAAAGAAGAATGAAAGTCACCAATGAAGATTTCCGAAAGTCTAAGGAAAACGTTTTGTACAGAAAAAATGAAGGCACGCCTGAAGGACTTTACCTCTGAGCTGTAGAACCTCCCTTTCAACTCTTGTGTATTAAAAATAAATTGCGTTAAACTTTTGCTTGTCTGACACCGTTCAACGTGTTTTCTCTCGTAAGGGTGCTGACTGTTGAAACGAGGAAACTTGACAAGTGTCTTTTGCAAGCAAAAACTTGTCACCTTCATAACAAGAGTACACTAAAACGTCCTACGGGCAACAACTGTCTCTGTTGACTGCCTGGACGAAAAAAGTTATTTTCTCGACAGTTTTTTTTTTCAAGATCGTTGCTGGCGTCTTGGATTAGCCCAAATCGGTCAACAATAATTTGGAACTTCTTCTATGAATAAAAATCAAAAAGCTGTTTGGTGGTGTTTTGGAACGGTGACAGGGCCACTTGGAATACTGACAAAAGGTTTCGACTTTGACTTGAGGTCATCTTCAATTTTTCTTAAGGGTAAATCTTCGTAAAATGGTCTGGGTGCCTGCCATATTGGTTCAAAGTTTGAAATTCCTGTATTTTGTGCGTGGTAAACATGAGTCAAGAAATAATGTTTAGTGATATTGCGGAGCAGTGACAAGGTGGATTAGATTCCGATTTTTATTCCAAGGTGAACAGTTTTGATTACCTTTTTGAATGGCGCTTTTCAGCAGGCACGATTTAATCGATTTCTATGATTAATGAATGAAAAATGGTGTCACTTGAAGAATGTGCTATTGATTTTCTTGTAGGTATAAAAACGTCTAAGAAATCGGCATATATAAGAAACCTCATTTTGACAAAAAGTGTAAATAACTTCCACATTCATTTCCCTGACTTCTGCAAGCAAGCCTCAGAGCGATCTACAATAGATTTGAACCTGTAGGTAGGAAGCCAATAATGACCATACAACGCGCTGAACAAAATGTTGGTGACATTTAACCATAAAATGCTATGTTAACATGAAAGTTGACGCACAAATTGTGGAAGAGAAGAGTGCTGACAGACTATTGCCTATCTGAAAGGGTTTTCTTACGTTAAGCTTTATTAAACGAAACCGAGTAATCAGAAACCTGAGGCGAATACAGTTGGCGCTAACAACTTCACGCTGGATGTTTTCGCCCCTCTCTTCTTAAAACAAATCCCAACATAGCAAAATATGACATCTACGGAAATTTCTTACCAATTCTAAGGACCGTAGGTTCCCGCTTCGACAAGAAATATAGCCACCAATTCCAGTACTTCTACCATCCATTTTCCAGCTGAGATGAAACGCTTTATGCTAGGTAATTTATTCAAGCTCTTTTGAAAGGCTTTCACATTCGCACGCGCCGTTTGCCACCTTCACATTTTTTCCTCATTCTTCTCAAATGGCAAAATAGCGTGCGACTGTGATACCCATCCAAAAAGCTTGCATAATTTACCAAGCACAAGGGTTTTCACTGCAGCTGAAAATGGATGCTTAGAACTGCAATGCTCTATTTTGCCTTGTTAAGATTTGTTTGGTGCGTTTCGATTTTTCGTAGGATTTCGAAGTTATTTACATTTTTTTGCAAAAATGAAGCTTGAAATGTATGCCGATAAATCAAATGTTTTTATACGAGTAGTAATATTTTCTTAAAGATCAACATTCTTCAGAGGGACGGAAATGTAGAAATCAGTTTAATCTTTCCTGATGAAAAACGCGGTTACCAACACACTATCAAATAGGTTTTGTCCACCTTAAACAGTTTTGTCCAAAATTGTGGCCGATAGTTCCACTAAGAGATGAGTGGGAGGCCATGGGACGGACCAATGTTTGAAAATGAGGGGTTCGGCTTTTCGAAATGGCTCAAGACGACGGCTGCATTGAAACCGACGACAGGCTAATCTTAAAAAACAGGCCTTAATGGTCGGTTTGGGAAAGGTTACAAGTGTGGCCGAGGACAGAGCGGAACTCGAACCCGGGAGTGCCGCATTGCGAGTACGACGCGCTGACCACTCGGCTACGCTACCTCCTAACTTGAAGAAAGTTAGCCTGCGCGCGAGCAAGCTCTCTATTTCGAGTGGCAAGCGAAGAAAGCCGCGAGAGAACGCGCGCGCGAGTGGAACTCTCGCACTCGCGTATCCTCTCGCGTGCAGCTCTCGCGTGACGAGAGCTGCACGCGAGGAGAGCTTGCTCGCAGGCTGAAGAAAGTTGAGCCTCTCTCTGTCTGTCCCCTCCAAGAAACAATAAGTACAACAAACAACATCATAAAAATATCATTATTCAAATTCACTAAAAAAATATATCGATCTGGCTAAACCAAATAATTCTCAATATTTTCTAAAAATTCTCTTTAAAAAGTCTCTAACAGATAAATTATATTCTCATAGTTTAATAAACCTTCCCATTATAAAGGGAGGCTGTGATCAATCCTAGTTTTGCAGCAAGTTCTTGATCTTGATAAAGAGCGGCAATCATAACCAGTCTATGAACTCCACTGCGTTGCAGTGAAAGCAGAGCGATACAAGGTAGATCACTGAATATCAAATCATTATTACGACACATCCGGTAAGGGTGGAGTCCATTGTCAGGCTTCCGTGAGCGAGACGTTCACTTCAGCATTTCCATCTTTAAAAACAATGCCGGCCTAGAGGGAAGGATGAGTAGCGGATGATAAGGAGAAGACAGCAGCAGCAGCAGCGAGCGGCAGCAGCACCTCTGGTCTAAGACAAAAGGTACAGCTACGGGAAAAGGAGCGACAAGTTAGTCACTCAGAAAACTACACAGCGTACGATTAACTAGCTTCCTATGCAGATAGATGTTTTAGCAGCCAATGGATGAAAATATCAAAGCATCGCCTCTTCGTTTTCCCGCCAAAGAAAACCCTAACATGGAGAAGGCATTGTTCGATTGGCCGATTCTGTTGCAGTATGACGTCAAAGCGAAGTATAGCTTGATTTCTAGAAAGTTCTCGGGCATAAAATATTTTTTTACCCGAGCGTTCGCTTAACCAATCACATGCCACGCGCGTTTGTATCCGTTCGATAAACCAATCAAATCGCCCTATTTCCGTTCGTTTGTTGTTTCTGTTTTGTTCGCACGATTTCATTTCAAGGTGATACGAAAATCGCTCTATTCTTTTAGCCCGGATTCTCATTTAACCATCTGGATCCCCTCGTTCAACTCAAGTACGACTCAGTTCGTCGCAAAAATTTGACTGACAAAGGGTAACTAGCCTAAGTACAGCCGTCCCCTCCCTTCAGAAAAAATCGGACAAGAGGAAGAAGAAGGGCTACTTCTCCGATCTTTACTGAGGGAAGAGGGTTGTTCTGCAAAGGATGAACAGTAACTTGTTTTTCGTTTTTTTCTTTTCAAAGCTGTCACAGTTTTACTCTCGGTTGTCAACTTTCCTTCATACCTTTCGTTTCACATTTCGCGCGTTCTTGGCCTACGCAAAAATACGGTTTGTTTTGTAATCCGAGGACCGACTAGCGGAGAAATTTTATACCATGACGCGTCACTACCCAGATCTGGGTAGTCGATTGGTTGAACCAAGTTTCCCTCGCAGCACGACCAATCAGAAGCACTACCCAGATCTGGGTAGTGACACGTCATCAGTATGGAATTTCCACGCTCGTTTCTCAGACTTCATTTCGCGGGGAAACAAGTGGTGGCGTCGCCAAATGTAGGCTGTTTTCTCGGGCAAGCTGTTTTGCAGTCTATCACAGAATGTGTTTCAGCGATCAAGACAATCAGCAATGATGCAGTTTTTCCGGACGCTTAGGGTGACTGCAGTCACCCAGATGGAACCATTCTATGTGACAGACTGGTCACCATAATAGTATCAGCATTGTCTCGATCATCGATCATCCCAACCGTCCCAAACAACAATAACTAAAAAAGTAAATGTTTACTCACTCTCTCCCCATCACCGGAGTTCTTTCGCTTTTTCTGAATCAACTGAAAACAAAAAAAAAGGAATTAAATTGAAATCTAACATGCAGGGTATAACCAGGATCCCGGAATTTGACCAAAAGACAGTGCGGGATTCGGGAAACGTTAAATGGGTACGGGTTTGACTGCCACCCGCAAAGCGGGATTCGCCGAAATTTGGGCACGGATACGGGATTTGGAAAGAAAACGATATTCAGGATAGCGATGACATAAGTTCGGGATGCGGGATTCCCGTGAAAGGAGCGGGATTGCGGGATCGCGGGATCAGGACATCCCTTTCCAGATCCTATAACATAATCACAAAAATGAAGTAGTAAGGGAGATAACAGAAAGATTTTATCATAGCTAGACATAGCTTGAGAAGGCATGCTGGGTTACTGGTTATTAGCTCTGGCGTCAAACCTTGCCATCGCTTTTTTCCCTTAGTCTTCCATCGTTCGACAAAGCAAATGGTGGTCTCTGACAAGAAAAATTGTTGTGATCCAGAAATTTTGCTATTTAGCCAAGACGATTTGAGACACCAAGGTTCCCACAAGGACGCCTTCACACCAAGAAATGTAAGTGTATACTCACCACATATGCTACTAATGCAACGGCTACTACAGCTAAGGTACAAACAACAGCAACGAGTGCTACACCAGTCTTTGATAATCCACTGCTGTCTGACTCATGTTGTTGTTCTTTATTAACAATCCTTAGATCTTCAAGATACATAGGTGACGCTAACATGGCCTCAGCATCAGCCACTAACGTCAAACCACTAAAGTGAATCACTAGTTGGTGGTTGCGAGCCTAACGAAATAAAATTATTAAATCCCTGGTTAAACAGCCACTTAAATCCCTCCCATTTTGAGAGTGAATGTTGAGAGACATCAGATAGTGCCATTTAAAACGCCCGGTAACCACAATATTCTTGCACAAAACATGAATAGATAAACACGTTCATTGTCAAAAACGGAAAAGAAGATAAATTATACTGCGCTTGCACAAATTCAACAAAGTCATAAAGCGAGTCGACCGGCTTCAAGACGACGTCGAGACAAACTTAAGTTTGATGAGTTTAGATTTTTTTATTGAAATGTTCAATAGGCTCTCCTTTATATGAAAAAGCACATGGAAGACAAAACGCTCCAAACTGTACTCCAGTATGAACTAAATATTCTATTCATTGTCACAATCAATATCAAGATGGTAACTAAGAGTGCGTAAGTCCAAAAAATGAAAGTCGTTCCTTTTTGCTTGGACTTGCGTTACAGGATACAGTAAAATATCATAGCATGATGAATCAGATCAATAAAGAATTGCTCGTGCCTTCCTCTCTTAACCTCAGTAGATGCACGCAATTTCTAATGTACAACAGTTTTGCATTCTGCTTCATTTATCCTCTTTTTACACCCTCCGTGCATCTATGGCTATCGTCGCAGTTACTTACACCACCTGTTATAAGACTAGATAGTCAGTAGTTGAACAGCCCTCACCTTTGCAGTGATGTCATCTGCAAATTCGTTCAGGTCTCGTCCACCACTCGTCGGTACAACAGTGAATCCTACTAAAATGCTGCCTTCTTGCACCTGACAGACAAAGATTCTTAGTGTTAGGGTAAAACTAGACTGCGAGCAGTCTCTCTTTTTCTTCAGTTTTAGTGAGGGGAGCGAAGCCACTGGTACTAAGGTTTCTCCCGTCTCCCGCCCACCTACGGTCACGCGAGTGGTCATTTTCGTTTCTCGCGCGTTCGTTCGACGGACTAAGAAAAAAGAGAGACTGCTCATAGAGTAAGGTAAAACCTGAAAATAACAGCTCATACATAAGAAGTAAAACTGCTTATACATCCCTTGACAGCAACTTTTTAGCATTTTAAAACGTGTCGGTTAAGTCTTACTGTCCAGCTAATCCTAAGAGATTAGCTCTCAGATCACAAAATTCGATTGATTGATTGATTGATTGATTGATTGATTGATTGATTGATTGATTGATTGATTGATTGATTGATTGATTGAAAATGACACACCTCAGGTCCCTGAAATTGATTGTCCTTCAATTTAAACATGGTAATCAATTGCTTCTTCAAAGATCTGTGGAAGGAACATAACATATTTCTGAGTGATCAAATGCTACACTGGGAGGTAGTGTACAAAGTAGCAGTGGGAGAAATTGATTTGGTGTTTGCTATAACACAGCTGTGCATGATTTCTGAAGTACGCTGTGAATGCGCATATCATGACATACAGTGTATTTCTGCAAGCACTTAGTATACATGTTTTTAAGCGGGGAGGAATTTGTATTGGTGGTATTAATTTAGTATGTCATTACGCAATAAATCGGCTCTCTGTCTTAAAACTTCTTGGCGACCTAATTTGAGGCACACCCAGATTTCCCAGGTTTTTTCTTTTCTTGTTTTTTGAGAAAGGTGTTTTCCTTTTTTTTAATTGAACACTATTGCATATTAAGACTCCTACCGGATAGTTAACCTTGCGAAAACGTTCTTTGGCCTGTATTATTTCTCTTTTATTGCAAAGGAAGCCTTTTATTCAAAGCGGACAATAGACTGCTTGTAGTCCGCCTACGTCTAGTTCTTATCTCATCCAGCGCGTTTGCAAACCACGACGTTATTATTACGCTCTCGTTTCTCGCGGCAAGCGGCTTCGCCGCTCGCGTGCTTAGGTTTTGTGTGTAGTAACTTTGCCAAGAAAAATTATAAGAGACTGCCCGCAGTCTAAGCGGACAATCATTTAGAGATTTTCTATATTTGCACAGAGTAGGTAACTACACTCACTCTTTAAATGCCTGTGAGACATTCCTGACTAAGTCAAAACTGTAGTTGAATGTGAGTCCTGCGTGGATGCTCCTAAAGGAAGCAACAGATCTCAGATGAGCTTCAGAGAACGAAAACCTTACACTGAGTGGTAATTTCACATTAAGTTGCCACAAAATTATGAAACTCTACTTACAATAGCTCTGGACCTGCAAAACAGAGAAGAAAAAACATCATGTTAGAAAATTCCTTGCCTGTTCCAGGGTTTTGGTTAAACACAACGAGAGAAAAATTTTAAGCCCAGAAAAAAAGAGAAAGCGCTCACAATTACTTTTCCCATTTCTTTTTGTCTTTATATGAAATAGATAACTAATGGGTCGAATTTTATGTCAGGTTCAATTTTTTTAAACCTCAGTTTCCTTTGTCTTCTAGCCTCGCTAGGGTGGGGGGGGGGGAGGGGTGGCGGAGGAACTATTATGGGCCCGCAGTAATTGGCACCATGCACTGTGGTGGTGACCCTGCCAAGATTCGGTGAACCTAAGTATAAAAAATAAATAATTAATAACATGTACCATCATTGACATCACATTTGGGTTGTCCTCTAATTCTAGTTCCAGGCCACTCTGTCCCATCCTCTGACGCACACCAACAATATCCAGTGGATCCCCAGCACTGCACTCGTGCATAAGTTCCATCCTCATTACACTTGGGAATGAACGCACCAATGAGCCTCTTCCGTGTAGCTTCATATGCCTTCTGCTGGCATTCTGTCATACCTGTGAGGAAAAAACTGCCATTTCTTACTCAAACTTTAACTACCTCTATACAAGTTTGTTATCTAACTATCATTGCATGAGACGTGCCAAAGAAAAGAAATTTAACTGCCTTTTTTTGTTAGGCAGGGACCTTGTATAAGGCACCATCAAAAAGCAAATGTTTGTGGCTCAGAAAAAAGAATTACATGCAAGATCAGTAAAACACTTTCAAGGTAATAATGATGGCATGGAGGACCTCAGGTGCTCCCTAATGATAACACCGTGGCAAAGCCTAGGATTCACTCCAGTCAAACATCCCACAATAGTGCTGTTAGAGCAGTGATTTTGTTACCTCTGCGTCCTGCATCCCTGATGCATAAAAAACATCAAAGACGCAAAGTAATTCATGAAATGCACCCTGTAGGACACAAAGAACGATCGATCGATTTGAAGATTTTTTGGTAGAATATCCGGTTCACGCGGTTTCTGTGGCTGGTTGTTTAAAGATGCATATCTATTTCACGAAAATTCATCACTATAAAGTGCAAAACAAAGCTTCATACTCACATTGCACCTGCTTTCCCAAGCTGTCATAGAATTTAGGTTGACATGCATCTGTTCCACAGCCTCCCATGGGTGACACACACTTAGCATCAGGGTTTTTAGTGCAGGTAGCCTTCTTACAAACATCTTTGCATAACTGCCACTTCTTACCATTGTCACAGGTGGATTCAATACTAAAGGCACTGACTACAGCTTAAAAGACAGAGTATAATTAAAAAAATAATAATAAAAAATGACAAAAGAATTAATTTCCTACAGTTTGCTTTCTAACGAGGAGCTTGGCCAAGTGACAAAAGGGTCATCATTTACTATTTCAGGCCACATTTAAGACTGCTGCTCTTAAACTACTTGTAAGATTTGCTACATGATAATCCTGGTAAGCAATGATGCAGCCAACTTGTTAGCATTTTATTGCACTTCTCCCCAGTATCTTCAGTAACAACTGGCGTGTCCCACACTCAGATGTATTTCTGGTCATAGCTTCTCTTGGTGGGAGAGAATTAACAAAAAATGGAAATAGAAGTGCAAAAGCAGACTTCTAGTAAGGGCGGCACGTCACAGTAAGGGTATATGGCAAACTTCTTCAAGCATATACTTAACATCCTGTGCATTTTCATGTTCCCTGTATAAGGTCATATTAGGAAAAGTAACATTCATGATAGATATCTGGAATTGTAACTCTTATGCTGATTTCATGTACATACAATTGTAATTTCAAAATTGTGGCTAAGAAGAGGTGGTTGTAGCTGTGCGGAGAAGGCAAAGAAATGTGAAAAAATTGTATATAACGTGCTTGAGAAGAGTTTTTGTTTGGCTCAACAAACCAACTACTTTTTTCAAAGTCTCCCTCTCATGGTCAGTGCTTATAGTTTTACGCTCCTACAACACACCTTCATTGGTGTCGCATTTGGGTTGTCGTCTTCCTCTGGTCCCAGGTACTTCAGTTCCACCTGCTGTCACACACCAGCACTGTCCTGTGGAACCCCAGCACTGCATACGTTTATAACTACCATCATCATTACACTGAGGAACGTAAGCTCCAATGCGACGGGGGTGGGTTGCTTCATAGGCCTGTTGTTTGCATCTTGAACCTTTAAATTAAGAAGAAATATAATGCAAATGTAACCCAATACATTTTTATACCAACTATGCTCTTTCTATATTTCAAAAGATACAGATTTTTTTCATGGGATCTGGAGGACAGAAATTGATTAACTAGAGAATGTTCTCCATGTGAAAATTCATTTCTTTAATTTGTAGTAATTTATATAAACCCGTAACATCTCGAAAGGAAATTCAATAACTTTTAGAAACTACACCTTTCAAGTAAGACTTCCTGATCTTGAAATACTGTATTTACTCAAATAAGTGCTACCCCCGTTTAAGCACTGCATGTGGGAGAAAATAGTCAATAAGCACTGCCTCCCTGATATAAGCAAAGTCAAAAGACGTTAATTCCGTTACTTTATATGGAAAGAAATACCATTGGTAGTTAATACAATTCTTTGTCACGTTCAACTTTCAAATAAACACCACCATCAAATAAGTGGTACCCTAGCTCGAGTAAGCACCAAATTTGAGGCATGAAAAATTTAATATGAGCCATGGCAATTATTTGGGTAAATACAGTAATTCTTTTATCACTGTCTTTGACAACTCATACAGCACCCCATTACCCAAGATAAAGGTTTGCAGCTCAAACTTACAGTTGGGCTGGACCCTGCTTTCAGTTTTTGGAATTTTCTTGCCATCTGTGGTTGAGCACCAACAGAAGCCAGTGGAGGCATGGCACTGCAAAGGAGAGTAGGAACCATCTCGATGACAGTGGGGGATAAACTGACCAACCATTCCAGGGGGACCACCTGTCGCCTCCAAATACTTCTTCTGACATGGGGTCACACCTGTGAAAATTTGTTAATGACTCACATTTTAGAAGCAGTACTAGTAATAGGCAAAGGTTATAGAGAGCGGGTGACCATCAACAAAAAACAGAATGCTCTAGTTGCCAAAACTGAAAGGATCAAAAGGATTGCAGCTCTGGGAACAAGAATGACCAATGGCTACTCTACCTTTTGTATTAAAACTTACTTGCAGAACAATTGACAAGGTTGTTGTTGTCATCAAAGAACTGAGCTGAACATTGGCCACAATAGTTTGGACGGCATCTGGCTTTAGGGTTGTCAGGGCAGCTGGCTCTTTCACAAGGATCAATCAGACACATCATCAAAGGTGCACCACGTGGACAGGCTTACAAATCAAAGACACAGAAGTGTAAGTTGGACAGCAGACATGACATGTTCAAGAGCTTTAATTTTTCTGATTGAAGAAATAAAAAAACAGTGAAATATTCATTATTATTTTTTGTTAGATGGGTTTACCTTGCTGAGCAGGTGTACTACAGACACGACTGCAGCCATTTCTACAACACTTCTGATCTCCTCTGCAATCACGATCTGAACTGCACTCACTTTTGCAGATACCAACATGATGGGTTTCAACTGCTGGGCAATAACCTGACTTAGCTGAAAAATGCAAAATTATGATATTTTACTGATTTTGATAAGACTATGGCTGCTTCATCCACATCCTAAAAGGCGGCATCTGGTTACTTTCAAGAAGAATAAACTAGGAAATTGTCGCTGCTATTTTTTCATTAAAGCGCCTTTTTTTTCCTACTTCACAACTTTACTAAATAGATGAGATTAGAAGTAGGTACCTTTGTATTCTGGGGCAGTGCAAACATGACCACACCCGTTCGAGCAACATTTCTTGTTTCCATGGCAATCATTGTCATTGCTGCATTCCTCGACGCAAGTTCCAAGCTGCCCTGATTCCACAGCTGGACAGAAACCAGGTTTGGTTGGAGCGTCAGCACACTTGCAGATGTCGCAGCCATCNATCAGACACATCATCAAAGGTGCACCACGTGGACAGGCTTACAAATCAAAGACACAGAAGTGTAAGTTGGACAGCAGACATGACATGTTCAAGAGCTTTAATTTTTCTGATTGAAGAAATAAAAAAACAGTGAAATATTCATTATTATTTTTTGTTAGATGGGTTTACCTTGCTGAGCAGGTGTACTACAGACACGACTGCAGCCATTTCTACAACACTTCTGATCTCCTCTGCAATCACGATCTGAACTGCACTCACTTTTGCAGATACCAACATGATGGGTTTCAACTGCTGGGCAATAACCTGACTTAGCTGAAAAATGCAAAATTATGATATTTTACTGATTTTGATAAGACTATGGCTGCTTCATCCACATCCTAAAAGGCGGCATCTGGTTACTTTCAAGAAGAATAAACTAGGAAATTGTCGCTGCTATTTTTTCATTAAAGCGCCTTTTTTTTCCTACTTCACAACTTTACTAAATAGATGAGATTAGAAGTAGGTACCTTTGTATTCTGGGGCAGTGCAAACATGACCACACCCGTTCGAGCAACATTTCTTGTTTCCATGGCAATCATTGTCATTGCTGCATTCCTCGACGCAAGTTCCAAGCTGCCCTGATTCCACAGCTGGACAGAAACCAGGTTTGGTTGGAGCGTCAGCACACTTGCAGATGTCGCAGCCATCCGGACCCTTAGCCCAACCAAATTCACAATACATTCTGCACATAACAGGGTGGCATGCTGATGGAATGAAAACACAAATTTTAATGCTCTATCCTGTTCTCTGAATAGCATAATCGTTGAAAACCCTTAAATCTCAAGATTCTTAATCTTGTGAAATCACAAATGAAGGTGATGTAATGGCTTTGCATATAAGTTGCTTATTTAAAAATTGTCACTTACTATTTATAGCCATTTATATATATTCTGACTTTGCTCTCTAGTGTATTTTTTGCTTTTTAGATGTTTTTTATTTCTGGATGCTTTGAAGATTCCATTATCTTATTTACATTTCACTGTTGATTTTTGCAACAGTTTTGTTGCAAATAATAATTTGACCTTCATCTGTAAAATACACTGTATATCTGCTGTAACTTCTAACATATCCATTCAGTGCTGTGTCAGCCATAATCACCCAAAATGAATATATACATGCACATAAAATTTAACAAAACTTATTCAGTACTTTTCTTGCAGCTTGGCATTCCTCTGATCTTTGTTCCTTCAATCTCCCAGCCTTCAGTATCAACACACCAACAATATCCTGTGGAGGGATGACACTGCACTTCCTCAAATCTTCCATCATCCTTGCACTGTGGAATATACTGACCAGGCATTTGTGTACCTGAAATATGAGTTAAAAAATTTCAAGACCTGACAAAAGTAAACACAAGACTTGCAAATGAGTAACAGCACCAAAGAAGACTGATCAGTACTCAAAGTTTAATGATCATGCATTTTACTGCACTGTGCTTGAATTGAACCTAGCTGCTGTGAAGTTTCCCCACCCCCGATCTTCCTTCCTTTGTTCCTTCTTGCAGGTCAACCTACACCTTATGCACAATTTCTTTAAGTAATCACTTATCAATCACAAGGCATAAGGTTAAGAACAGTCAGCTCTGTTTAAGACAGACAGAAACTAATTGGGACCTGACTTCAACTGTCTGCCTTACAGGGGGGTTCATCTTATAGGGAGTTAAGTTACATTTAAGCAACCGAAAAAACAGCCGAGAAAGGGACCAACACCAGGTGTACAGCCTAAAGAGGTGTCCCGGAGCAAACAACAGACTGGTCGTGAACTGGTGGCCTTTATGCGTATTTTTAAGATGGAATCCATCAAGAAACTGAGTAATTTCAATTTTCATTGGACAAAAACCTTGTACCAGAATAATTTAACAATATTGCAACATTTTTTTCATTTTTCAAGGACTATAGATATAATTAGTTATCTATAATAACACCAAAGACTATTTCTCATGGGAGCCCGAGAAAATAAAGTTTCATTTTGTGAAAATTGACATTTATTTTCTTGGGCTCTTAGAAGAATTTTTCTTTGGTGCTATTACAGACAACTAATTACATCTATAGCCCTTGAAAAAAATGTAAAAAAGAATGCGATATTGTTTAAATTATTCTGGTACAAGGTTTTTGTCCACTGAAATTATAGTTACTCAATTTGCTGATGGATTCCATTTTAATAACATTTCAAAAGCCAGGCAAGCCATTAACTGGTACTAATACAAGTACATGTGCTTTAAATTTTTATCAACAATTTTCACATATGATTGAGCAAAATGGTGGATATCAAGGCTTACTTGGCTCCACACACCAAGCACCACAACCGTTACTGCAGCATTTTTTGGAGCCTTCACAGTCTTCATCAGTTTTGCATGTTACAACACAAGCTGGAGGCTGGTGCTTTGGGCAAGAGCCAGATTTAACTGCAGATTATGAAAGAAAACATCATAGAAACAGAGGCTTTCTGGAAGTAGTGAGATGCCTAAAATTTTATTATTATGAATCTGTACAGTTAATTAACAAAAAAACCTTATAATTATTTCATTTACCACTTTGGAGTCTCTGTAGCTGACACAATGTTAGATCTGAAAGTGGACAAAAAAACAGTTAATATCAGAGTTATACACCTTGCATGTTGAAAGAAAAAACAGACAAGCCAATCTCTGTTAGCCCTGTCCTTAAATATAAATTTACGCCATTTAATACAGGCTAGTATTCATGGTGGAAGGATTGAAGCATGCCGATATGGTGTACTTGAAAATATGATTTTTCTCTCTGGCTATATAAAAAAATAAAATTTTCTGCCCTCACACAAGAAACTTTGGTTGAATGGATTTTGCCCACAGTCTTCAACTATAAATCCATAAAATTCTAAAGGTCATCAAAACAAGCTTACTACTCTTCAAAGCTTGCAGTTGACAAGTTGGTTGCTTGAAACGCATCCTTGTTCCATTAATTTCCTTTCCATCTTCATCAACGCACCAGGAATATCCCTCATGTGATTGTAAAGGTTCATAACTGCCATCATCCTTGCACTTTGGAACAAACTCACCAAGGAGGCCTTTTGATAACTTCTGACGAGCTTGACATGGCGTCAGACCTATTGATGGGAGAATTACAAAATAATCGTCACAAAAAAGAATCCCAACTCGCAGGCAGCAAACCAATTGGCTTTTCACAGGTATGTCTAAGGAGTTGAGCTCAGGATTTACCAGGAAACAAAATGCCTGCAGATAGCAGTTAGAGCAGCGCTTGAACTTGAGGCCATCGTCTAACTGCTTAGCCACGCCGCATCCACAAAATAACCCTTAAAGGCCAAAGAGTGACCAACATGAACTTTCTCCTGACAACATCAATTACATAATCAAGAGAAAAGTTGTATGAATTAACAAAATAAGCATCAAGGCAAAAATGCTTTGATCTTTTATTAAATTCTCTCAACTAATTTTTCAAGGAAATGTATGGAGATCAGTCTTGAGAATTTGGATGCAGATATTGGGGATTAAAGGGACAAGGTTAGGAGGCATATTACAATGAATACTACTGTCATTCAATAAAATGGAGGTGTTGATCCAGTCCTGTACATACATGTACACCCACATTAATATGAACTGTGGAGGTACATGCCTGTGGACAAAAGAACATGATTACCATGGTGGTGCTCTAACGGATTATTATTAACCTACCAAATGTTTCCTTTTCTAGGAATTGCCATTCATTAAGTGCAGTGCTTTCAACCAAAAGAATAAATCAACTTCAGTTCCACAACTAACAGCACACAAACATTTTTGGTGCCTAATAATACAAGTTTATGATTATTACAATTTGCAGCTTCTGATGCAGAGTTTAAATAGCAAACCTTTGGTGCAGTTGACTACATTTCCTTGCTCATCACGGAACTCCACTTTGCACATTCTGCATGGATCTGAGAAGCAGGTGGCTTGTGGGTAAGCTGGACAACGAGCAAACTGACACATGTGCAGACACAACAAGAATGGTTTTGTTCCATTGATACAGGCTGAAAATATTCATACAATTAACACCATCATCAGCTTCAAACAAGTAAAGGTCCAGTCACTTTGTTAGTACATGTAGGACACAAAAACTGATCTTCACTGGCAAATAAATAATTAAGTCAAAGCCAATTAAAGTAATTACCACTAGAGAAGGTTAGCGGAGGGTGCCTTAAAGGTGGCTATTGAGTCCTGTTAGATCAAGTTGAGCACTACATGTAGGTATCCATGGCAACCCTGTGAGCAACAACCACACTTCACACTGAATGATGGAAATTTAGTGGAGCAACTAAATAATTTATTGATTTATATGTGAAGGGAGGAAATCTGTTGTCACAGGCTAAACTAGAAGGTGCACAATAATAACAGTCAGAAATCTATGATAGAAAACCTACTTGAGAATGAAGGTTCCTGGCAGGTTTTACCACATCCTGGAACATCGCAACATTTCAGCATGCCAGAACAATCATCGTCAGCACTACATTTTAAGCTTGGACAGGATGTCCTAGGTTCCTTGATGATTGGACAGAAGCCATCCTTGATGGGAACTGATCGAGCTGCAGAAAGTTAATAAACTGATTAATACTATTCAAAGTAAATAACAAATAAATAATAGAAGTAGTGATTTTAGCCTAAAACAGGACAGAAACAATAATAACTTATTGATTGAAACACAAAAGCTCCAAAATTTAACTCCTTAGTCTCAAATACATTTACCATGGGATAACAAAGTGGTTTCACGAAAATCAAGCCATTAATTTATACATAAACATAAATATTTTATTGGCTCATCCCCACAGGTCTTTTCAGAGTCAATGCTACAAAAATAATTTAAAAAACACACACACAGAATGCTAAAAACACAAAAAAAAAAGTAATAAGTCGTAAAGGAGATGTCCAGAAGTAGTCGCCTAAGTTGACGCTTAAAACTAGTCACTGATTCACTTGGCTTGAGTGCTGGCTGGAACCAGCGTGCAAAGAAAGTAGTGTCCGTAGTGTAGTGTGCTATCGGGCTTTAACTTTAACAGAAGAACTGTGAAATCAATTCTGCTAGGCAAAAAGTTTTTGGGGCTGGTTGAAATGACGTCTGGGCTAGTAAATGCTAGCTTCAGCTTGCCCGAATGGCAAGCTGTAAAAATGATTTTCTTTGCACCATGTGGAACCCATATTTATCAAGAGCAGTGGCCAAAGAGAGTGGGACTCACCAAGAGTCAAAGATGGAATTTTTTTTCCCTGAAATGCAAGCTATCTTTTAACAAATAATGGTACAATCTGTGTGCAGTATATATTGATAAATGTTCACAGCTGTGGTCACTTTGGACATTTTAAGGGGGTTGGAAGTGGGGGGAGATGTGGGGGAGGGGTGGCCTTTTGTATAAAACTTGACGCTTCCTGGAGATCAGAGAAGGGCACTAAATAGAGAATCTATAAAATAAAGTAACTCAGCAATACATACTTGACCTTCCAGAACGACAGGTTGGCCTTCCTCGCACCCTTGTTCCTACTATCTCATCTCCATTCTTATCAACACACCAACAGTATCCTGTCGAAGACCAGCACTGAATCTGTGAGTAGCTACCATCAGCCTCACACTTGGGCACAAACCTGCCGATGGGTTGAAGTTGAGGGCTTCTGCTGAATGTTGAAGCTTTGGCATTCTCCACCTGACACTTTGTCAGATCTTCAATAATATAAAATAACATTAACGTAGAATACATGCATTAATAGCAGTCCATTAGATCTTTTATTTGGGGGTTATTCCTGACACATCCCTTGAACTGTGACAATTAAAACTGGAGGCTGCTGGTGAGCTTAATTTTACTTACTAACACTGTGTTACCATGAACAAGATAATTATATTTTACAATATTTAAGTTTTTAACATGCAAGAATCTCTGAATCAAACAAGGTTGAAAGCTGGTTAAACATGAGAACAGATTTTTACCTGCCAAAAAAAATATAATAGCGGAGCTCTCGCAGGTGCAGCAGAGCACCATGGGTAAATAAATTTTGTTATCGATACATCCAAGAAATTTTGGTCCTGACAAAATCATTCATCTATATGACCGCCTCTTCTGGTTAGCGGATGTGAAATGTCTTACTTAATAGTCTTAAGTCCAAGGCATAAACAAATAATAAAAATCAATGTTATGATCAATTGACAGTTGTCAAGAGGGCATCTGCTGACCAGTGTCACATGACTGTACCACAGGCTCAGGTGTACAACTCATTGAGGTGAATTGTTTTTTTTAAGTTCACTACTGACCAGTTATGGTATTCAAGTGATTGCAGGCTCAAAAAACTTTACATCAGAAAGTAAGTTGCCATGAGAGCTTTGCTTTTTGCCTTGGCTAAATCTATATATTACACTAGCCTGTTGGTTAATTCCACCAGTCCCAGGACATAAGACAGCAACTTTGTCACAACATAATCTTCATATAAATCAATATTACCTTTTTCACAGTTAACCACCTTGCCATCCTTATCGACAAACTCTACTTTGCATCCCCCACATGGGTTAACTCTGCATTTTGCATCAGGATGGGCAGGGCAGCTGGACCACTCACAGAAATTGCGCAGACAGGTGAACATAGGCCTGCCTCCACAGACTATCGAAAAAGAGAGGAGTAACAAGACTGTCAATAGAATTTTTATAGCTTACAGACCTTTCCCGCATAATTTCCGCTCCAGGGAGCAAACATTAAAATCTGAGGTCGAGGCTCGGGTGGACAATTTCATTTGTCTTTTGAATTGCTGCCTTTGTTTGTAGGAATACGGGAAAGGTCTGTTCAACCTTGTTAAAATATTTCAGCATTTTACAAAACTATAACTTTGAAATTATCTTTTGAATAATATTTTTTGCCACTCTTGGGAAAGGTCACAATAGAATACCTCCACGTGCTGACTTTTTACAATGCGGCAACCCACGAACCATGGTTCCAAGAACAGGGCTACCCTCGGAATCCACACACCAGCAGTATCCTGTAGAGCCATAACACTGTACTTCCTCATAACTGCCATCAGCGGCACACTGTGGAACAAACCGTCCAACGACAGGGTGCGCAGGTTTCTCATCCAGCGAATGGGTACCAAGTGCCTCAAGACGCTGTTGTTGACATTTAGAATAGCCTGGCATTGGAAACAACATGCAGATTTAATTATTGATAGTTATTTGAGTCAGTCAAGGTGTTAAGCGACAGAAGACTTGTTTCTAAGGGCTACTTACAGTTAACCTTCTGGCCGTATTGATTGACAAACTCTGCCTCACATTTGCCGCATGGATTCACTCTACACTTCGCATCTTTCTGGCCAGGGCAAGAAGCAGTACTGCACAATGATGGATCACATTGGAGCTGTTTTGAGCTGGCTGGACAAACTGACAAGACAGGACAAGACAAGAACTTTATTTTTACATCACATGTACAGAGAAAAAGAGAGGAAAAAAGACAATAGTGGAGAAAATATTGGGAAAGAAAGAAATTAACATGAATGGAAAATAGCTTTTTTCAAGGACTGTTTAAGTGAGAAATGTGATGCAAAATAAACCTTAAAATTCTCCATAAAATGTTTTTTAGTACAGCTCAGTATCACTAAAAAGACAGACATGCCTGTAGAAGGTTTACAGGTGTAGAAGTAAATTCAAAGACTGGGTGCCTTGTTTACAAATCCCTGGGAAATTGTTTGAGCTAGACTCCCACAGGGAAAGAGACAAACGAAACCACAAAACCAAGATATCAAGATTGGATTAGACATCTTCACTATTCTTACCAGTAGCAGTGCAGTCAAGCTCTCCTCTTGTTCGAGTTCCCTCAAACTCATGTCCATTTTTATCCACACACCAGCACTGTCCAGTTGAAGCATGGCATTGTTTCTCCTTAAAAGAGCCATCATCTTTACACTCGGGTACAAAGCGGCCAATGGCTGGAAGCTTCAGGGCTTCTTGCCTCTTTTTCCGGCAGGGTGTTAACTCTGATGATTGATCCAAAATCTCATTAGTATAACAGCATTTTATTTACAATACTAATCTACACTTGTAAAATGAAATGATCAAAACAAGTTACTGCTATCACAACGCTTGCCAAAAANAAATTGTTTGAGCTAGACTCCCACAGGGAAAGAGACAAACGAAACCACAAAACCAAGATATCAAGATTGGATTAGACATCTTCACTATTCTTACCAGTGGTAGTGCAGTCAAGCTCTCCTCTTGTCCGAGTTCCCTCAAACTCATGTCCATTTTTATCCACACACCAGCACTGTCCAGTTGAAGCATGACATTGCTTCTCCTTAAAAGAGCCATCATCTTTACACTCGGGTACAAAGCGGCCAATGGCTGGAAGCTTCAGGGCTTCTTGCTTCTTTTTCTGGCAGGGTGTTAACTCTGATGATTGATCCAAAATCTCATTAGTATAACAGCATTTTATTTACAATACTAATCTACACTTGTAAAATGAAATGATCAAAACAAGTTACTGCTATCACAACGCTTGCCAAAAAGGTTTTTATATTACAATAGAGGTTGCTAAATTACCATATATAATTCCAGAATTCCGAAACAAGCGACAGTGACCCCTCTAAATAAGGGGGCGGGGTGGGGGTGGCGTGGGGGAGGTGGAAGTGGGAGAGACACTTTATAACAGTGTTTCATTAAAGGGCTGGTGCTACTTGAGGGCAACTCACAGTCTGCTTAGATACCCGTGCTTGCAAAATGGGCCTGTTTTCCTGGGGTCAACTTACAAGTATAATTTACAACCGTAGCTATCTTTTTAGACTCTTAAACAATAGTAAGAGTTGTAACTTACACTTGCATCAAGCCCCCCCCACTCTATTTTTTTCTTCACTTTGTACTGTATGTACATGTACTTAATGCAGTTCAGAGGTACCTTCTTCAATTCTGATATTGCCCAGTTCAATGCGGTACATGATGTGTCAGAACAGTACAGAACACCTGTGTTCCAACTTTGTGTTCCTTCCTCCAGTGGATTGCCACATCTTAATTTTGTGAATGGGCACTTTCAAAACTTTAGAATGTACTTAGAGTACAAGAACATAATCGTGGAGAAAGTTCATCAGAAAATTACCTGAACATTTTATGTTGTTGTTTCTTGACTTTGTTGAAAAATCAGGAATTCCTCTTTCATCCACACAGAAGTAATATCCTTCATGATTTTGAATGCTGTTGAAATGACCATTTGCATCACAAGAAGGCTTGTACTGACCAAGTAGAAGAGGTCTTTTCTGAGTAGCAGCAAGCATCCGTTTACATAATGACTCCACTACAAAGGATCGAGATATAAAATAATAACAAGGTTAGACCTTCATAATACTAACAGGCAAATGTCTCTCTAAAAACTCTTGTTTGAACTTCTTGCAGTAATTAACCTTGATCCTCTACTTTGAAACCTCTCTGATCTATAATTCATTAAGAAATCACCATGTGATGCATAGCCTGCGACAATTTTTCCTGACATCAAAACTTAATTAACAGTTTGACTACCTTAATCATGATGAAGATTTAATGATCATTCTCCAGCATGGAAAACTTTATGGACATTTTGCCTCTTACACAGCCTGGACTTGGACAAACTTTTCAAACACATTTACCTGGGCCACAATCAACTGTTTCTCCAGATGTTTTGTTGACAAACTTTACACTACACTTCCCACAGGATTCCA
The DNA here is from genome assembly GCA_942486025.1 of Porites evermanni. Taxonomy (NCBI): domain Eukaryota; kingdom Metazoa; phylum Cnidaria; class Anthozoa; order Scleractinia; family Poritidae; genus Porites; species Porites evermanni. Next base: position 69,166 of record CALNXI010000459.1, on the reverse strand, counting down.
CTACACATCTTAAACTCTCTTGAGGCTGATCAGGGCACCCAACATAGTTACAGAGCTGGGCGGGGCAGTTCACATGCTCCTGTCCTGGTGGGCACACTGAAGAAACAAGAGAAAACAAAGATGTTTTCCTCATCCAAACATAATTATCCAGTCAACTCTTTTAATGGAGACCTCCAAAGAAGGACACAACCCTTAAACTTGTTGAGTCTGTCTCTACTATTTCTTGGTCATTTTCTATCTTTAATGGAGACACCATTCAATGATGGACAACTAGAGGAGAGCTGACTTTATTTAAACTATATTGAAAATAAAACTGGTTTTCAAACTTTAGTTACCGTATTTATTCAAATAAGCGCCCAACCTCGAATTAGCGCCCACCTCGAAAAGCGCCCATCCTAAAGGCAGGAACAGTTAATAAGTGCCCAGCCTCGAATAAGCGCCCACCCCCTCCTCCTCCCAATCAAACTCAAATAAGCGCTCACCCCCACCCCACCCACTTGAGTGAATATATTCTAATTAGAGACTTCCCCGAGGACAGAGTTTTCTTCAGAGTATTATACAGAAACCTTGCTTTGTTACTTCTTCGCGTTTTGTTATTAGCATTAACTGTTTTGTAGCAAAATAAACATACTTCACTTGCTAAAAAGGGTAAAAATTTAATAAGCGCCC
>CALNXI010000459.1:55820-67538 GCA_942486025.1 Porites evermanni | reverse complement strand
CCCCCCCCCCCCCCCACTCGCCCACTGGAATTAAAATAAATGAGAGCTTGCTCAACAAAGAAGCTGTTATTTACTAAAAACTCACCAATCTTACCAATCTGTTTTTGTTCCTGTTTCTCTCTATGCTGTTACTATGCTCATTTTTCATATTAAAAGAATTACTTCAAGTTAAAAAATGGTTTAACTACATCGACACTTTTTTTTTTTTAAAAATGCCAAAAAATTTCAGTCGGTCAGATGACGCTAAACAGACAAAAAAAAAGAAAGTGGCCTACACTAAACAACCAACATGGAGAATGGTAAAATACTTACCAGCACTCAAGAGAGTAGCCTGAGGAAAAAAAATATAATAAATGAGAAAAGTTACCCACGCACAGTTCGAAAGGCTCTTCTAAGGATAGTGAGTATTATGAACTATAAATAAATCTTCCGCCAAACTATTCAAATGTGAAACTGTTAGATAAAATATAGGTTTTAAAAATTTAATGTTACCATGTTCAAAATTTAAATCACTCACCTGAGTTAGGACTAGAAGGACAAATCCGGGTTTAAAACTAGACATGACTTTAAAAAGCCTTAAATGAAAAAATAAAACAAAGAAGACTGAATCAAAAGAGGGTGTTGCATCCACTATCTAGACGTTATTGACAGACGTTGTCCAATATCTGAACGAGAGCTCCAACTATATTTATAGCTTCTTACTGCATACAATACCAATACATTTGTAAATATATCTTTAACATTTCCGCTTTTTTATTGCGCTTTCTAGAAGTTTTGATCAGATCTGATCAGTGTCAAGGTCGTAATAGTCCAATATTAAAAGTCTGCTAAATGCACCACAATTTTCGAGTTCTGACGATGACATAACATATTTTATATAGATCACACCCACCAAATGAGGATTCCCAAATGAAATGAAGTAATCTACAAACTTGATCCGACAGGATCACAAACAAAAATTATACTGTATTTCGACACGTTCAACAGCATGCAAATAGGCATATTTCTGCTCAGACAGGACAGCTGAAATTTTAAAAACAACAAAAGGTCATTTGGAAGTCTTTCCCCTCCGTGACCTTTGGATTGTTAACAGAAGCTTAACTAAGTTGGTTTTGCACGTTGTCCACGTACCTAGCCTTGTGGAAAACATGATCAAGTGCAAATAATTTGCACCTAAGCTTGACAACTTAAAACCGAAAACAACCAAGCGAAACTTCTCTTTCCTTTCTCTTCTCTTGGTGAGTTTACGATTAATCAATCTTGCTTGCCTCGGCATGGCTTACGACCTTGCAAAATGCTTGCGTTGCACAACGTTTAGATCAATGAAATAAATAGCAAAATGTGTTAAAAAAATCTATTTGACGCGCAGATTTTCGAGTACACGCACAAAAATAGAAAGCATAAAAGCTCACAACAGCGAGATCCCGCAGCGAACTTGGTAAGTCATTTTCTTGTGCGTTAATTGTGTCTTCAAGACATAAACTTTAAATATTACTGAGTAAGTCTTAACAGGGTTAGATTTGCTGCACATTGCGATCAAACGGTCCTTCTACAGTAAGTTGCAAAAGCAAAAGAAATAGTCACCTACCAGTCGTCAGCAGCTGGTCAAGTCCTGTGAAATATCTCCGTCGAATGAGGCTGAACGAAACTCCCCAAGGATTCTTATTTTGCTTTGGCGCCTGTCACAACGAGGAACTGAGTATGCAGTAACGATGATCAGCGGATCAGAAACGCTGCAAAGACAACGATTTTCACAAGATTTTGGACGAATCTAGCTAATTTTACAACCATGCACAACGAAAAACGCTTGTTATGCGAGTTCAAATTAAGACGTGACCGTCCTCTACCTGGGAAAGTAAAAATACCACAATTTCAACCACAATACGTATCGCAGGGGCACGTACTTTGTCAATCAAGATGGAGGGCGGGAGTGGGGGCGGGGCAGTTCCGAAGTTCACGCAGACAAAAAAACAGGAAAGAAAACTTTGGATGAGTATGCATAAACACTGGTCTCTGTCGTAATTTAGCAAATTAAGGTTTGGTGGATATACTGATTCTGTCCTTTATTGAGAACCCTCCAAAGATCGGCTGTTGCCGACAGAGAAACTCAAGCCGACCATTTGAGACAAGGAATGAGAAAGCGCACGACTGACCCGGTGTAGCGATTCAGCCATCAGCAGGAGCTTTAATATGACAATAGATATATGTTGAAAACAATTGAACAATAGGGCAATATATATGTTGAAAACAATTGAACAATGGCCAAAATCTATCCGGTTTCCAGTTACAACTTAAAAAATCGGATGGAATTGAATGCAACTTCGGAAACTTTCTTTTTGATTTTTTGCAATTAGCGGTGGACCAGCCAGGCGTTAGGTAAAGCAAGGGGCGGGGGGAGGGTGGCGTCCCCGTCGACCTCTTTAGGAACACTTGAAATTAAAAACTCAAATGTACAGCAATAGAAACTGACGAAAACCGCGAAACCGCAATAAAAGTTAAANATTTTTTGCAATTAGCGGTGGACCAGCCAGGCGTTAGGTAAAGCAAGGGGCGGGGGGAGGGTGGCGTCCCCGTCGACCTCTTTAGGAACACTTGAAATTAAAAACTCAAATGTACAGCAATAGAAACTGACGAAAACCGCGAAACCGCAATAAAAGTTAAAAACGAAAAACAGCACGCATTGAGCTAACCTGTGTACAGACGTCCCCCCCCCTCCCCCTCAGAAAAAATCTTCCCCCGATTTTTTCTGAGGGAGGAGGGATGTCTGTACACAGGCTAGCATTGAGCAAGATTTAGCGATAGCGCAAACAGAACAAATTCACACTGACATGTATATAACGCAAACCTCGCCCTAGATTTCAAAAGATCATACGGTCCTTATTTCCTTGATACTGATTCAAAACTGCAGACAAATCCGGAAATGAAGGAGCAAATATGCAAACGTAATTAAAGGAGAACAGTTTTCCTTCTATATACTGATACTGACATGATATGTTATACACCAGGGTTTACTGCGGTAAAACTATAGCCAGAAAGTGTCTGATGCTAATTCTATTTTTCACTTGTTCATGCAAAGTTGTTCAACTTTCACGTGGATTTCGGGCTATTCCCACGAAATAAAAAAATATCTTGGTACTAGATAAATAGATGGCCAAATTTCACTGAGGTCAGTTAAGGTCGGTACACACTAGGCGACAGGTAATTGCAGCAACACGTCGCGGCGACAGATCACTCCATGTGTACAGGTCGGGCGACTAGTTGCAGCAACACGGTGAGGCGACATGTCGCAGCGACAAATCGCTTCGTGTGTACTCGAGAGGTTTTGTGAAAATCTTTGTCTCCGCAACAGAATTTTGTCGCTGTAGCATGACGCAACAAATCAAATCAGACTGAGTAGGCTACTTGCACTAAGAGGTCACGTGACCAATGCTTCCTTTTAACAATGAGTTGGAATCTTGCTGATGCCAAAAATTGACAGAGCGCATAAAAATTATCTTACACCCGAAATTTGAGAGGAAAGGCATTTAAGGGGGATATTTTATAGCACTTTGATTTCTCAACAAAGTAGTATGATTTCTATTGGCTGCCATGTTGGAGGGCATACTCTTGCCCTCCAACATGTTGGCCAAAACTACTTTTTGCTTCTATCTTGTGAAACGTTTGGTAGTTAGGTTCAGATGTGCTGAGAATGTTGCCACATCATCTTTTCAACAATTTCCTTGAAGTTTAAGTGCAAAATTTGTGTTCAGGAAAGAGGTAATTCATAGTTTTAAAAATCACATTTTGGTCACGTGACCAGCTACGAACTTACTCATTTTAAAAAAATGGTGCAGGTTTGAAAAACTAAGTCACTATTATTTTGTTTAAGATATGACCCACTAATGGTTTTTTGATAGCAAAATCATATAACTTTCATTTTCATAAAAATGATGTCACATGACCTCTTAGTGCAAATGGCCTATTTGTGCGACTTGTTGCCACTGTGTTGCGGCGACAAAATTCTGTTGCAGCGAAAAAGATTTTCACAAAAATTCTCCAGTACAACGTAGCAATTTGTCGCTGCAACTTGTCGCCTAGTGTGTACCGACCTTATACTAAGTATAAATGTATAAAAATGTGCGGAGAATAGATTAAAAGTGTTTAAATATAAACATCTTACACATTATTTTCACCACGTTCTTGCATGCGTCAAATTTCTTGGTATGAGTGCAAATATTTTTTTCAACTTGTTTATTTCAACATGTTACCTTAAGGACGGCTCGATTTACACAGGTTAGAACGGTGGCCAATAGGTCCCATCCCAAAATTTATACTCTTCTTCTTTTTTTATCTCGTGATAGTTTTTAACCCGTGATAATGTTATCCTGAGATAACATTTTTATCCCTTGATATTTTCTTATTCCGAGATAATAATGTTATCCCAAGATTTTATCTCGAGATAATTTTTTATCCCGAGATAATTTCTTACCTCGTGATGATATGTTATCCCGAGATAATATTTTATCTCGGGATAAGAAACTATTTAATCTCGTTTTCAGTCTAAAACAGAGTGAGATCTGGGTACGAGATAAGAAAAAAATTATCTCGGGATAAAATATTATCTCGGGATAAGAAAATATCACGGGATAAAAATGTTGTCTCGGGATAAAGTTATCACGGGATAAAAGTTATCACCAGATCAAAGAAAATTCTTCTGAATAAAATTTGGAAGAGTATGGGCCTCCGTACTGTTAGGTCCCCCAAACGCACTGTTGTGTGAGTGCTTGGTAATATATCACATGATCTGGTATTATTATATGGATGAATCTGATTGGCTACTCTAGCTAGCGAGCAAGATGGGCCTCGGAGACGTGAGAGGGCGCTGGTAACGAGGTTGACTTATATAAAAAGGGTAGGGATTTTACTGGTAGTAAATATTATCATTATCTGTTTAATACATGACATCGAGATTTAAATAAAGATTCACATCGGAATCGTTGGTACGAATGCTTTAAGAGCATTACCATGGTAAGTATTCGTACACTGAAAATGTCTAACAAGGAGAGTTTTGGGGATTTATGGCCTTTTTTGGAGAGAAAGAGCACTACAAATACCGAGTTACATCAAAGAGTCACTTTCCTTAAATTTCAACGATGTTTGTGGTGTTTGCACTCGTCTGCTCTTACGTCTCTGACATTTGCCTTAGGAATTCAGTAACACGTGCCGGCCAATTTCAGCCATTCGATTTGCCCTGTAGCATACATCAAATTCACTATCACCCTCTCATTAGACTGTTGTTTTTTGGCACTGACTTTCCGCCGGTTCGAAGCGAATGACACTTTCCAAATGACAAAACAGATATCAACAACAAGGGTCTAGACTGCGAAGCAGTCGGTTTTGTTTTCTCAAAAATATCGCGTTTTCAAGACGCAGCGTCAGAGTGTCACATGCGCAAAGGGCATCTCCCCATTCTCGCTCTGCGTTTTCAGCGTCGCTCCAGACCTTCTGTTTGACCGTTCGCGCGCAATAGCCTACGTTCGATGTATTAAAATTCTAACATGATTCCAAGGCTTTCTGGCCATTTTTCTATATTTCGTTTGGTTTTTTGTGCTCAAGTCTCCTATGGGAATTGCGAGACGATGTAGTCGTTAAAAATTTGCAATATTGTCCCTAACGCCTCGGAGTCATGTCAGAATATATCGAACGTGTGCTATTGACTACGTAAAAACGGACTGTTTTGCTGTTTAACAGAGGTCACAGTGTTGCACTTTCAGTCCCAGGTCCTCGCCGCCCATTTTCTTGTCCAGCGGTTGCGTATTCACTACTCTTGCGGTAAGTTGACGACCGTGCGACTGCCGCGTTCCCAAAAAACGTGCATTGAAGAGCTCTTCGGTAAGAAGGAAGCCGCCAGGCATAGATAAAAATATCCACCGCAACCTTAATGAACAGCATCAGATCACTAATACGGAGACCAATATGAATGTTTATGTTTTCTACCTCGCTCTTTGGCTCCTTGAAGAGATGAATGTAGAGAACTATGATGTGCAAAGAGGCCGAAGCGAGCAAGATAGCTGTTAGGTAAAGTGTCATGACTGTAAATTGGCGCTCGCTGAGTCTTTTTTTGTAAGAGGCCCTCTTCTGTATAGAATGATTCAAAGATGACTTCTTACGTAATGTGTTACTATGTTGAAGATGTCGGTTGAATGACGTAAATAGCATGATTTGTACCATCACCAATATAACTGATATGAGAGTAGGGTGTATTATCAGATCTAGCTTCAGATACGTTGATTGGTCGATCCCAGTGAATTGCAGCATACAGAATGTTGTAATATATACGCAACTTACAGTGAGGAATCCCAGAACTCGATTTTTAGATATAATTTCTTTGAACTGGTGTGGGTAGGTCACTGCGATATACTGACACACTGACAACGCTAGGACAATAAAAAACGACATGGTAATTGTTACTGTAGAAATAATCCCTGCTATTCGGCGAAGCAATTGATAAGCCCCGCCCGGAGGCGTCTTGAAGTCCGTGAAATCCACGTAGTAGTATGTTGCCAACAACGGTTCCACAATTGCTCCAGTCAGCAAGTCGACCACAGCAAGACCAGCGATGAAGTACGTCATGGGCGTCCGGAAACATTTCAGCGGATCACGGTAAATCGCAGTCAAGAGCAAAGCATTTGAAATCACCGTTACAGGCGAGAGGATAGATAACATGATCGCAGACATAAGCACAATGTGGCGATAGGTGCGTAACTCGGGTAGGATGCCATCAGAGGAATTTCCAGTCGACAGTGAACTGTTCATGATTCTTGTAGAAGATGGCAAGCGATGTAGTGAAGAAATAGTACCACAAAGAAGATCAGTTTTGAATGAAAAACTTCTCTGTTGTCTCTAACTGGGTCGCAGAAGGCAGAGAATATATCTTCTGCTTTAGCCAATGCTGTTACGAATGGCTATTGTTCCTGTTCGGATATATATATATATACAGTCCAGCTGTCACTTAGCCACCCAAAAGGGAGCCGATATTTAATGGCCTGCAGGCTTTTATATTAACAAGGTGAGCTAAATAATGGGCCTTTCTGACAGTTCCCGACAGGGGAATCGTTTATCGACGATGGAAAAAATATATTTGTCTGATTAGTGAGAATGGAAATGAGCGTTTAGTCCGGCTGTACGCCGGCTCAGATGGATAGAGGATAGAATGAGTTTGCTTTGATGTCAGAGCGCTATCGTGATCCTGTAGGCCTGAATTAAGTCATCAAAACCTAATAAAAGAATTTTAAAGAAATGGAATGGTTAAGAAAAGTCATAATATAAGCTTATGAAATGATATGCATTTTACATGTTGGTCCAATCCGCGTGCATGAAGTTAGATAAATATGGTGACAGCTTTCATGGGCAAATTAATATAAGAAGTTGTTAAGCTTGTAAAAGATGGCCTTTCTAGGACTTACTTGCACATAATTTTGTACTAACGCGGAATTTTGCTGTCACAAAATCTTGTCACCTGATCGGAGAAAGAAGGCATTGATTTCTGCGGAGACTAACTTGTCCTGAATTAAGGTTTGGCATTGTTTTCAGGATTATTGAAAGTCTAACAGTTCTACTTACCGCAAAACAAATGATCGTTTGATCAAAGCCTTTGTAAATGATTTGGTGAATTGAAACGCTGTTGTATTAATTCAGTGACGCGAACGCACATTCACGAGCTGAACAATAGTATGCAGCTCCCTTTATCCACTCGAGAGTAGGACTGCGTCAGTTTGGTTTAATATCAGTTTACTTTTGCAATGTAACTTCACAAGTGAAATGTAAACACCCTGAAAGGTAGGTAGCTGCTTTCAAGCGGAAATTTCGCGGGATGCATAATATAAGTATTGCTCAAGATATAGAGATCTAGGCTCATTATGGCAACAAATGAAATTGTTGAATAAATGAAATCGGTTGCTGAACATTCGTTCATTATAATATAAGAACTAAGGCTGTAACAGGTGAAACGTAAATGTATTTTAGGCTTTCTTATATCTTGTTTTCGTTTGTTTGAACAAACGTGTTTTTCCTACGCTCTTTTCATAAGAAACTGTGTTTAAAATTAATTATATTGTTGAAAAGAAGTGAAGGAATAAGAAATAAAAACAATTGTATTTTCTTTTATGAGTCTTTGGGCATTGATCTTGACTATAAAAACATCCTGGTTATCCGATATTTTCTAAAAAATATGTTGTGTTATTTTATTGGGTTTTTCTGAATGATTTCCTTCATGGATTTATATTGGCGTTCTTTCGTTCACTTACAAGATACCCCTGAAAATGATAATAAAGCGAACCTGGCTTACCAATTATTCTCAGTCGGAAATTATCTTATGATTTGTGGCAAGAAAAACAATGTTCCTAAATAACCAATTTAAACAAAACAGGCTGACAAAATAATAAAGATCGCCAGAGATCTCGTTGTCGGACTATCCACGTTTCATCGTATCCCCCTGAACAAAGTAGACTACGAGTAGTCCCCATTTTAGAGCGCGCCGCGTGTCCCCTTTTCTCGCGTGGGGTGATTTTCACGCGCGCTCGCGTTTCGCTTGCTCTACTATCCCTGAGGAAAAATGGGGACTGCTGGTAGTCTATGAACAAAGCGCCAAGAAACTGAGAAATGTTTTCGTTGTAATTATAACGGAGGTACGTTATATCGCGTTCTGTTGGAACCCGAATCTTATTTATAGCGGAGTTCGTTATTTTGGGGGTTCCACTGTATTTGTAAACTGGTACGGTCAAAACCGTGTTAAGAGAATCTAACTCATTGTTTAAAACGTCAGCGATCTCTTTGCCCCAATCCCTTCCCCCAAACGCGCGGCCAGGCCCCAGGCCCCCTTTGGGAATAGGGCGAAGAGGCGGCTGGCATTTCACATCATCAGGGAGCTTGAGCAACGAGACGGCGACAGCAACAAGAGCGGCAAAAAAGCAATCGGATTAGGTTAGCAAAACAACGACTTTGCTCGTGCATCGCACTTTTTTTGAACACTTCTTTGCCGTCGTTGCACGACTACGTACGACGTGAAAATGGCTAATTTCACGTTTGTGGAGGACGTCAACACAAGAAAACGACGGCTTTCTTTTTCTTTTCCTCAACTGAATACAGTCCTTTAGAATTCAACTCCGGAAAAATTCGCCAACATTTGACGGATCAGTTGAACAAGATAGAATAAACCCGACAAAGTCTGAACCAGTGCAGTGACATTTTCGTAGCAGCGATAATGATGATGATGATGATTATGATACTAATGATAACAATAATAATAAGAATAATTAAAATAATAATAATAAATATAATAACAACAATGATTATTATTATTGAGGGTAGTAATTTATATCTTGTGATAATCTACTCGTAACAAACTATGTAAACAATGCGTTAATGTTCTTACACGTTGAATTTAAGTGTTACATATTTCTTACCGCCACAAGCCGAGCCCAGATTTTGAATTACGATTAGTGAGTAACCGCGGATTATTGAGTGCGTTTTCGGCCTGAGTTTGTTTTGCAGGAAACATGTGTCATCGCGTTTTTTTTTTTTTCTTGAAAGCGAGTTGTAATCACTCAAAGACCTCATAAAACAATGAAATTAAAATTTCTTCTCATGACACGAAGTTTTCAGATGGCAAAAACTGACCCAAAAGCTAAGGCCTCTTTTTTACTTGTGGGATTGCTTTTATGCCGTCCATCAGTTAGTGTCAGGTGAAAAAAGGACTTTAAAATTCAACACAGCTTTAAAAGGTGCACGAGCGAAGAAAAGGATTACCGCTGGCACAGACGCCCAAGATTATGAGATGCGTTCTCCTTACGTCGAACGCAAGAAACCGATGTTTATCTTCCACCTATCTTCAAGCTAGATTTTCTTAAAGGGTCATTGAATGGCCATAAGACCATGCGATAATAAAGAATAAGTATTATTGATCCAGGCTCTTGCAAGTTAAGCTAAGTAACAATACTATCAGTTCAAATATCAAATATCACACTTTCCTATCTGTCCTATCTTATCTTTTTAATGTACTTTTGTGGGTGTCGCCAGATATTAAACTTTCAATTACTTCGCTCGTAAGACAGTAAAAGCGACAGGAATTGTCAGATAACGTCATGAAATTAATCTACGTAAAACTCCAGCTTTAACATGCTATAGATATTGAGAGTTTGACCAAGTTGTTCATTGCGAAAAAGCTAATATCTATTGTCTCGAACCTTTGACATTTCTATCAAAAGGATAACTGAATGCATCGCTTTTGATTTCCATAAAAATACAACTGCTTCCAAGTTTTTGTTTCTCACTCTGAACCACTCTCGAAAGTCTCTAAAACAATGACGTAGGTTTCCCTTCTGGTTTTCGACCAACCGATTTGAATCTTACGTCAAAAGCATACTGAATAAAATAATGTTTTAAATACTCGGTAAAAGGACTTTGATTAGAGTACATTTTTTGTCAAGTCATTTTAAATAAAATATTAAATTCATTATGCAGGTTTTGATGTTGCCAATCAATTAAATAAGCACCAAAAAAAGTCTCCCCCCTGGAAGAAATTCTGCATTGTTGGAAATTTGTTATTATTAAAGCGTTCTAATTTTATATCAGTAATTCTTTTTGCTTTAGTGAAGCAAAAACCCAAGCCTGCAAGCGGATGATTTGACGACTGAAACGGGCAAAACAACGAGTTTGTATCCGTCACGGTGCACACAAAAAAAAAATATTATGACAACAACTAGGAAACTGAAGAATCATTTAGCCAAATGAAATATTTACAATTTAGGGCTGAAATGGCAATCTGCCAAAAAATTTATTCAGGTGTATTTAAGGTTTAATCCTAGTCAGGAAATGGTAAAACGAAAAATCTTTTTTTCCTGTTGGGTTGAAACCCAATTCTATGTTGCTTCTTTGAACAATTCCTCAAGAAATTTCTTACTCTATTTCTGTCTAACAGCCTAAAAATTAACATGAGAACAGAGTGAGTTCATTGTTAAAACGACCAAAGTAAATAAACGAAAAGCAAGTGATGAAGTCTCGTTTCCATAGAGAGCTGTAAAATTTATGATCTAAAAAAATGATTTTAAAAATAAAGTAATTAACTTTTACCTTCATTTGTTATTTTTTGTTTCGGATAACTGTTCATTTTTTTTTCCAATGACGCTGGTGTAAGAATTATACTACGAAGTTATGTAAGTGAAACGCATAAGACTATTTCTAAATGCAGAGTTTTCTAAATACAGACAAATCGATCTTACCAGTTTGTGATATAAAAGTGTCGCCTAAAGTGATGTTTTCAACGTACGTGGAATCCTTTGCATGGAACTAAAAGCACCACAATCGGGTACTTCGCAATCGAAAACTTCTCCAACCTCTTTGCCCAACCTGGCAGCGCGACTAATTCTATAATTCCAAGAGTGCGCCTTTTGAATTATCTCCACAGCGTATGACCAGAAAGGAATATTAGAAAGTTAAACACTTCTAACCAAGACTAGTTACCGCACAAACCATCGGTTAAAAAACCGCGACAAAACTCGCGAAGAAGACTATGTGAGAACTCGGTAGGACAGAGGCCGTCTTTATACAATCACGGCACGTTCCCATTCAATATTCACAGTGAACGTATGATTTATATATCAATTATTTAGCCATCACGTTTACGTTATGTTTTATTCATATCTCAACAATTTTCCTCTTGATTGACAGTTGTTGTTACAT
>CALNXI010000459.1:32552-55228 GCA_942486025.1 Porites evermanni | reverse complement strand
TTTTTTTTTCCAATGACGCTGGTGTAAGAATTATACTACGAAGTTATGTAAGTGAAACGCATAAGACTATTTCTAAATGCAGAGTTTTCTAAATACAGACAAATCGATCTTACCAGTTTGTGATATAAAAGTGTCGCCTAAAGTGATGTTTTCAACGTACGTGGAATCCTTTGCATGGAACTAAAAGCACCACAATCGGGTACTTCGCAATCGAAAACTTCTCCAACCTCTTTGCCCAACCTGGCAGCGCGACTAATTCTATAATTCCAAGAGTGCGCCTTTTGAATTATCTCCACAGCGTATGACCAGAAAGGAATATTAGAAAGTTAAACACTTCTAACCAAGACTAGTTACCGCACAAACCATCGGTTAAAAAACCGCGACAAAACTCGCGAAGAAGACTATGTGAGAACTCGGTAGGACAGAGGCCGTCTTTATACAATCACGGCACGTTCCCATTCAATATTCACAGTGAACGTATGATTTATATATCAATTATTTAGCCATCACGTTTACGTTATGTTTTATTCATATCTCAACAATTTTCCTCTTGATTGACAGTTGTTGTTACATCATCTCTTGTAAGGAAACTTATACCACTGAAGAAATAACTTCAGTGAATTTCTAAGTTTATTAGAAATTGTTTTTGCATATGAGGTTTGAACGTCCAGTTCGTTATAGTAACTGAATCGTGCCATGAAACTTGCCCGAGGAAAAAGACGGAGAGGTACGCGAGTTAACCTAAACCTTTGTTTAACAATTTTTTCCCAGATAATTACGGCGAAGAAAACACGGTATTTTTTAAGAGAAAAAGGTTATTATAATGGCTCCTCACTGTGAAAACTATTTGGTGACATCTTGATATAACAAATTTTTAATTAACGTTTCATTACCATAAAATGGTTTTTGTCCATTTCAATTGCTTTTTGATTGCCATTGACTTAATTTTGCGTGCAGCACTACCGTTTCAGAAATGACCTCTTGTTTTTCAGATCCAGACTCAGCTAGAGTCCATTTAAATAATGTGATAGTCTTCTGCAGACTGAGAGGGAACCCGGAAAGCACAAGAGAGAAACAAAAGAGACCCACTTTTTCAACGAATAGAGGCCATGTGGCGTCTATAAACGACGGAGTTTGTTTGGGAACAAATTTACGAAAGCATAAAAATACATAAAATAGAACTTTTAGCACCTAAAAATAATTTCTAATTAACACTACTTGATATCAAGGCTTCTTCCTGGGGCATGCGCACCAACAAATCACCCGGCTAGTGACAGTGAAACACTGCACGTAAAGGGTGTTGACATTTGCGACACAACTCAATAATTTAAAGTTTAATATGTTTTACCCCATCATCTATGATCGAAAATCACCATGAAAATTATGAAAAGGATAAAACAGCGTGGGACATTTCGAGATTAAAAACGACGCCACCGTGGTTTTGACGTCTTCCTAGGAACTTTTTCATTACTTCAATTTTGTTCTCCATAAATAGAAAACGGGAGCAACCTTCACGTAAACCATTACTGAACCTAAATATATTTTCATTTTACACATACAAATGAGATTCTTCTCTACCGTCATGGTCTGTATGTCACCCGTTTTTCAACAAAATACTTTGAACTATTCGCCCTAAGTTCAAAACAAAAGACTGGTTAAGTCTCAAAACGTTGATCTGTGAAAATGTTAACCCTAGCTTTGATCTACCTTTCTTGATTTTTCACGATTTTTTTGTTTCTTTGCAGCGAAGGAACAGAAGAACAGAAGGATATTTTTTGTAAAAGACATACGAGTCTGTTTTCTTTTTTGCAATCAATTATGATGTCAAATTGGTCATTATTGATTTTGCTCGGTGGGATATAACACAACCAGCTGCTTGAAACGTTTTCATCTAAAATTCATCCTATTGATTGAGTCTTGCCTCTAGGTATTATCAAATACACTTTGATAAATAACAAGAGAAACTCAATAACAGTTGAATAGGAGTCTGGCGTGTGATAAGTTTTCTCTGGTGCTGTTACTAACAGTTCTCCCCAAAATGATAGTAACATGCCTGGACAAAATCCTCTACTTTTTAAAAGGAAAATCAATTGATTGGTATTAAAACTAATGCACTGTATGTCAACAAAAAATATATTTTAAAAATAATAAAAAATCTAGAATAATGGCTTTCATACAGAAAATCGTGAATTATTCTGGTGGATTCTCAAGTTGTATTCGGCGTCACTGGAGAGATGTCTTTGAGTTTTCTCTATTTTGTAATGTAATGTTCACGTGACATCAAGGGTTCAAGGCTGTTGATATTTGAAAGAATGGACAACTAAGATAACAGTATCGTCAATCACATTCACCAAAGAAATGCATTACTATCCCGCCAAGATTCTATGGTGTTAACCATTTGAAGAACTTTTTCTCGCGTAATATTTACTTGAGAGGAGGTTGCTGATAAATTTTGTTCGTCCTCGGTAATTGCCTCCCCTGTCGCCTCGGGAGACAGAGAAATGTCTTCTATCGAGATTTCATTTCGAAGACTGTAAAAAGACTGCGGTAAATCCGTTTCGTGTAAGAGATCTTTCAAAGCTTTATCTTTGCTTAAAAGTACTTCTGAAGCTCCGCTTCTGCCTTCTTCCTCATCGACGAATGTTTTATCTAGGGAAACAAACTTTTCCTCTTCGTCGTTTATTGTGTTATGTGAACACATTTCCTTTTTACGGAGAGCATTTTTCATCTTTGGATTTTTTTGTGTTCCCTTGATTGAAGCGTTTCTAAGCCAAACGTTCAAGAAACGAAGGTAGTGTTCAGTATATGGGTCGTCTGCCAAAGTTGAAATTCGAGCGTTGATCTCATCAAGGCTGTTCTCCACGTAAGCACAGTCGTCTTTAACCGTTATGTTTTCACAGTAAAGCGGAGGATGCTGATGTTGTTTTCGGCGAAAAATATTGACAAAGCCATGGGTGAAATAGCCAACTATGAAATCGGCCAGGACGAGCTTGTCAGATACAGATTCCTGATTATCTTTTATTGCCTTTAAAGAAGAATTCAGGGTGGCGATGAATAGAGTGACAATAATAACAGTCATGACGGATATGTAGAGAATGGAATACAAGAAGGCTAGCGGAGGATTCACTTGTCTCATGTCCATTTTAGGAACTGCTTTGCCAAGAACAAATTCAAACTGGGAGACACGAAAATGGAGAATGCTCGAATAACGATGTAAGAACATGCTTATCCTGCGAGCAGTGGTTTCTCCGGGCCGAACGCACGCCGCCGGCCTGTTCGCAGGGTAGAACACGCTAAGAACGATAACCTAAAAATCTGAAGGTTCAGTCTGAGGTCAAGTTATATGTAGATGCGTTATGTATGTTACGCTGAATAAAGTGGATCATATTTACAAATGACGATCGAGTAGTACATTTTATAGTGACTCTGTCTCCAAGGACGACAACGGTAATATTGCTCTTCCTTTCCACGTTGTATATCTCCTGTGTGGTGCGCGTGATGTTACATAACTTTAACATCACAATACGGGACAAAACAACTAGAATCAGTAAATCATTAAACTGTAAGTACTTCCACGGTGTCTTGAAAACAGTGGGGACTTTAAGATCCAACGACGCGACGGCAATGCCGGAACGTCGCTTAAAAAGTGAATTTGCGTTCTTTCAGTCTATATCGCAATTATTCCCACCCACTTACTTTGTCAAATGTAGACGAACCCTCCTGGAGTTGAATTCCTGGGCACCATATCCAAATACAGTAAGAGAAATAAAGTTTGTTCGTTGCTTGTTTACGTCCTCCATAAAACGCGAAATTAGGCATGTTCACGTCGTAGTCGTGCAAAAACGGGCAGAGAAATGTACAAAAAAGCATGATGCATGTGCAAAGTTGTTGTTTTGCTAATCAAACCTATTGTTTTTTTGACGTTCTCGTTACCGTCCGCGTCGTTGGATCTTAAAGTCCCAAGTGCTTAGAAAGTAAATATATACGCGCTGTTTGCTTTTCCCGCGTTTAAATTCTCTTTTCTAGTCCCTGTAGTCCCTATGGCATGTGTTGGGCGTTTCACTAGCTCTTACCAGTCACGCACTTCGATACTCGAACCACGTGACCTGAATACCGTCACAGGCATTCTGACTGGCTCTCGTTTCGTAAATTTGTAGGAAATTTACGAAAAATTTGGTTGGCAGGGGTTCACCTAGCAGTGCCACCATACTATAGTTGGCATAGAAAAAAGAAAAACTCTGGATTCTTCGTTTGTTCGATTGACCGGATTCTCGATCATTTGGCTTGAATTCGCAACTGGATTCCGCCCCCAGCCCTTCCCATCCTCCCCCCACCCCACCCCAAAGAAAATAAAGAGGGAAAACAGAAAAAGAAATACCGAAAAACGTCACTACTTCTCTGCATTGAATACGTAAGTATTCAACGTAGCTGGGTTAGGGTTACATGTAGTTTAACATACAGACAAAGACATAAATGAAGAATAATTAATGACTGAAAGAATTTGTTTAATGACTGGAATTCCGAGACTCAGGTACATCCTCTTCCTGAACTTGCATATTGTGTCATATTTGACCTATTGAGTGAGTTGAGACAATCGCGATGAAGTTCGAAAGGGCGCGAATTCACCTCGCTCTCGCGGTTTAGGATAACCGCGATGCATTCGTCGGTGAAGATTCTTTGAGGTGTTCATTTTTCATGTATGAAAGTACGATAACTCCTTTACTTGCAGGCTGAAATTCATTCCTAGTGGCCAAGAGGTAAGACCAGCTTGAATTACTTTGACTTGATAAAATCCCTGAATAAAAAACAAATATTTCACAGTGGAATTAACAAACAATTCTTGCGAATTCGTGTGATCTTAATCAGCTGATTATTCCAACATTTGTTCTCATTCCGATTAGCTTGGGAGGGAGCGAAGCGAACCGGCCGCACTAAAAATCGACCTCGGACGTCTCTCAGAATAAGGCTAAATTCCGATATGATGCCAACCCTATCGCAATACCAATATAAATGACAATCCTGTTTCTTCAAATGCGCACACAACTGCGATGACCGCTTCTTAATCAAAATTTCGCACAAACCGTTCATACGTGATTTATTTCAAATTCATCACTTTCATTCAAACCTTTTATTGAAACAAATACGCCCATGAATGACATATTCCCAACGTCTGTAACTTCATAGCACCACCGCGGTCAAACGTCTAAATCGTTATTTTTGTTTTTTATTGCTGGGATTTCATTTACCAGTTAGAGAAAAATGGGCAAAGATGTATAAATCAGTTAGTCAACATAACTATCTTTCCATTTTTCTCAAAATTTTGAGCTTTTTTCGCTGAAAACGCTTCGTGCTAAAAGAGAATCATGTTTGAAAATGGCGCCGATAATAACGTCAGCATCGGTTTTCAATCACTTAGAACTTTTTTAGTAAACTTTTTAAACGTTAAGTAAACTAACAGGATGTTGGTAATACCCTAAACTTTCGATAGTGAAAGTAGCAACCTTAACTTTGAAGTATTTCGCTTAACTTTTGCAAATTTCACTCGTTTGACCGCTGTGAACTTCATAACTCTATCAATAAAGCACCCACTGGTCGCGCTCGTGTACCGAGTTTAAATCCGTTGAAACACTACATTTTTTGCAGACTTCTTCGTGATTGCATACCGATGCGCGGACGCTACAATAAATCACAGTTGGAGCTAAAACTCAATTCAAACCTACCTTAAAATTTCTGGAACTCTCTCAGATAGATAAATCCACTTGTGCCCAAGATTTTCGTTAAATTCAATAAATTTAATGGGTCCAGCGTCGGCTGGTCTTGTTTTCTTGGCAGTTTCGTACAACTGAAATTAAAAAAAAAAACTTCTTTTAGCGAGTGGTTTCTCAATATTTTATAAGAGTTCCTTGGCTTGTTCGGAGGAACTACTCCTAAAGACAGCAAAGATACTCCTTGGCAGCATCAACAAAGAACCTGGGGCCGGTTGCTCGAAGCCTGGTTAGCGCTAACCGTTGGTTAAGAGGTATCAAATTGTATAGGTTTCCATGGTATTTAACGCTGGTTAGCACTAACCATGCTTCGAGCAACCCGGGCCTGATGTCCTTTTCCAAAATTTGTTTCGCCTTCAAAAAATCATTAATAATTCATGAGCTCAACAACCTATCAAGTCCGCTAAAATCCGTCACGTGATCGTGTTTTAAACCCCGGTAAAACACTGTCAAACTAAAAAACCTGGGGGCGGCATTTGATTTCAGTCTGAGGGGAGTGCNTAAACATTACTTAAAAAACAAGCGCTGGTGATTGAGGCTGGCTATACCCAGTCCCTCTCTTTTCTCCTCACACTTGTACCCAGCATTATTAATAAGTTTTAATACTATGTATTGTATACGGGCATCACTAACTTTTCAAAAAAGATAGCATTGATTTTCCAAAGTTAAACTCTAATTAGAGATAATTACGGCCATTGCATCACTGTCCTAAAGACTTTTGGCTACCATTGTAAGAAGCGACAACAAAACCCCTGGATTCCTGGATAGAAAGCTCCTTATCTACGAATTACCTTTTTTCCCAGGTCAAATGATATTATTTCATCTTCCCGGTCGTGCAAGATTAGAATTGGACAGTACACATCTGCCAACCTAAAGATCAAATTACTGGAATATTAGTAACGGAAATCAAACCACAGTCAAACAACAAGTACACCTGCTGATTTTATGGGAAGAAATTTTAGGGTTCCCCCTCCTCCCTTATTTTGGATCAAGACCAAGGGTCCGAGGTATTTTTAGCGCTGTCCATTTGACAGAAATGTCCAGCTTGAGATATCAAAAATTCAATAAAATTTTTAGCAACTCAGGAAGTATCCAAAACTCTTCATTACTCGCGCCTGTATTATCGTCATAAAATTAATTCACCTCTTATCTGTTCGGAAAACTTCCTTAACTTCATCCAGAACGGTCTCATTAAAGTACGGAAGAAACCTAAAAGGCTGCAAGTACAAAGAAAACATGAGCTATCGAGAGTCGTGTTAGCTTTCACGTTAGCTGATACGAGAGATAACGGCATGAAAACAAGCTTATCAAAAGCTCTTAAACAAGAAATTTTGAACTGAGATTGGCAAAGCCTAGAGCCAATCAAACTAGGCACACAAGGCGGCCAGCAAGGAGCGTTGAAAAATCTGCAAGTGTTAAGGTGCATTTCCACTGTCGCGTAATTTTAACGCCCGATTTTACGCGCGTAAATAAAGTAGAGGCGATGAGTGGAAGGTCACGCGTAAATGTGAAAGTTGAACCTCGGTCAACTTTTACGTTTGCGCACGGCTTTCATACATTGCCTCTATTTTATCTATGCGCGTTAAAAATACGCTACAGTGAAAATCCACCATTAGTCAAGTCATATTTGGCCTTGGGTTTCCTTTGGATTAGTTGAGCTTGGTTAACATTGTCGCCATAGAAAGTAGTTTACAAAATTCTTTAGACTTTTTCTTGAGTCTTCTTCACATCCGGCGCGCGTCTGCCGTCAGATACCGAAATACATGTATCTTTGGCGTACGTAGAAGAGAAGGCAAAACAGATTTC
The DNA here is from genome assembly GCA_942486025.1 of Porites evermanni. Classification (NCBI taxonomy): domain Eukaryota; kingdom Metazoa; phylum Cnidaria; class Anthozoa; order Scleractinia; family Poritidae; genus Porites; species Porites evermanni. The sequence goes on along the minus strand of CALNXI010000459.1, from coordinate 47,657 downwards.
CCAACTTACTATTGTTATGGGGTGTTTGACCGCTCCTTCCCATACATTATTAAAAGGGGCTTCAAGAATGATCCCAGATGGAGGAGCTCCTGTCACGAAAAGTGAAAGTAATACAGTGTGTATCAGCTTAAGTTAGTTGTTAGCAAGAATTACAGAAACTGCAGCATATGAAGGTACAGCAGCAGCGGAAGCATTTTATTCAGGTTCTGGAAGGGTATTCCCGGGATCTGGGATTTGAGCAAAATACAGCGCGGGATTCGGGAAACGTTCACGGGATACGGGATTTGACTGCGAACATTTAAAGCGGGATTCGCCAAAATTTGGGCATGATCCGGGATTGGGAAACTCGAAAGAAAACGATTTTCAGGATACCAGGTGATCGGTGACAAAAGCGAGCGAGAGAGCGAGAGCTCGACTTGTTTCCCCTGCAAAAAATCGTCAGTTCAATTGAATTTGGATCAAAACAGACTCTTGAATATATTTTATCAGAATATCGAGGGTGAAATTTGCGAAATTTTAAGAATATTTTAAGAATAAACCCCAGGCTGAGGTTTTAAAAAGGATATAATTTTGTGTGTTCAAAAACTGTAAATACAATGCCATTATATGTTTTCAACTTACTCCGTTCTCTAAACGGCAAAACGTGTCAACAAGACGAAAAAAGCTGCACTAACTATAATTGATACCCCAATATGGGCCGGAAAAAACCCTACATTCTTATAAAAAGAGAGTGTAGGACTTATTTCTCAGCGTTTTACAGAAGCGAAAGACCTTCGTTGTTTTAGGGAAAATTTTTGTTAGGCCTTTACCAAGAGAAAACGTTTAGCAGTTATTCAGTAAAACCTGTAAAACTAGAAGTGTTTTGCAATGCTGGTGTTGGAACTAGAAGATGTTGCTTGTAATAAGAGCTAGTTATTAAACTTGTATGGACCATAAGGATATGACAGGAAAACGAGACTGCAATCATACTCTGGTAAGGGCAGAGAATGGTTTTATGTTAGCATTTTTATACAGACCTTTATCACACAGTATCTTTGCAACTCCACCAGCTACCCTGAAATGCAAAGTAGTAAATTCAAAAGTAGGCACAGTTGCATTAGTATCAAAGGCAATTCAGGCCAGGCAATTGTCCTCCAAAGTGGTGCCAGTTATTAGCACTTTATATCTACTCCTTGTAAATTAGCCTTTTCGCAGAGGGACTTGTCACTCGAGACCTAGATAAAGAACCCGATATCCCAACGCAGGCTACACAAAATATATTCGAACTATATTTATTCACCCTGAGCCTAAGGAGTGGCCCCAAATGTACAGTGACGCATCAGGACTCTGTGATCTGATCCACGTCATAGCAGAGATGCCATCTTGTATGAGTCCTGTAAGAGGTAAAGAACAACAGGCTCATGATCACAATGGATTCCTTCTATATATTNGAAAACGTTTAGCAGTTATTCAGTAAAACCTGTAAAACTAGAAGTGTTTTGCAATGCTGGTGTTGGAACTAGAAGATGTTGCTTGTAATAAGAGCTAGTTATTAAACTTGTATGGACCATAAGGATATGACAGGAAAACGAGACTGCAATCATACTCTGGTAAGGGCAGAGAATGGTTTTATGTTAGCATTTTTATACAGACCTTTATCACACAGTATCTTTGCAACTCCACCAGCTACCCTGAAATGCAAAGTAGTAAATTCAAAAGTAGGCACAGTTGCATTAGTATCAAAGGCAATTCAGGCCAGGCAATTGTCCTCCAAAGTGGTGCCAGTTATTAGCACTTTATATCTACTCCTTGTAAATTAGCCTTTTCGCAGAGGGACTTGTCACTCGAGACCTAGATAAAGAACCCGATATCCCAACGCAGGCTACACAAAATATATTCGAACTATATTTATTCACCCTGAGCCTAAGGAGTGGCCCCAAATGTACAGTGACGCATCAGGACTCTGTGATCTGATCCACGTCATAGCAGAGATGCCATCTTGTATGAGTCCTGTAAGAGGTAAAGAACAACAGGCTCATGATCACAATGGATTCCTTCTATATATTGAATAAAAATAATTTTTTTCCTTTAAACCATAGTTTAGGATTTTTGTAACCCAAAAATGTATCAAATAAAAACACATAAAATTTCAGATTCCACTGCAAGGTAACGTTAAATGGGGACCTAGAATTACTGGTTCAATAGAAAAAAAAATTCAGTTTTCACTAAAACACTAACAATAAATGTTGGCTGTAAAAGTCATAAGAATACTGTAGTTTGAAATGAATTGAAAAAATAACACAAATTAAGAAAACACTATTTTTACAATAAGAAGGACAGGTCAATTAGGTTTCGTGATTTGAAGATATTGGCAATGTAAGTGTTAAAAAACAGATTAAAAATTCATTACCATTTTCAGAGGGTTTCCCTTGAGAGTCACCAAATCCTATTAATGATAAATAATATTAATACCATATGTAGGCAAATTGATTCTAATATTATTTTCATAAGAAGGCCATCTCCCTAGATTTCACTTTGGCCAAAACAAAAGTTTTCTAATCTTGAGATTGAAATATAAAATTACTGGTACAGTTACTGGCCTGCGAGAGCATCCAGTTTTTTGGCTAAAGTTTCTAGTTTCACCCGCCCGTTTTTCTCGGCAGGTGAAATAAGAAACTTGAGCTGAAAAAACCGGATGCTCTCTCAGGCTATACAGTTACTAACTTTTTTTAAAAAAAACTCTGATGAAGAAAAGGTTGGTTGGTTTGTCTTCTTAAGTAACTTTAGACAGAGCCTACCTTTGCCTTAGCCGTAAAACATAATGCCTTATGGCTAAGAAAAAATATTTAATCTTATTAATTAGGAGAGTAGTAATTTCAACATACAGGCGAGGGTCAGAAATGGATTGGCCAAGACCTCCAACTGGTTAAAAAATTGAAAATCACTGAAAAGTACCTACCAGAAAGTACTATTTTGGGGAATACTGGAAAAGAAGCCTCACCTCTATAATCAATAGTTATAACATGATAACCCAAAGCAATCAAACGCTGAAACATAAAACAGTGTTTTTCAGCATAATTTTACAGTAAATGTACATGTGTGTCATAACAATAAATAAATACAGTTAAAATTTTTCAACAATTTTATTGGTAGAATATACAAACCTTATAAATTCCTATTCTGTGACCTGTTGCTCTAGAGAAAACAAAACAGAATATAAAATCATAAACAACAAATAACAAACTAACCAACAGAGAACAATGATAGTCCCAAATGTACAGTGACGCATCAGGACTCTGTGATCTGATCCACGTCATAGCAGAGATGCCATCTTGTATGAGTCCTGTAAGAGGTAAAGAACAACAGGCTCATGATCACAATGGATTCCTTCTATATATTAAATAAAATAATTTGTTTCCTTTAAACCATAGTTTAGGATTTTCATAACCCAAAAATGTATCAAATAAAAACATATAAAATTTCAGATTCCACTGCAAGGTACTGTTAAATGGGGACCTAGAATTACTGGTTCAATGCAAAAAAAAATTCAGTTTTCACTAAAACACTTACAATAAATGTTGGCTGTAAAAGTCATAAGAATACTGCAGTTTGAAATGAGTTGAAAAAATAACACAAATTAGGAACACACTATTTTTATAATAAGTAGGACAGGTCAATTATGTTTCTTGATTTAAAGATATTGGCAATGTAAGTGTTAAAAAACAGATTAAAACTTCATTACCATTTTCAGAGGGTTTCCCTTGAGAGTCACCAAATCCTATTAACGATAAATTAATACCATATGTAGGCAAATTGATTCTAATATTATTTTCATAAGCAGGCCATCTCCCTAGATTTTACTTTGGCCAAAACAAAAGTTTTCTAATGTTGAGGTTGAAATATAAAATTACTGGTACAGTTACTGGCCTGCGAGAGCATCCAGCTTTTTTGGTTCAAGTTTCTAGTTTCACCCACCAGTTTTTCTCCACAGGTAGAATAAGAAACTTGAGCCGAAAAAACTAGATGCTCCCCAGGCTATACAGTTACTAACTTTTTTTAAAAAAACTCTGATGAACAAAAGCGGGTTGGTTGGTTTGTCTTTTTAAGTAACTTCAGACAGAGCCTACCTTTACCTTAATTAAAAAAAAACTATCTAATCTTATTAATTAGTAGAGTAATAATAATTATTACTATACTAATCAATAAGATTAAATAGTTGTTGAAATTATTTCAACATACAGGGGAAGGTCAGTTGTGGATTGGCAGAGACCTCCAACTGGTTAAAAAAATAAAAATCACTGAAAAGTACCTACTAGAAAGTACTATTTAGGGGAATACCGGAAAAGAAGCCTCACCTCTATAATCAATAGTTATAACATGATAACCCAAACCAATCAAACGCTGAAACATAAAACAGTGTTTTTCAGCATAATTTTACAGTAAATGTACATGTGTGTCATAACAATAAATAAATACAGTTAAAATTTTTAAACAATTTTATTGGTAGAATATACAAACCTTATAAATTCCTATTCTGTGACCTGTTGCTCTAGAGAAAACAAAACAGAATATAAAATCATAAACAACAAATAACAAACTAACCAACAGAGAACAATGATAGTGCACGCCTTGATAATTCTGTGTCTCTTAGTCGGAACCTGTAGATACGTTACAATGTTGGATGGAATTTTTTTTNGGAAAAGAAGCCTCACCTCTATAATCAATAGTTATAACATGATAACCCAAACCAATCAAACGCTGAAACATAAAACAGTGTTTTTCAGCATAATTTTACAGTAAATGTACATGTGTGTCATAACAATAAATAAATACAGTTAAAATTTTTAAACAATTTTATTGGTAGAATATACAAACCTTATAAATTCCTATTCTGTGACCTGTTGCTCTAGAGAAAACAAAACAGAATATAAAATCATAAACAACAAATAACAAACTAACCAACAGAGAACAATGATAGTGCACGCCTTGATAATTCTGTGTCTCTTAGTCGGAACCTGTAGATACGTTACAATGTTGGATGGAATTTTTTTTTTAACATACAAAAAAAGGGACAAAACTCAAGTTAAAAACACAACAGCAATGCTGACAGGGCATTTTTAAATGACCTGTCAACACTTTGCCACGGAGATTGAGTGACTGTTCGAATGAAATGTGATGCAAGATTTATTTATTAAACTATTCAATATATAAATCATTAACAACAAAATATAAAATAATCAAGTGAATAGCTTCAACTTTATTAATCATTGAAAAAAATATTGACAACCTATGTACCTTGTGTATGCATTACCATGAAGATAAAGAATTATTGTTTTCCCATCCTTTAGGTGGGAATGCATCTCAGGCTGAGAATCTTGAATCTTAGAAACAGGTTCAGCAGGAATATCCCTGAAGGAAAATTAGAGGAGAATTAGCCACTGATAAATTGCTACAGGCGATTTCAATGGGGCTTTGTGATAGTAATTTTAATGATTTTGCATATTTTTGTCGACAAAGCTTGGGAACATAAGATAATCCTTGAGCATTATAAATTAAACTCCCACACAAACTCAAGCAAACAATGAAACAAAAGACACAACTTACCATGCTCCAAGTCTACCAGCAGAGCCAGTAATATAAAAATTGACAGTATTCTCAGGTAAACCAAACGAAACAGGATCTGACAACTTTTCAAATGGATTTCTCACTGAATAGGGATAAAAAAAAATACTGCTGAGATGTTACCTTTTAATTGATTAATCAAAATAATTTTTTATTGCCAATGCAACTTTGTATAAGGTTGTCCAGCCAGGTCAAGCGTACCCCACAAGATTCCATAAATGAATTTATTATTCAAAAGTTGAACCGGTTCGTACAGTTGTAGTTGTAAATTTCAGATTCATCTCTGCATTCTTGCATGCGTGAATTCATACATGAGGCAGTTATAAAATTTCCACCAGCTCATTTTCCCTGAATTTGATGTAAATGTCTTCAGAGCAGTGTTGTCCATTTTAAGATTTTCAATGTGACCAAATACAGAGAAGTCCTCGCAAAATATTCACAGCTCATAACGCATGCAGGAATGCCGATTTGAATTTGACACTAGTTACGGGAATGACCGACGTATCATTTTTCAAATAATCAATTCATTAATAGAATCTTGGGGGGTATTCTTGACCTGCCTTGACTGTAATTCTCACTAAAGGATCTGTAACTCTAAGTTACTGTGTATAACACCTTCCGTTCTACCTACAATAATAAATTATTGCACCAGAAAGTCAAAACACAACAAGAGAGAACTGGAAAGATCAACTTTGCTGTCCAAGACATCAGCATTCCCATAATAATACAATCATGACTTTAGCCTTTTAAAGTACAAACCAAAGAATTCCCAATAATCCAAGTCATTAACCCTAATAATTATCACAGGGTTCCTAATGATAGTCCTAAAAACAATACAGGATACCCAATAATATTAACAATGGCTGGGTGTATTCTAAGGAAAATATTATAACATATATATGTTATACACTGAGTGACTTACATGAATTTAGGTATATAATATGCTCTCTAAGTGCTGGTGAGGAATACATTAATATCACACATACAAGATAAAGCATTGAGATTGTGGTAAACACAACCTTCACCGACAACCTGCAAAATATAAGTACAGTTAAACCTGTATTAAGAGGACTCCAACAAAAATTTTTTTTCTGCAAAAAGGTGCACTTTATCGGCAGATGTTTATGGCATTTGGAGCAACCAAAAGGTAACCACCTTGTGGAAAAATACCACCAATAGCTACCCACCCCTACACAGTCTAGTCTGCTCCAGGCTTTAAGTAAGTAGAGATGGAAAAAACAGAGGGGAGGAATAGGAAGTTGGGTGGTTGTTTAGGAGTATATACGTAGACAGACCACCCTCCTCTGTTCATGTGGCCTTTGTTGTTATTGAAATCTGAGCAGAGACCTGTAGTAATGTTTGCAAACTTTTGCTAATTAATGGGGGAGGGGGTGGGGGGGTTGGTGGTTGGGTAAAAAAGACCAATGCTCAGATTTCAATAAAGCCAACAGTCACATGAAAAGAGGGTGCTCTGCTTGTCGTACATTCAACTAGTAGGCAAGGAATTTAATGGAAAGGGATTTCCTTCGGTTCTATTTTCCTTTTGTTCCTTAGGAAACTACTCAGGGGGTCTCAGGGGGTAATGCTCATGGACTGGTGGGGGGTCTCGCCCTTTGTAGTTGTTGTTTGTTTTGATTTTTTTTATCTTGCCCTCGCTATCTCTTTTTACTTTGTCCAGATGGTTTTGAAAAGATGCTGGAACCTAGCTCCCTTTTTTGATTTCTCACCCAGTCCCTTCTAGTCAAACCAAGGCCCAGACAAAAAGATTGTCAGAATTTGTATCTGTGAAACATTTAGATTTTTTGTCATAAGATAAATGTTAATTATGTGTAATTTGCGCACGATCCTGTTATCCAGCTCTTAGCTGCAAGGGGTTCTGAATAAACAACTCTACTCTACGTAAACAATAATATTGATCATGACACTCACCAAATGAATGAAAAAATTCCCAACAGCAGTGATGACAAAAAGTTCCTGTGTAGAACAAACATAATTATTACATGAAACAGCTAGGCCTAAAGTTGACAAAGTTCTACCTGCAGGACCGACAATGGACGTTGCCCTATATTCGAGCAGCTGATGAACAACCTGTTCCATAATTAATATTTTTTAAACACACCTTTTTTGCTGTTTACTTTTACTTCGATCTCTTGATTCTTTTAACTCATTAACATGATCAGCTGACGTCCTTTTAGAAGCACCAGTTCTTTGCTTTATGCCCTCAGACATTTTGCCGCAATATCCACGCTTCGCCCCTTCAATACTTGTTCCACACTCCACTACCCTCTTCAACGATGTACCTCAAGTAAGAAGTCACGAACGTTGGCCGCTGAAAAACTGGGAACTAACAGAAACAAGATGGCGGACTTCTCGGACGTACAATTCTCTTTCTAAAGTTCTTCGTACAACTCCTGAATTTAACGCATTTCTCATACAAAATGTTTGGTGACAAGGCACTTGATCTTGTAAAGGAGCTTAAAAGATCCATGGATGGCACTTTACCTCCTTATAACGTAAGATTTTGTTTGACTCTTGATGAGAAATTTTTGGCGGGAATTTGTGCTGTAGCGGCGAGCTTGAAATGTTGTGGTTCGATTTAATTTTATTCTTAATTCAACTTTTAATTTATTTTCAAACGTAATTTAATATCCATATTCACCCATCAGCTACCATACACAATCTTAATGGATTAAAATTTGAACTATTACTCAATAATTGTGTGGCTCCAAAAAATATCCATACCCCCCCTCCTGTGAGGGAGAGGGGTCGTAAATGACAAAATGTTTAAAGAAACGTACCAGGCGAAACTGCAGTTTCCTGTGCACTAGAACCAAAAATTCCAATTAAAAAATTCCAATTCCAATTCCAATTCCAATTCCACTGAAACCAAAAATTCCTCCATGTAGGGAGTATGGCCATTTTCTGGAACAGCACATTGCTTATCAAGTTTACTGACTTGGTTATATTAAGCATGCCATTTTATATTCTTATTTGAAGGAAGATCTAGTCAGGCAGGTTTTAGAGGAGATGAAGATTTTGTTTGAACAAAACCAGAAGGAAGTGTAAGTTCAGTGACTATCTTTGTACTAGCTTTGTGTGATCTAAATTTTAAGGAAAACCCGAGGGGGAGTGGGCAGTACGAGGGGTGCCCTAGCTCCAGAGATCCATTCTTGAGATATTGTTCTCAAGGTTCGCGCCTTGCTGTCGCGGATTTGCCTTGAACTATCAGGAAAAAGGAAAGAAAACCTCAGGCACCCAGTGAATACAAGTGTGTGTGTGTGTGTCCGTGGGGGGTTACTCCGTGACTGTGCGGGTGAGAAGGGCCACTGGGACTTGTACCCTTTATCCTATAAGACTAAGGTCACCTGCATTTTGCAAGCACCCAAATGCCTACCCTGTCCCTGTCACCGATTTTCCGGGGGCCACAGTGAGTATTAAAAACACTTTTGAATGGTAAATGTACAAGATGAACAGGGACTTGGCCTTAGGTAGCAACATCATGGGCTCAGATTGCTAGTTTCAACTCAAAAAAGTTTGTACTTTTTTCCAACGCAACCATACCTGAATTATTGTTTTATTTTTAAGAGCACTGACGGTTGAAGGAGAAACTGGTTTGTTTTCTGGGGTTCATTTGAGGCATGCTAGCTTAGAGAGAAACAAAAGATGCCTACTCTCCTATATGTGAGTTGAGAACATGGGAAGTTCATGTTTTAGTTTATATTTAGTCTTAGTTTAACCCTTTAAGCCCCAATATCCACATGTGAATTGTCCAAACTGATCTCCATACATTTCCTTTAAGAATTAGTGGAGAGAATTTGATAAAAGATCAAAGTATTTCTCTTTGGTGATCAATTTATTGATTCTCATGACCCAATCACTTGACAATCTATGGATATTGTTAGGAGAAAATTGATGTTGGTCGCCATTGGGACTAAAAGGGTTAAAGGTCATTACACAAAGTGTGCTATATTCCTTTCTATGCTCACCTGTTTATGCTTTTGCTATTAAAAAGTGTTAATGAAAGTGGTAAAATAATTCCATCATGTCTGTCTTGAAGTGAGAAAATTTATCCTGTTTTGTTGTTCACCTCAGGCATTGCATTTTGTCCCTTTTTTTACCAGGTTACTTAAATTCTGGTAATAATATTATGTTTTAATTATTTTGAATCAACTCTGACAGCTATAACAGGATGCTAAGGATAAAGAATCTCCGGTGGGAGTTTGGAACTGTTTTACCTGAGGAAATCAAGTATAATTTATGTGAACAAGAGGTAAAAGAAGTAAAAATATGGTTTTAACTGTTTTGTACAAGATTCTTGGTTGGTGTGTTATACACCAATGAAGTGTGATTTTTTGAAACATCCAGTAGAGTTTTAGGTTCTTTGCATGCTCATGGACTTACCGGTAGTCAAAGATCGACTCTGTTGGGACAGATCATACTTAACTCTTTGCAGCCATTCTTTGAATTAACAAACAACATTTCTACCCATGTGAATAAATAGAGGGTGTTTTGTTAGAGTTGTTTTCTAGTGTTATTATTAACGTGTGTTTCTTTTTGTATTGATATACAGATTCAGTGGTTTACAAAATACAATAAATCCCTTGCAACGTACATGAGAACTGTTGGTCTGGATCTGACGCAGGTAATAATATTACAATATATCATGGCTTGTCTAGTTAAAGGCAGTGGAGTGTTAAAAAAGAGTTTTTTTTCCTGTGCAGTCCATAAATGCATCTAGAAGCTTCCTGCCAGGTCAAATATAAAACTATGCAAATTGCTGCAAAAAAGGTTTCATTGAATAAATTTTCATGCGCACATACGTCCTCATTATTTCTCTTTTTCACCCTAGAAAAACCGGTGCTTGCTATGCAGGCCATGCCTCAATGTATCACTAATACAGTGACTTTGAAACACAGTTAAAATCTTTAGTACTTTTATCACTGATTGTTAACAAACACTTGGATTTATTAAAATCATTTTCACAGGATATGAAGCCCCCTAAATCACTTTACATAGAGGTATGTTTAAAAAAAATAATTGTGTAAGCATCTAGATATAATATTTTGGCTTACCAATTCACAGCATACTCATATTATTGATTTCTTTGTGAATTTATCCTTTGGGTGCAATCGTTTGTTATCCCCTTGTATGGTTGACTTTCAGTGTATGGATAAAAATTATTTACGACTCTTTAATATTATTGATTGGTCATTTCCATATTGATTTATAGAAAACAAAATCAATTTAAGCTGAAAAATTAACTGGAAACAATGTCAAATAAGCTTGAGAAGGAAGTTTTGATGTTACCCCTACACTTCAATTATAACTTACTCCTGTCTGCAATGTGAAATTATGTATGCTGAATGACAGCCGCTAGAAGTGTTTACATAGTATGTATAAAGATGTTTGCCTTCGATTTATGCTGCTATTCTGCAGTGCTGTGTTATGTCATTAGACACTTGTTTGACATTAAATGGATTCCCGGCTCACGCGTCACAGTAGTAGTTCAATGAAGTGCCAGTTGTTGAAGTTAAGAACCAAGGTCGTTACCTCGCGTAATAATATACTTGTTATGAACATTTAAAAGGTACGATGTCTGGAAGACTATGGGGAATTTGAAACAGAAGATGGAACTGTCATATTACTGAAAAAGAACAGTCAGGTGGGTGACTGTAAAGGGTCCCATCCCACAAATAATAATAATAATAATAATAATAATAATAATAATAATAATAATAATAATAACAATAACGATAATGATAATGATAATAAGTAATAATAATAGAACCAAACTGGTGCTAAGTGACCTTTTAGGGTTGATACAACTCCGTGAAGTTCTTAGCCATGAACCATCCCTGTAAGTGATTGGTAGAACAATATATCTCACCTGCTTATACATATTCTCGTTCTTGATGAGGTCTAAGCAACAAAGTGGCAAAGGGACTGTCTTTTCCACAAAAGTATGACCACATTACATATGAAGAACTCTTTCAGATTACCCATTCTCAGAAGTTGGATCAATTTTTTCTTACCTGAAAAAGTTCATTTTTAGTTTCTCCTTTTTTTTCCAATTCATGCCCTATTTTGTATTTTTCTATGACCAGAGGTAAGAAGTGTTTAATACTTTGCCCATAATAATATTCATTGATTGACCTAAAGGTTTCAACTTATTGAAATCATCTATAGTTATTAATTGTACAATAATAAATTTAGAGAATAAGAAGAATTAAAAAATTCTAGCTGATGGAAATGGTGTCTATCTCTTTTGCTCTTCATAATAATAATTTGATACAATTATTATATCAAAGTTAATACTGGGAGTAAGAACATTGTAGCTTAGTAGTTCATGACGTCTTTGATCCCTGTTTATTTTTGAGGAACCTGCTTATGCCATGGTTACCTCTTTTTTTTTTCAGCATTTCCTGCCGAGGTCCCACTGTGAACATTTGATCAGACAAGGAATCCTGGAACACATCTTGTAGAGCATAAAGTCAGCTGATTTTCACTGTTCGTTGGAAATCTAGATTTAATTTGTAAGGACACGTTTTCTTGAACAACATTGTAAATCATTCTCTTGAAGAGCCTAGCTTCTAGACTAGAGTTTTGTACAATAAACTTTCAATCCAGTTCTAAAATGCTGATACTGTACATCTGTACAGTTCCCAGGGTTAACTGGTGTGGGTGGTCGCTTTGGTAGTCTCCTTCGCAGCTGCTCAGGCCAGAGTCACGCAAGGCTTCCAGCTGGGAGCATTGTGTGACTCTTGCCTGAGCAACTGTGGAGACTAGAAAAGTGGTCACACATGGAGGTTGTCCGCATTCTAATTCATTGATCCTTTTGCAAGGAGAATAAAGAGAAAAATTAAACCCTGATACTGTTATTATTTATGCATTGTGTGAAGAAAATTAAATGAAAATTAACTAGACTTGCCAAAAGTCAACCAAGTGAGAGCGCTGAAGGTGTAAGGAGAGCTCTCGAAGTGAGAAAAAAGTGAGCGATGAAGTCATGAGAAGAGTGACTTAAGATTTACATACTTATTTGCTGTGTGGTTTTGTTTATAACCTGTTCCAAGCTTACAGATAGATACCAGTTTTGTTTTCCATTTGCTCTGGTGAAAACATTTAGTAAAGAAAATTCCAACAACTTTTCTGTACCCTAGCAAAACCTCTGGGACCAGGGTAACTTTTCTGTTACACAACCTGACACTTTGATTCACAACTCTGATGAAGTTTGAGCGATTGTGACAAAATATTGCTTTTTGTCTCAAATTTTGCTCTGAGTTTTAGAATTTTTTATACTAAGCACAGTTAGTTGAATGGGAGGCAAAAATAGTGAAAAAATATTTTTTCCTGATTTTTACACGAGTAGGTTGCCTTTAAACTGGCCAACACTTCTTACCAAGACAAACATAAGGTGCTTTCCCCTCCTTTGCACAGTCGCCCCCTCCCTCCCTTAAATTCTGTACGGGCTAGGCTAACGTCACATCCAAAATTCCTCGCATCGATGCTTGCGTAAGCTCCGCTATTATTTTTTTCTAACAATAAAGTTTGAGTTTCACATAATCTAGTTTTGTTTCAGTTTCAATAAAGTTTGAGTTTCACATAGTCTAGTTTTGTTTCAGTTTCAAAGAATCAAGATCAAGTTTTCGTTTTGCAGAATCAAGTTTTGCGTTGTGTTTTTTTTATGATATTGTTTCATAGTATTGATCAATTGCATGAAACTGGGAACAACTACAGAATACAGGGCAATATTAAGGTCTTAAACAGAAGATTCTGTAGTTAAGCACTACGGAGCGAACGAGAAAGATATAAGACATGTTAGTATAAGACAGACAGAAGGTATATATTTTAGTATGTATTATTAGCTCGTTAGTTGGGACTACCGAGCCACCGAGCCGCCCCAACGAATAGATCGTTTTCACTGTCACGCAACAAAAAAAAAAATTGGAAACTGTCCAGTGGAAGAAGCCGAGAAAATGACATGTTACAAAAGACTAATATATAAACAATTTGTCCAAGTCTCAGGTCTTTGTGGCCCACGGTTTCTGAGTTATTTGCCGAAACGTTTCACGCACCCTTGTAGAGCTTTGTATGGAGACGCCATATTGGTGTACCGTTTTGGTCCACCAATATGGCCGCCGGTAGGGCAATATTAAGGTCTTAAACAGAAGATTCTGTAGTTAAGCACTACGGAGCGAACGAGAAAGATATAAGACATGTTAGTATAAGACAGACATAGAAGGTATATATATTTTAGTATGTATTATTAGCTCGTTAGTCGGGACTACCGAGCCACCGAGCCGCCCCAACGAATATACCTAGAAAATTTGCCCTGTGTTCTGTAGTTAAACACTACTTTCCACTAGTTAGAAATGCGTGAGGAAGTAAAAACAAAAAATAGTAGCCAAACATGTTACGATAGCAAGGAGGGTTTCGTTTATCTTTACAGCGCGTTGAAGCGTGATTCAGTTGCGTGACAGAACTTGCTCGTTTCAGGTCTGTAACAGAGCTGTTCCAGGATACAAACAATGATTTTGATGTAAGGTGATTTACACACGTACATGTAAGGATTGCGCAGTTTCCGTCCTATTCAATATTTCATTACTTTGGCAACGGAAAAGTCTAATTGCAGCATCATTGAATACAACAACCATGCCTGACCGTACAGCGTTTATTTTGCTTTTTCTCCACGGTGTAGCCTCGATGCCTATGCAAGTTGGTGGTTTTCCAGCCCCGTTTTTCAGAGTTTTATCGTGGCAGGATCCGCCTTTGGAAGGTAAGCTTACTGCGGTCAGTTAGAAGTTTGATTCAAGTACGAACCATCTCATTTTCGAACTCTAAAGTAGTCACTAAAATTAATAGGCACAATCATGCCTTCCGGGCGAATTTTTCTGTGAAATGGAGAAATTTACAAGCTAAAGTGTATGATCGGCACAATCAAGCGGGGAACGAAGTGTTAAGCGCTGCCCTCTTGGGTCCCATTTCTGATAAGCTACAGTTAGCAATAAAAATTCTTCCCGGCAGTCAGCCATTACCATGACGTTGGTAAATGGTGGTAATTTCTCTTTGAAAGGCCTCTAATCGCATAAACTTGCGTGAAAGGCAGGCGTGGAAGGCGTACTCTCTACCCATCTATGAACACTTCCCGTTTGGGGAACATAAAGTCCACGCGTGGAGTGGGGAGGTAGTGGTACTTAGGTACAGTGGCAATGGGCGGGAGATGGGAACGAGAATAGTTTGTAAATGCATTGTCAAAGAAATCTAATTATTTAGACCAACTGATCATCTTTTCTGTTCACATGTCTGTTCAATTTGAATTATATGTGTGAAACATATTGTTTGCAGGAAAAGATGTTGTGATTCTACAAAATCTGCTGTTGAGGTCTCCCTTTGTAAAACCTATTGACACAACCGGTATTTATGACAACAACACAGCACATGCTGTAGCCAGTTACCAAAAAGGGAATCATCTACGCAGGTACGGTAACAACCGGGGGGGGGGGGGGA
>CALNXI010000459.1:12217-23689 GCA_942486025.1 Porites evermanni | reverse complement strand
GATGAAGGCAAGGGGAGGGGGGGAGGGGTTAAAATATGAAAGTCGTCCGTGGTATAACTGGTATGGATATTTTCTGGAATCACACATTTTCAGACACATACAAAACCTAACAACTTTTTTCTCTTTCTAGTAACCAACATAGAAAAAAAATGTTGTCCCATCCTATTCAGTCTTTTGTTCTCTTCATCAAAACTTATACAATCCCATAGTGTTAAATACAAAGGTTTAAAAAATCAAGGTTAAGACAATTACTAGCTGTTTATCAATTTTTTGTAAATTTCATTAGACTTTGGACAAACAAAAATTTACACCAAGTGTTACATATTATTGAACAATTCCCTGTAACTATAGCACTGTGAATTCGCTAAAAATAAAATACAGTAAAACTGAACAGTTTAAGTGTGACCAAAACATTTGTAACAATTGACTTTCCTTCAGTCTGATGATAACTGGAATACTTCCTGTAATTTTGAAATCTACTACCTGATTTTCCTCAGTAATAGATACTTCATGAATGCAAGACTTTCTTCAAGGTAAAGCATTGGATGAATTGGCTTAGTTGAGTTGATATCCCCGGACTGTTTAAAGGGTCTCTAAACCTTGCAGCTAAAAAATTGTCCATGACTGTTACTGATGTAACATCTTACCCATGTCGGTTCTCTGTAAAGGTTTGTTTCTTGTTTATGGCACTGATTCTACATGTAACTTTAAATAGTATACCCGTAAAATTGTGTGATTTTGTCAATGCCACGTGACTCAGTACTGAGAGATTAACAAAAATCAACCCATTTATTAACATTAAACCTCCCAGCTATCCATCCACTTGTACACTGCAGCAGTAGCTTCTGGTAGGTGAGCCATTGGGCCTGACATACCATATGTCAATCCACGGAATGTCCAAAAACTATGAGAGAAAAATAATAAGGGGGCATTAGTACTGTCAATAAATCTGCCAACAATTCTGAAAGAGGTACAGTTGGAGTAGCGTCAATGTGGAAGTTGACCAGTCTTAAGATGACTACTTGTAAGGGATTAGGACAAAACATATCAGCCATATTGATCTATCCAACAAAATTGCAGATGAGCCAATCCTGTGAAGCTGAAGTTGGATTTTTTTTTGCCCCTGTAAACACCTTCTTTCGCTCCAAAAACAAAACAAAAACATTCACATAGCTGCTGGTCACATGACAAAAAACACAATTAAATAAGTGCTTTGCCAAGAAAAGACTTAAGGGCTGGTACACAGTCAGAAAAGGGAACTTTGGAAAATGACTGAAATGGTTGGTATTATTGGGAGATTATATTTCTCACCTAATAATACATCCTGCAAGAATGAAGCAGATAGTGCCATGGTATGTCACTTGTTTCCACTTGTCCAATTTTGGAATCATGGAAAATGATTTACACAAATACTGACATAAAACCCCTGAAAGTTAACAAAAGAGATAACTGAACAACAATAAAATACTCCCTTTTATATCCAACAGTTCCACAAGGCACAAGATGTCAAGTTAGATGCCGAATATTTCAATTTGTTCACAAATAAGTCTCGTGAGTGACCTACAGTCAGCGTTTGAAAAAGTTGCTGTCCAGTCATTCAAGACAAGTAGCATTTCCTGCCAGGCAAACTCTTCATCCAATCACTTGTCTGCAGACCAAGGGCCCAGGCAAGTGGTTTGTTGTTAAAAAAGTAAATTAAGAGTTGCTGGGGCAAGGGAGATTTGAGAGCTGCTTGTCCTAAGGGCAAGCTGGAATTAAGTGAGCACCGCCAGTATTTCTGGTACAAGAAATGGTACAATTTACAGTGTATCACACCCTAGAAAATTAGGCCTCCTGGTTGTGTATGAAAGTGAAGGGTTTATGCCTTCTTTATAAAAAAAACCTTGTGCAGTTATCTACCCAACCTTGCCTTTTCACCTTGTCCTTCTAACACAAATAGATTGTATTGAAGGTAACTACTGTCTTGACACTCCATATGTACTGATCAAAGAACAATACAAGACAAAATACAGGGCTCTCATCAAGGCCCACGGGCTGAGGATTTCCCCTGGCAATTATGAGCATGACTCCCTGGCTACTTTAAAGGGATACAGAAGGAAATTAGAACCAAGAGGTCCTCTTATAGCCTTTGAAAACCCCACCTAATAAGACTAATAAAGTGCATCTTATTAAAAAGTAACTTGAAATAATTTTCAGGGACAGCCCTAAAAAATATGACATCAATCAGAACTTTATTTCAGAGAGTCTTGCCCAAATTGAAATCAATCCCTTACTTAGTGCCCTGGCATGATGACAATCTAGTTTATCAATAATTACCCTAACACATGGGGTTTTCGTGACTTCTGCATTCATCTCTGATTTTGTACATGTGTGGGGCCACAAACTAACCTGCCATCATAGCACTGTAGAGATAAGCTGGAAAGTAGTGGTGAAAATACAAAACACGTCCCATGGCATAAAATGGAAAGTAATGCAAAGCCCAACCAAGGAAGAGCCAACCACATGCAGATTCCATCCTCTTTCTCCGAGCTGAAAAAAATAACACATTAATTATGTTATAACATTCATAGATCCTTCACCCAAGGCTCAAAATGTTTCTCACTTCAAAATGTTCTCTTGCTATACGGATCAAACATGAGGAATAATAATATTCTAACGTTCAAGTGTATGAACTTGAGAAGTTCTATGGTGTTGCAATGTTTAAGTTAGAATCATCTGGTTAATATAGTGAACTAAAAAACCGATAAAAACAGGGCATAAGGTGATCAATAATATTATGTAAACTGGAAACAAATTCCTCAGTTACCATAATTATATTGACAGCTCAAAGTAATGTGTACTTGAAAATTCACAAGTGTCGCCAGCTAACCACAGCCCTTTTCCAATAAACTAAGAGATAACTTAATAGTCATGAAAGATCATTTACCCTGCTCTTGTGGTGGGTCAATAAATCCTCTCTGTGTTCTGACGGCGTGAAAACCATACAGCAAACCAAACACACACATGACAGCTAGTACAAACCACCAAATAACCTGAGCATTGTGAATGAATAAATTCTCATTAGCAAAAAAACTAAAATACAATCATGATTAAACATCATGTCATGAGTAAACCTTGCTGCACCTTTCAATTGTTTATCACCCAAAACCCATCAGAATATTGCCAATTTTACTCCTGACACGCTACATGTAGGTTAGTTAATCACGTGGCTTTATTTGCTATACACATTAAAGAAAAAAGGAAAGAAAGAAATAAGAGTCTACAAAACAGGATACCGGTATTTGCAGTTTGTCACCTATATGAACCCAGTTCCTAACTCCAGTCAATAAAGTATAACTCAGGTGGCCCTACGCCACCCACCCCAAGATTAACAAGGTTTTGCAAGACACATATGTCTAGAGTTAACAAATTTAACGTAAAGTGGACGTACCGGGTTACCAAGAAGATAAACACGATAATCTGCCCCAGAGAAAACTTGGCCCTGAGTGAAAACAAAAAAAAGAAAAATAAAAGAGCAAGACATGTTACTAAAAGATGATCAAAGGCTAAAGGAATAGTCAATAAACAAATGAATGATGACCATTATTAATTTAAAGTCATTAACTAACTTATACATAACAAAAATACCATCATTACCCTGTAGTTAATTGGCCATTGCCAGGGCTGTGAAGTGACTTCTCCTTCTTTTGGCTTAAATCCAGAGTTGGTCTGAAAGTAAAAACACCCCCCCAAAAAAAGGGTTAAATGAATTGCTCCTAAATCAGCACAGCGTACATGGTGAATAACTTTACATGGAAAAGCTTAAAGACATCATTCTATTGTAATGAATGAACATAACATACCTGGGCCATAACAATGTGTGATTCATACACGCTACCAATAAAGGAAGGCTTATAAAAATCAGAAGCATCTTTTGGCACTAAATCAAAAGAGGAGAAAAGGACATTCAAATAACAGTTTTAAATGACAAATCATATGGAGTGTACCAGTATTAGTCAGATACTATTGTAAAGTATGGTCCTTTCCTTTTGTATCAAAACCTTCCTGGTTACCCCTCATCCAAGTAACAAGATTAGAAGGGTGAAGCACAGACCCCTTTCTCTAGCAGTGTGGGTGGCATCTCTTTCTAAAAGCCTTTTTTTCACAATGAAATTTTTGTTTATACATTATTGATTAAAAATAAGGACTGATTCGAACCAACCTTGCCTGAAAAATATTTTGTGCAATTATAGTGTAGAGACTTGGTAGATATTAAAAATGTTATTACCTCGATCATTCTCATGCCCTTCAACATTCCAAAGGTTGTGGTTGTGATGTACAATCGGATTACAAGTAACTTCCAGTTGTTCCCATCCCCTGTACAAAATAACAGAACCATAAACCTTGGTCTTTCCTTGACTATGACAAAGTGACAGTATTATGTTTCAACTGAAAGTTTCACAGAGCTTAAATAAAGACTCGGTAGACACAACTAAAAAAGTCCTTTCTTTAATGCTGGTTGTTACATACTGAACAAATGGGTTCTTCTTTTTTTTCCTCTCAAGGTGTGTTAACTGTTTCGTGTTACAATTTGCTGGCCTCATCTGTCGACATAACAGATGGACCAGTTCACAAGATATGAGATATAATATCATAAGGAAGTTGCTGAGATAAAAACTGGCCTAGAATCAACGTAAGTCTAAAATCTTTTAAGAATCACTGTGGCTTTTGTGTTCACCAAATACTGTCATGACTTAGAGTCTAAAAACAGGCTGACAATTAATTGTAGTAGGGTGTAAACTACCCTTGACAGAGAAGCCTCTTTGAGTAAGGGTGTAAATAATGGGATTTTAAGTATTTTTTTTTGTTCAGTTACAGGGAATTTGCAGTCACATTACACACAATAACACATACCATTTAGGTAAAACTTGAGTGCTACCATGTAGGGCACAGCCGAGGGTAACATGGATGAGCCTGAAGACAGTCTTTACAGTTTTGATTCGTCCATCATCACCTGCACCACTCACTATCTCGATTCTCCAAAAATCATTTCCATCTCCTTTCCCATTCTATGAGATCAATTACAATAATAATATTATTATATTGTTGATTGAGCGACTGTAAGTGCACAAGAGCCATGAGACCTGCATTGATAGAGCTTTGATCTGAATAAATAACTAATTTGAAATCAATAAGTCTTTGTCGCATGAAGAAAGAATTATTAGAAAGCTGCAGGTGAGACCTTTGAGAAGACATTTAAGAAGAAGTTTTTTTTACAGTGAGAATTTTTTTTCGTTACAAGTTTGAAGGCAAGATTTGTCTCTAGTCTTGATCAAGAGGGATATAAATTATTTCCACAATGTACAGCTTCATTCATATCTCCATTGCTGCTTGCAGGATTTATAAATGCTCACCTTATTTTGCGGCTACAACAATTAATTATTTATATTATAACAACTTCATGTACATGTATGATGCACACATTCAAAGCCCCTTACATCTCCATAGCCTGTCACTTGGTTGTGGTGTGTTGTAAGAGGTGCTTTTTCTGCATGACTGTGAAGATTTCTCTTTGTACTAAAACAAAACAAAGTTAATTACATTTGAATTTGTTTATAGCTTTTTTTTTCAATAAACTGAATACTTTAACACGAACATGGAATTAACATTCCTGTGACTTTCAGAGAGCATGGGAAAAACATTCCAAGAGACTTCTGATAAACTAGCCACTAGACATTGTTTGTTGCCTAATAGTTTGCTTATGAAACTTAAGGGACAATTCAACATTACATCAAGTGTCACTGTGGCCACATTGTACCCCTTCAAAAACATGCACACATGATGGCTAGTGTTAGTTAAACCAAAAAAGTAGTTTGTCCAACTTGTGAGACAAGCCAAGTTTTTGAAGAGGTGGTAACCAGGTTGTTCCTCCTCTCCATTTCTATTGACACTATCATCAGCAGCATGTTCGTAAAGTTCCACATCACAACCATCACAACCACTTCATTTACACATTTACTTACGCAACATGTTCCAATCTAATCCAGTCACCATTCTTCAGAAATTCCAAAGGCTGCTTTTCATCTGCAAACAGGGTTGTTCATTGTTAAACAACGAAAAGATCATTTAAATCAAATTAATTTAGGCTTTTTATAATTTCTGAAACTTACTGCCTCCATATGACCAATTGCTTAAGAGTCATTATCCAATACTCACCATAATCTTCATAAGCTTTCTTTATCAACCACTTGTTGTTGTCATCCTTGTGAGAGTAACAGGTAACCTGGAAGGAAACGCATGGCACGATTTTAAAAGACAAAAATTTCCACGACTTTTCAGGACCACTGTATGGTAAATTGGTGACTATAAAATAATACTATACAATAAATAAATATTTAAGTCACTAATATTCTTTTGCTCATCATGGTAACCAAAATAGTTGCAGCTTGGAAAAAGTCATTAAGTTCGAAGTCAGCTAATCTCACCTGTTGCTGCTCTGGGCCGTGCTCCTTGGGGTACAAATGTGAGTGAGAGTGTAACAGAGCTCCTCCCGCCCGTGTATTCTTGATAGACACGATGGAACCAAAAGCAAGGTCTGAAAAGACAAAAAGATGAAATAAGTTCTATCTTTTATTTTCATCAAACTCAAACAGACTTTAACAACAGTATCATTGAATTTTATCTACTAACCAGCAGGCACTGCACTTTTGTAGAGCTGATTTCCTCTCAGAGTTGACTGGAATGCTGAGCTGAAAAATCCATCACCTGGGCCACTGTAGAAAAACAAAAAAATCAAACCAAAATTTTATTGTATCCTTCTTGGCTTTCCTTTGTTCATAACAAGAGGTTCTGCTGAATTAATTTTACAATATTTTATACAAATAATCATTCAGTACTACTTAAATAATATTGTTTACAATGAATCAGTATTAATAATAATAATACTGAGTTAATAGTACATAGAGTGCAAGTAGCTGAAAAAAGACAAGACAAATCCAATGTTTTCCTTACGTGTTTGGTAGCAACTTGAAGTGAATGGCAAACCAGAAGAGATAAACAATGATTGGTACCATGATCAAACACAATACTCGGGCCATAAAGTGTTTACCAATCTCAAACTGAAAAAAAGAAAACATACTATAGAAAATATGCAGTAAGGAAAGCTTTACTCTGAATATTAATTAAGCAGATCATGGAAAAATTTGATCTGTGATTTCCCTTTGCCTTCAGGCGACGAGTGTTTCAGAAAAGAAATAACAAATGGTGTCCATGACTGATCACAAGGAGGCCCCACTCAACAATAATATGAAAATCCTGGAAAATGTGGCTATAAAAGTGGCATTTCCAATAATTGTTGATTCCTGCTCGATACAAGCTCAAGACAAGCTTACATGTACACGTACATCTTTTGTTTTCTGTTGTGCGAGTCTTCTTGATTCTCAATAACTGATTCTTGAGGAATCAAGTATTGAGAACTGAGGCTGTATATCATGTGACTATATCATTTTTTTGGGTAGCTAAATTGAACAAAATTTAGAAAGGTAAGCTGCCATCTTCAACATGCATGCTGTTAGGGGTCAAATGATTACAATTTGACTGGAATAAAATTAATAATATTATCTAGAATGATGGTGACATGTAATTCAAAAGTAGCAGAACTTACAAGTGATAAAGAAAGATCTCCTAGCAGATCCCACAAGTTCAACACTGTTGTGATGCCAGCCCAGAGAATCACAAAGAGCCCAACCCATTTGCAGCTAAATGGATGAAGAAAAAGCCATAATAAATATCTTGGTTAAAATGGGAACAAAAGGAACTATAGTAGCTTAAGCATAAATAAGGCCAGTGAGTATAGTTTTTAGCAACACAAGGGCAACAGTTTTAGCTGTTTTATTGTTTGAGCACAATTCCAAATGAGTTGTAGGCCATATCTATAAAATTCAGATGTCAACAACCAAGTAAAGCAACCTAAAATATAACATTCCAATTGCACACAGAAATCACATACAATGTTTTTGCAACATTTTAAGGCAAAAACATCACAAAGAAAGGCTTAAAACATCTTAATCCACCACCATGAAAAAATGAGCTGGTTATAGCTTTTGTTGACTCTCATTTTCACCATGCCTATGGTAATGATATTATTCATCAGTGGTCTGCCAAAATTGCCCCACCCACCCCCACCTACAGTAGAACAAAAGGCCACAATGCCTGCATTTCCTCTTCAGCGGTTTAATTTGCTTTCTAAATACAACAATAAATTTGACTGTCTCATCTGTGGTGGTGCAGAGTTTGTCTGTGCAAAAGCTTTTGTTTAAAGAATTTTTTAGAAAGCTTTTGTTATTTTGTACATGTTAATTTTACTTATGTGTAGTTATACCATCTCCTACCTAAAAGCACATGACAAAGAGACTCCTGACGCAGTCATCCAAAGCCACCATTCAAAGCTGTAAGGACTGGGGAGAGCAGACAAAAAACAAAAGAAGATTAAAAAAACATTTATGATTTACAAGGCTTTGAAAAAAGAACCGTCTCATCATCAATACTAAGCAGTCAGCCCTACTGGGCAAGTAACTTTTCATACTCACTTGATTATACGGAAAAAAATTGAAAGATTGAGGTCAGAAAAATGAAAAAGAAATAGGAAAGATAGCAGCTAAAAATAGGAACAAATATGAAGTCTCATCCCAATGGAAAAAAATGAAAATGTTCTTTGTGTATCTCTCATCTAAACATTCTGAACAGCAAACCCTATTCAAGAATGCAATTCTTTGTTTAAAAGAAACGATATCTGATTATTTGCATCCACACAAGAAGGCCAAAACACACAACACTCCATGTCAGGAGGGTATGTTGTTAGGGGGGGGGGGTAGGGTGGGGAGGGGGTAGTTCAGATATTTGGTATTGTTGTTACCATGACAATCACCCTGGGAAAGTTTCCTTGCACAATGCAAAACAATGAAGAAAATGCAGAAAAAGGGAATTTGACAAGGATTACAAAAGACAAGGATCTGGACAAGTCATCTTCTAACTAAGTAATAAACAAAGACCAGCAAGAAACTATCCAGGGTCAGCTACTTCTCCAGCATATTCTCTAATGACTGGACCAAAGACCAGAATCCAAGTACAAGTTGCTGAATTTTTACTAATCAGAAAAGCATAATAAATTGGCATTTAAACACTTACACATTTCTGCAGTTTTGAAACTTGGTAAAACAGTATGTTGCAAGCATGATATAAAACATTAAAATTGGATCCAGAAGAATGTACTGTGAAATAGTTATACACCCATGATCTAAACATAAGGAACAAATGAAAATTAAAACAATGATACCAGTGAGCTCATAGAATGAGTGAAACAGCTAATATTGAAAAAAAAAAACCTATCACAACTGACTTACCAAACACAATAAATGCTGTGCCCAGAATAGCAGCCCCTGTAGACTTGGTGAGTTCCCACACAGTAAGATAAGCAAGCGGCACACACAAGGCTCCTAATGTTGCACAGAACTAACAAACAATATTGTGAAAATTGTTATCATCTTAAATAGCAGTATATCAAAGTGGCCAGTAGTTTAGGGCATCAAGCAATATATATTCATTTTTCTGTTGAAAGGTTGGTAGCATAACTATCATATAAGGTCAATTTCCCTCAAAGAAGTCTTGATTTTTTTTTTGTTGTTTTTAGAGGCCTGGTCAGTTAACATGAAACACCAAATTTTACACTCTTCAGGTTTAAGTTGTGAAAAAAAAAAATATAAAATTCAGAATAAAAGATATTATTATTCATTCAAAATATTTCCCCATTTCTGATTGGGTAAAACCACACGCATAATTCACCATAACTAGCGGCTGAACTGTCATATTGAACTGATGACGTCAAAATGAGGTCATCAGTTCAATAATAAAAGAAGTCATATTGAACCGTCATATTGCACCATTGACCAAGGAAACCTGGGGATGAGGTTGAGTTCTTTTGGTTGTTTGAACAAAATGGCGGAACTGTCGGGCGGACATTGTATTCATTTCACGGCGAAATATTGTCTAAAAACATAGTAAGAACAGTGAGAAGTCAACTCGATGGACAACATCTGCTATTTGGAGTATATTTGCAGACCTGAGCAGATCTTTATCTGCTAAATTTCCCAAAAGAGATGCACTATCTATGTGAACTTAACATCGACCGAGGGAAGCATTTTTAGTGTGTTTTTAAAGTTGGAATTATTTTGAATGAATAATACGGCTATCGCAGGATATGAAGAATTCCGCAGATCTTGGCGGGTGTTATCCACCTCCACCTTCAGCCTCAGTGGATAACACCCTCCTCGATCTGCAGAATTCTTCATATCCTACTCAGCCTCATTCAATAATTGCTAAATATTATGCCTATTGCACAGTGTACTTTATGTAGTATTCCTAAAAATAAGTAGTACCGCTAGTGATGACTACGATGATGATGATGATGACAATAACTATGTGAGTGGATCTGAATTATTAACAGAACTACTAATAGAGTGGGGACAAAGCTAAATGAAATATCTTACCAATCTCATTCCTACATAGGGGTTGTCTCCATACTGATCGCCTGGTTTGTCAAATGGAAATGAACCATTGTATCCACTTAAATATCCTGCCATTGCTATCGACATCTGTTACAATGAAGAAAAGGTGTGTTAATCACTGACTGTGAACCATGCATGAGCCCATGAGGTACTGAACAGCTGCTAACACAGTGTAAAATTAATGTACTTCAAGTCTTCTTTGCCCTTGAAAATCGCTGAGCTCATAAATGACTACAGCTGCACCTAATCTTATCTACTTGTTGGTCTTCCAGATTGAGGGTTCTTAAAACTCAACTTTGCTTGATACTTTGCTAGCGTCAAGTTCCATTGCTTGAAAACCTACCCTGCTCTGATTGGCTGAAATTGTGGTGGCACAAGAGGTGAATCTGTAATAGCTGAAAATGCAACATGTTGTGTCCTAGATTTGTACGGGAGACAGAAATTTCAAGGTGATGGGCACCTTCTTAAAAATACTAGTAGCTCTTGTCTTTTATAGTAACAAGAATAAAAGGATTGCTAAAAGTCAGAGACATACCTTAGCTAATGGTGGGTGAACATCAAAAAAGAACTCTCCTTTAAGATAGAAGTTTGCATGTTTTCCAAAATGTGTCTCATCCCAGCTGAAAATACATGAAATTATAACAGATTTTTGATATCAGTCAACAGTTTACAGCTCACTATTTTTCCAAGATAGAACATCAGGACAGATTGGCATGACAATGGTTACCACATTGACTTCATAAGGTAAGCAGATCTTGGGGCAGGACAAAATGCCCATTGGGACGAGAGTATGATGCTATCCCAAGTGGGGGGGGGGGGAGAGGAGGGGTGAGGGGGGAGGGGGAGGGGAGGGGATTGTGGGGTAAAAGGAGTGGGTAGGAATTGCACACACCGCGTTTTCATCCACCTCAAGACAGAATCCTTTAATAGT
>CALNXI010000459.1:0-10734 GCA_942486025.1 Porites evermanni | reverse complement strand
CGAGCAAATTTTTGCCTACCATCCTCGCAATTAAGTTTTTATAAGAGACTGGCTAAGATTTTATGCATTATCGAAACAAGAACAAAATTAACCGCAAAATTTATTGGCTCGAGTTGTTGTTTGAGATGCACTGTTAACCTTTTAGGAAATTTTAACGTCGTTCAAATCATCTTACCATATATGACCTGGTTCAACAATTCCATAATAACGAGTTACAAATGCTAGCAGCAAGAGTCCCCCAAAAGCTGTCAAACGACTCGAAAGGTTCGCATTCCCTTTATCGCACGGTCTCGCCATGTTTGATCGAGCGCCGGTTGCCTTCCTACACGATGATATCATTTCGGATTCACTGTCGCTGTGTTTGTCTTGTTTCGATGAAGCTCCTTTCCGTGGTGTCATTATTACAATTTTCAGCTAATTTGCTGAGTTTTAGCCAACTTGATCTTTAACTACAAAATCTCATCGATTTCGCGCGTGCACTGACGGCAGGAGACGCTCGAACGACGAGCAAGCGCCGTATTTTTGTCCTGTGTCATCGCAGTTAGCACAGGCATACCATACTATGCAATGAGGGAAGTTCCGGCGGAATTGGCATTTTAGACCATAAATCTACATGAATCCAGTCTTTCTAATTCAGAAGTACAATGTCTTATCACTGAAAATTCTCCAGACTTTGTACATACAAAAAATATTAATTGTTCGTCACAACTTCCGTTGGCTTGGTAACTTACATTACAGCTTTGATGGGTCCTCCGCCGTTCAAATCAACCAAGATTTTGGGTCATATCATGATAAATTCATATATATATTTTGACCGTGTTCAGCTCAAAACTGTTAATAGGTGTTAATACTTCACTATAAAGACCAATGATAAGTTTTTTGGGGGAAGAAGGGCAGTTTTTTACTGTTTAATGGTCTTTATGATTGTCTGTTTGCAAATTGTTTTCTTTTCGATTCTTTGACTTGCCATGCAAAGCTTCAGTTAGACATAGTTACAAATGGGAAAGTGTTACACACTGATGCTACAATAAAAATATTACAATAAGTTAGTGAAAATGACTTTTAAAGGTAGATTGGAAAATCTCGATTCAGAGTTTTTCGCAGACGCATTTCTGTTTGGCAAAATTTTGTTAATGGAAAGGGCACGTACCCAAGCGTATATGTAATAAAAGCGTTTTTATGGGAAATAAACTTAGAATAGAGACAAACTAAACGGGTGACATTCCTAAGTTATTTTAGACTGCGAGCAGTTTCTTACTTTTTTTTTTTTGAGTCACAGTAGATCGAGAGAACGGGTGAGGGGCAAGCGGCAAACTCTCCGCCCCAATCCCCAATAATTTCACTTGCTTGGCTCTGAGGAAAGAAGGACAACCGCTCGCGGTCTAACTTTGTTTCAAATAGCCTATACTTATAATTTATTTAGTGTTGTTTTCTGCTTTTCTGGGGTTTCGAAAACTCCCAACCTCCCCCTTCCCTACCCGTCATTGGTTAAATGGAACTCAAAACCTAGGTTTTTGTGGAGGAAAGCTGAAAACACACACTGACTTCATACCAACCAGATATGCGCCGGAAGGGTAACGTTAAAAAATCTTGTGGCGAACGCAAGCCCCAAAACTGCNTTTTCTGCTTTTCTGGGGTTTCGAAAACTCCCAACCTCCCCCTTCCCTACCCGTCATTGGTTAAATGGAACTCAAAACCTAGGTTTTTGTGGAGGAAAGCTGAAAACACACACTGACTTCATACCAACCAGATATGCGCCGGAAGGGTAACGTTAAAAAATCTTGTGGCGAACGCAAGCCCCAAAACTGCAAAGAAAATCAGCAATTTCACCATCACCGATGTTCTACTTTTGCCATTTAAACCTGCACTGACAGATGACAGCCACTTGGAAGCTAACGATGTGTGCTGTTCCTTCTTGCTCGGAGGTTTAGTTTTAAGAATAGATTTCCTCAGTTCGGCTTTAGTTCTATTTCCCGCCCTGCCAGTTTTTCTGTTGCGAACATCGCCGTTCGTTTGTCTTTCTTCTTGCGCCGTTTTGCTGTCTTTGTCATTTTCGTTTGCTGTTTCGGTGACATTTGCATGCAAATCGTCGTCTTTTTTCACGTCTCCGTTTTGGTGATCATTAATTTCCTCAGCGCTGATTTCTGATCCCATATTATAGTTCAGCTCCCCTGTAAAACTCCGTGGACATAAAGTAATTTCCGTGAAAGGACCGGGGAAGAGAAGTCCGAGTTCCACGTTGGCCTTTACTCTTTTTTTGACATTTAAATTCAAAATTACACGTGAACATTACTTTTTAAGATCAACGTATGATTACATTCCACCCGGATATCATACATTCTCCGTGGTAACAAAACCAAGCGTAAATCGGTACAGTGACCATAGTAGTTGTTCTGCGCTGTCCCGATGTCATTTTGGCAAATATGTCTTTGTATGTTAATAAAGACGTTTTGTTGCTTCTGGCCACAGGAAGGTCTGGGGTTTTCACGAGATCCTCTTTAATACTGAGCCATAAGCACGCCTAAAACTCAATTCTTCTCGCGGCTGGTAAAACCCAAAACTTTGACTTCACCGGAGTCAGAGGTGAAGTTTCAAGGGTAAAATTTGGAGGTGAATATCTGTCGCTCAATGGTATTATAGCGTCCAATGTAAACAAAAAACGGGTTCATATTATTGTATTGCCCGAAAAAATATTTTTTTGCATATACATTCAGCCATCATAGTTTACGAATCGTTGTCTTTATTAAGGACTCTAGCATATGTTATAAAAAATTGTCCTTAAATTGCTCGAGAAAAATTGAAATTTGTTTTCGCAAGCAGAGCTAAGTTTTCAAAGTAAAAAATTGATGCTAAAATCGTCTAGTTATGCTTTAAGTTTTCCAATAAGCCGCCATTTCAAGTTTTGTCAATTCTTCCATCCTAAAGAACGTTGGTTAAACCTAAAACGACTTAATTTTGAAAATGGCAGCAAACCAGAAAATTAAAAGCGAAAGTAGCCATAGTCTACTTCCCACCCGTTTTTAGGCTTGTCACGCAAAACCCCTCCCCGTGAAGACTCTAAAAACGGATGCGAACGAGACTTAAGTAGGCGATATTTTGTCAAATTTCTGATGCGTTAAGTTTCTTTTCACTTTAGAATAGTTGATAGCCGTTGCATTTTAAGGCAAAAATTAACTTCTTTTCTGTACAAATCTGAGCTTTTTTTTCATTAAAATAATATATTTCAAACGTTTGTAATCCTGACTTCCTTTTAGTTTCAGCTGCCTTCATTAGCCTTCCCATGATACCTCTGGCTGCACTAGTCTCTCACAGGTGGGCACACGGGTTGGGTCTTGAAGTTCCAACTGATATCCCACGTCTTATTCAGAGTGACACGCGGCTCAGTCAATTTCAGACATGCCAATCAACCCCGGGCATTTGCCAGGCATTTTTTTTAGGGGGGAGGGGGGGCATTTGTCATTAAGGGAATCAAAGTTCTGCCCAGGGGTGAGGCATTTGTATTCCTGTAAGTTAGCCAGTCTACCTCAGGCTTTCGGTCAGAAAATAGCAAGCAAGCAGCAAAAAAAGCGCACACGCAGCGAAAAGGCTGTCAAACATTTTTTTGCACTTTTTTTGATCCATTGCCCTACTATCTTGAAGCCTGGAGCAGGTTAATTGCAAGTTATTGAATGCAGTAACTAGAAAATTATTAAAACTTTCTTAAGGAATATCCAATGGGCGCTAAGGGAGTATTATTCTGTTATCTGTTCTGCTGATCATCATCTTCAACTAAGCATTCAAGTTCTTCATTGTTTATGGGCTGTTTGGGAAACAAAGCTCTGTACATAGGGAAACAGCAAGAATTTCCCTTCATTTCACTCTCAACTATAACAAAAGACCCTGTTGGTTCACTGTTGTCCATGAGTTCCTTCATGTGACTTTCCTTGGCTTCTTGTAATGTCTTTATCATGTCTTTTGAGGATAAAGGCTTTCTTTTCTTTTCCTGCAGTCTCTGTAATTCCTTCTCTGAAATAAAGAAACACTTTTATTGTGTTTTCCAAGGTGGGTAGAGAGACAACGTTTTCATTTAAATTTACCAGCCAATTTTACTGCACTTTTCACAAACATGCGAACTCTAAAGTTCAAAAGGAGCCTTCACAATTGCGTTTTTCGCTGCCGTCAATCATAATTATGATCACAAGCAACGAACCTTGAAACACAGAAACACACAAAACGGATCGAAATCCACCAATCACAAATCACAAACCATTACCGTTTGAACCCCTTAAAGTAAAGTTTTGTTTCCTAAGAGGTCCGTTAAGATGATTGAGAGCAGCGAAAAATGCAATCTTCAGTTGGCTTTTGAACTTCAGAATTCGAATGTTTGTGAAAAGGGCAGTAAACTCTATTTTAGTCCATATCTCTGGATTTTTTACCAATTCACTTCCCATTAGTATGAGTCAGGAACCAAAGTGATAGACTGCGAACAGTCTCTCATAGTCAGTTCAGTCAACTCTCCCAGATAATCTGGGAGACTCCAGATTTTGGACCATATCTCCCGGTCTCCAGATTAGAGTCTGAAACCTCCCGGATAATTGTCAAAGTTTGCCATTTCCTGTAGACTTGACTTTCCAGCAATGAAGTTTCAAATATTTTGTGTTGTTTGAGCTATTTTATTGTTAACAGTATATCAGACGTTTAATATAAATAATATACGACGTTTAATAATAATGTGATATAAGCTTGGGCAATAATGTGATTGGTGAGAAGTAAACCAATCAGATCAAATGTTACAATGTTATCAACAGCGTTTTTTTACATATTTCATGTCATGGCAAATTTGTGATGATCGGAGTTAACGAGTATTTTTTCAGAAATGACGTCATGTGCTGTGTGTCATGACATCATCTACCATCCCTTCCCTATCAATTCTCAATATCTGAAGATGTCGGGGGTTGACAGCCCCCCATAGTGCAGGGCTGTCAACCCCCAGCGTCTTCAAATATTGAGGGATGATAGATGACATCATAATGCATGGCACATGACGTCATTTGTGAAAAAATACTCTTTCACTCCGATCGTCACGAATTTGCGATAACACAAAATGCACAAAAAAGATGTTGTTGGCACTGTATTATTCGACCTGATTTGTTTACTTCCCACAAGAGACCAATCGCATTATTACATGACATTATGGCATACCGGAGGAAATGATTGATGTCAACATTTGAATAGCCCACACAACACAAAATAGTTGACACTTTATTGTCGGAAACTCGAGTCCACTGAAGAAATAGCAAACTTCAGCAATTATCCAGGAGATTTCATACTCTAATCTGGAGACTGGGAGATACGGTCAAAAATCTGGAGTCTCCTGGATTATCCGGGAAAGTTGACAGTACTGTAATGGTCACACAAGTGGGCAGATTGAGCAACAAAAAAACGGCCAGAGCCTCAACTCGACTGATTGAAAATGAACTGCTTGCAGTCCGGTAGGTGGGGGGTGGGGAGGGGTGTGGCAAAGGGGAAGGGTGCTTCTGTTTATGGGGAAGAAGTCAAGTGCCAGAAGGAATCTGATAAAAAATTCCAAATATTTTGCAAGAGGTTGACAAATTATGTGGCTTTCTATATTTAAAGTTTGATAACCAAAAAATAATCCTTTAATGACATTGTTGAACTGATCATGACCATGTACGCTTCAATATCAAACTTACCCAAAAGTGAAAGATATCGCCCATTTTCTTCTGAAGGCTTTTCTTCAGTGGGACATTCAATCACTCTTGACTCCTTGACTGGTTCGTCAAACGTAACCCAACCAGTTTGACAAGGAAAAGTTGTTCTTTCTTTCACTCTAAAGCTATCATCTGACGTTTCACCGACTTCATCCATCATGTTACCCGGCACGGCTACTAAGCACCGAGGAAAGGCAGCTAAGCTATCGTGGTGAAGAACGCCTGACGGAAAAGAAGTCCCGATTTGCGTCAATGAAAGAGACAGATGTCTTCGAGTAAAATTTGACAGAATGAGACTTAAAGAACTAGAGCCTATAGAAGTTGTCCAACTACAGAAGCTTTTAGGTTTCCAACTAGAACTTGTCATGGGGTGTTGTGGCGTGTAACGCCGGGTATTGTTGTACACAATCGACAATACTTTTGGTGACATCGAAGGCAAGCTTGTGGGTGATTTAGGCTGTGGTTGCGGAGTTTTAAGCATCGGTTCTTGTATGCTTGGCAGTGCTATGACTTTTGGTTTCGATGTAGACAGCGATGCTTTGGAAATCGCGTCAAAAAACTGCGTTGAATTTGAGCTTCGAACATGCGAGTTGATTCAGTGTGATGTACAAGAATTTTCACCGTGTGACAGATGGAGCAAAGCGTTTGACACGATTATAATGAATCCACCGTTTGGCACAAAGAACAATAAAGGTAACCTTGGCAAAAGGGTTGTTTTTAGGATCTTCTTCTAGGGATAAGACATCAGAATAATGGTCATGGACAGGTGTTGGATTTCAGGTGGGGGTGGTGGGGAGGGGGGCCAACATTCCTGAAGTCAAGCTCTCTATTTTCTCACAATATTCCATAAAACCTTGGGAGAGCTTAATCACATGCTCAATGAAGGGCTGGAGTCAGCTAACTCCCCTGAGTTTAACTTGAGGATGTTCCATTTAATTTGATTAAAATTAAATGGTGAAGACCAGCAAGACATGGTTTAAATGTTGCAATAAATGACAAAGTGACTGTCAAAGGCCATGATATTAATTCTTTGTGAGAAAGTCATGTTTAAGACTTTTAGTGTCTTCTTCTCTAGGGATTGATCTGAATTTCTTACAAAAAGCAATCAGTATGACCAGAACAGCTGTGTATTCTCTTCACAAGACAGCAACAAGAGAATACATCAAGAAGAAAGCATCAGAATGGGGAGTGAATATGGAAGTATTAGCTGAACTGAGATTTAATTTGGCAGCCAGCTACAAGTTTCATCGCAAAAAGACTGTTGACATTGAGGTAGACTTCATAAGGATAGATTGTTCAGGTTGCTAGTGATGAAATAAATAAAAACATCAAGTCAGTATAAAGTTCTTTAAGGGACTGGATCCAGGAGAATTACCACTGCATGAACTTACCCCAGTTCTGGGGGAGGTTATTAGTAGGGGTATACAATTATTATCAGTGTCTGGTTGGTGGTAGCCTCCCACGCAGGCGTTTTTAGGGGAGCTCATTTTTCATCCCTCCCCACAAATGCCTGCTCAGCCGGAAACAACATTCCTTTCCCATTGTTTTATTTGCGTGGTAAGTGACCAATCAACAATTATTGTGCAATAAAGTGTTGACAGGCTAAACACGACTGAACGTGACCCTAGACTTACTGTTTCCCTTCTTTTCTTTCCTTTGCTAAGATTATGCAGTGCATGGAGTATTCCAAAGTTTGACTAAATCTTATTTTTGCTGCTCTGAATCTAACATTTATTGGAGGTCAGAAAGCTTTCCCAGTGTTTAATGCAGATCGAGTAATTATCAGATTACCTTGCAATCAAGGTCAACTTTCCAGAATTTAGAAAGTACAATGTGATTGGTTAAGCTTGGGAAAGGAATGTTTCTTCGGTTGGGCAGGCGTTTGTGGGAAGGGATGAAAAACGAGCTCCCCTAAAAACGCCTGCGTGGGAGGCTAGGTAGGTGGGATCCTGATTCCGCATTCCCGCTCCTTTTCATGAAAATCCCACATCCCACACTTTTTTCATCTTTTCCCCAAATCCCATTTTTTAGTTTCCAAAATAAGTAAGTTAGAAAAAGACTGATTGCAGCAAAAGCTTATTAATGGAAGATGTAGCTTGGCCCTTGCAATTGATATTTTGAATTTATGCAACTTTTAAGGTACCAGGTGCACTTTCCTGGCATCCAGTTTAAACAGTGGGTTTTGATCTTCTGTCTGCTCATCTGTTGATTACTTGACTGTTTAAATAATTTGCTTTGATAGTAGACACTGCTGTACGCTCGCCTGGTTGTTTTGCATTAGCTGTTAGAATGTACAATATCACGAATTCCCGACAAACAGACAAGAAAATCCCGCATCCTGTGCCCAAATTCCGGTGTATCCCTCTTTCCAAGTAGCAGTCAAATCCCTTTCCCCTCAAGATATTTTGAGTTTTCTTGAATCCCACACCGTATTTTGGTCAAATCCTGGATCCCGAAAATACCCTCCCAGACCCTGAATTATGTGCTTTCAGTTGGCACATTTGTGGAAAAGTTGAATAGTACTGTAGAGTCAGGCAATTACCCATGGGTACTCCTCTAAGTAACTATTGTAAATCATGTGACATATGGTGCAATATTTACTTAGAGGGGTACCCATGGGTAGTCACCTAACGCTACAGTACTGTTTCTCACAAGTCTTAATTTTCTATAGTGTAGGGTTTTCTTCACTCCCAAAATTCAATCTTTTATTTGCCACTTAATTTTACACTACATATAAAAAGAATCGGAAACTTTTGGTAGTTCCTCTTAATAAAATTGTAAAAATTTGTACACTGAAGTAATAACAGTGAAATACTAAAATAAGTTGATATAACTTCGGCTTGTGCCAGTCAATTAGGAAACTTGTAAAGAAAGGAAACTTGAACATAAATTGTTTTAGCACATAGAAAGCTAAAATATCTTAATATTTTAATTGAAACCTTAACGTAGTGCATGTCGTATTCTATGCCTGGGTCTTTTCCATCCCTTCATAGTGGATGTGCATTGTACACCCTTGTCCCATGAATCTTTCCTGTGCTTTGTGTGGGCCGAAAGTTCCAGTTTGCTTCAAAAGAATTTAAAGAGGAAACAAGGATAGCATTTGATGAATCTCTATTTAAAAAAGAAATTAAAAATTCCATTGTGAAAATGAAAGTACCATTGACAAAAAATTATCCAAACTTTGGAGCAATTTTAAGTCAGAACGTTTAAAAGCCTCAGTGTAAAAAAAATTAGTGTTCTGCTGACAGAGCTAGTAACAGAGGCCATAAGTAGCACTATAAAAACCAAACCTTTAACTTAGTTTTGAAATTTAAAAATCAAATTGGTAAGCGTGAGGAAACAAGTGATGACTGCCTGACACAAGTGGAAACTTTGAAAATTAAGAGAGATCATGAAGAAATTAAAACAGAAAAAAAAATCATCAAAAACTATTCAGAGGGGAACTCCGTCTTTGTTTTAACCTTTGATCAGGCGTCTCTCAAACAAAAAGGGATGAAGGACCGCCTGATCGCAGGTTAGCTTGGTTTTAAAAATGGAGGGAGGGAGAGAAACAGAAGTAAAAGAAATTACTCCAAAAATATGCAAAAAAAAAAAAAATTCCCAATTTAGAATATTATTTCTCTAGTTCTGATACTCCTTCAACACTGTGAGTTAGTCAAGCTAATTTCGTCTGTTAGTTCGTCTGAGCTGTGATTGGCTAAAACGTAACAATACTGTTTTTCAGTTTACAGTTCATTTAACGAAAACAGCGTATGTCTCTTAGTAATTTTAGTCAGGGGCACCCAACGACTGTTTTCTGTATAATATCTGTTCGGAGAAGCAAACATTGTCTAGAATTTCCTTTTGCTTGAGGACGGCTAAAAATTTCTAGATGAACGTTCCATTCATGTACAATTTTCGAAGCTTATCTAATAAATTCCCTACAATTTTCTGAAGTTTAATTTTTCATATTTTACTAACCAGTTTACGCTATTTTTTGTAGAAAAAAAAAACCTAAAATTTTCAGATTCTAAAATGTGATGGAGAGAGGAATCACAAAAATTTTCTTTTTCGTAAAGCGTTAAATTGCACCTAAAATTTTCGGAAAAATTATACTGAAGCCCTTGTAATTTCGAAAAGACTCAAGATCCCCTAGGATGACCGAAGAGATAAAAATTTTGTAGTGCTGCCTAGAATGCATTTCTAGAGATCTAAAAACACTCTGGATAGCCTAAAAAGTGTTTTCAACATATTTTGGAGGAAACCGTCGTTGGGTGCCCCTGTTTAGTGACTGGATAAGCATTGTTAAGTAGATATTCATAAGTATTTTGTTTGTGTTCGTGTACGTGTTAAACTGACGCATCCGCCCCGGGCTGTGATTTTAGTGGGCACCTTACAGTCGCCAAATGTATAAGATGACAAACCGCAGAATTAAACAGTCACGCGCATTTTAAAGCCTTTTCCTTTCGTTTCTTGAAACTTTTAAAGATAGAACGTGATAGAAGTTGAATACCGCATAGACACTTTGTTGTTCAATTCGAATTTAGGTTATGTTATTAACCTCTGAATGTATTTCAGTAGAGGAGTATGAAAGATATCAGGTTGTAGTTCCGGGTTCGATAATTGCTGATACTTGCCTGATAATACGTTCGTTTCTACGGTCTAAAACCGTAAAAGCGTCACGGTCCTTAATCTTTTGAAAGCGGTTCCTTTTATACACCTGTGAGCACATCTTAAGCTGCTATAACACCCCTCATTATAGCCAGCCAAATCTATAAGTGAAGCCTACGCATTCGATGTCATATATATTAGTACACACTATACTTTATTTTCATTCACACCATTTTGGCTGCTCATTACTATGCTGCTCATTACTATTGTTCCAAGCACCAGATGAAAACCCAACTAACACAAAACAAAAACGTTCTTAACATTCCACAAGGTTTGGCGCTTAAGGTTCTCGAATCGTTTTAGATTACCAACATGGGCGGTGATTGGTCAATAGTTTCCTCAAAAACCAGTTCAAAAACCACGTGAATGAATA
>CALNXI010000458.1:244625-262473 GCA_942486025.1 Porites evermanni | reverse complement strand
CCTTGTTCCTAGCGCCCAGTTTTTTCACGACTTAGATCTGCCGCCCTTTCAAAATAACATCAGTTCCGCGTGTTGTAGCCAACAGATATAATCGAAATCGATAAAAATCGTTAGCGATCAATTGGTTTTATCGATTGATAACGGAAAACGGTGAAAAGCTATCTACGGATATCATTTAGCCCGAATTTCAAGCATCCCTTCGTCTCTAGACACTCTACATGTAGAGGATGTCTGAAATTCTGGCTGGGAAATCTTTTATCTAATTAAGGTTGTATTTCTTGTGGTACTTGCCTGCGAGAACTGCGATTGTATTATTAAACCGAACCGTTTTTGTTATTATCTGCAAAAGGGTGACGGTTTTAGAGAGAATCTTTTGTCTGTAATAGTTTCCACATTTCTTATTTTCATGTTTGTTGATCAGTTGTTACTCGTGGATGTGTTTTCTCAGCTGTACTATTTAACTTATGCCAAAAAACAACAATCTCGGACTTACCGTGATAAATCGTTAAAATCATGAAAAATCGATAACATCGATTTGAGACAGCAATTTAGTCTATCGATTTCCACCGATTTCCGTTATCAATCGGTAAAAATCACTTGATTGCTATCGATTTTTATCGATTGACCACTCTGGGCGATACATCATCAGTACCAGAAGCCAAAATTGCCTGTCCACTTTCGTTACCTCCATTACTATTACTAAAACTGACTAACGACAAGGACATTTGGGCCCATGCTGTTGAGGTGTGCCTTTCATACACTCGTAGATTCGGTATTGACATTTTTGTACCTGCCATAAGTATATAACAGGTAGTATATTTAAAGTCTCTAGACAGTGGGGAAAAATTGATATCATTTGCTTAACAAAATAAATTTCTTTCAACTATAAATTCATTTGTTTGGTAACTTTTTGTATGAATTTTCTTCACAGTTCTAAATGTGTACTCAATCTTACTTCGGAAAAAGGTGATTTTGACTCTGGATGCTGTCAGAACTCTCGAAGAAAGACTTTGTGAGGATGATAGAATACTAATAAACAAATTTGATTAAGGTTTGGTCTCTGTAAATAATCTCAGTATTAAATAATAAAGTATGGTAAATGTTTTTTCAACAAATTGTGTTTGTAAAATAATAGACTGGTCTTAAGAAGTTTTTTTTGAATTTTGATTAATTATGTATAATTACTTCAATAAGACAATGACGTCTTGAGATGATGCTATTACATTTAAAGTGCTGATTGGAACTGTTTTATCTAAGGTCTGGAAAGTTTCAGACTTCTAGATAGTAAGGCAGTGAAAATTACAGTCAAGCCAGGTCATTTTTACCCCTCCCCCCCCCCAAAGATTCCATGAACGAATCCTTTAGTCATTGCCGCAACCAGTATCAAATTCAAATTTGCATTCTTGCATGCCTACTGAGCGGTGAATTTTTTTACGATAACTTCTCTGTATTCAGTCAGATTGAAAAATCTTTGAATGGATAGAATTGCTTTGAAGACATTTACATCAAATTCAAGAAAACTGAGCTGGTAGAAAAGAAAAGTCGTAACTACCTCTCGTGTGAATTCGATGCTCATTAATCTGAACTTTGTTTACCTATAAAGCGGTCTGAAAACCAGTTACCGCCGGTCATA
This sequence comes from Porites evermanni, assembly GCA_942486025.1. Taxonomy (NCBI): domain Eukaryota; kingdom Metazoa; phylum Cnidaria; class Anthozoa; order Scleractinia; family Poritidae; genus Porites; species Porites evermanni. Next base: position 260,840 of record CALNXI010000458.1, on the reverse strand, counting down.
ACCTGAAAAACCATACCGATCACAGCTTCAGTAACTTGTGATAGAGAAGCTAAAGAGCTCCAAAAAGCTGGCGTCTCAGGCTATTAGTGGAGGAAATCACAGTGACTTGAAGGTAAAATTATTTAGATCTCGGAAAGGGTTAAACTTATTATAGGTGGTTTGAGCTGATCGTACGACACAATAGTCAGTTTCACTTTCATATCGGAGAGGTGGTTCCTTTGAATCGCTTTAACTAAGGCAGAGCACATTATAAAAATACCGTATTTATTCGATTAACCGCCCTGGGCGCTTACTAAATTTTTGGACCTTGAGGGTGCGTGGGCGCTTATTCGAGGCTCTACGCTCATTAAATTTTCACCATTCTCAGCAAGTGTTAGCCTCCCCCGCAGACGTTCTTAGGGGTTCGTCACGCGTTACGCGTGACGAACCCCTAAGAACGTCTGCGGGGGAGGCTAAGCAAGTGTAGGTTAGTATGTGTTATAAATTAAATCCGTTGCCGTTAGCGACGCGTCCCCTAAATTCCCTAAGGCGGGGCTTCTGATAGGTCGTGGAAGAAAAAGTTAAGAGGCAGTCTCCCTAAAAGCGTTCCACTCGATTTTGGACTGGAAAAAACTTTTGCTTTATATTTTTATCATCAACACTACTATCCATCCTAATAACGAAACTGCAGTTAGAATGAGGAAATTGTTTATTTTACTGCCATTCCCAGCATTTCATTGCTGGACAACCGTTAGCGACTAAAATATGCAAATTTTGGATGCCGTTTTACAGGTTTTTTAACGATCGTTTAAAAGTACTTCGGGTCATCAAATCCTAGACTGTTCGCACTCATTTGGAAGCATATTACTTCTTCTTACTGTTCCAATACCGTTTAGGCATTATCTTTCTGTAATCAGCAAAAACTGATCGTCTTTATTTCACTAACCCAATTAAGAAAGAAAGATGCACGAATAAATGCCTCAGAAACATCTCAAAATTCTCAAAAGTGGCACCTAAACTAGACCTAAAAACATGTTTTAGTTAAAGATTAAGAGCTATTTTGTCAAGTTATGCAATAAAACTTGTGGCACAACGCGATTCAGAATTGAAGGATTCGACTGAAATTTGCATATTGATGCTGAATTCGCATTGCGTGACACTGCTGGCCGCTGTGATAGTAAAAAAATTCTTCATGATCCTACAAATGACAACTTTAACCCTTACTTTATCAACAAGAAAAATCGGAAATAGGTTAAGCTTATAGAAGATTAAGTTTACTTTTCCACTGACCTTCGTATTAATAGTCTCGGCCGGCCGTCCTTTGTTCGACTCCCAGTAGTTGGCCTTCTTATTAGTAGAGTGGGTCGGGAAAAATACGCATTTCTCCCTACGCCACCCCCTCGCCCTTTTCTTACTGTCATCCCTCGGAGGGTCGCCCCCACAGTCTGAACGCCCGGAAGAGGCTATTCGACATACTTCAATCGCGTTCTAACGAACATTTTTGTTTTACAGATAACATTAACGAGAACAATGATATTAGTATAAATTCTAAGATGTATAAATCTACCGGCCTTGGATCACAAATCTGATTGTCTATGTACAGTGCTAGTGCTATGCTGGTAATCCTGTACGCTATCAATTCCGTGATGGACAGTGAGTGAAGTGACTGAGTAGCGTACAGTGTTCGGTTGTAACCTGTTTATACCACCACTGAATAAAACCGTTAGCCTGTCAAGTTGTTAAGCTTTGAAAGACTAGGGGGTTTATATTTGACTATTTTAGGGAAATTTGCACCAGATCTTTGTTTACTCGCATGCAATCTGGCTCGTTTTTTGTTTTTGTATTTTTTTTCATAAGATTTGTGAAGTATTTGCGGTCTTTATATTCTTTGTCATAGCATCTCGGTATGCAGACATATAAAAGCAATAAGATCCTCTCTGAGTGGCTCAACAACATTGTCCGCGGTAGGCTGGTGTATCAAATGAGCGCCGCACTGGAGTCGCAAAACGCGGTGGCGCCTAATTTAGTAAAATCGATATCAATATGAATTTGGATCCACAAGGAGGGTCCAAAGGCGATTTTTAAAAATGTGATCCTAGATCCTTCTGCTGTTGTTCAGATGTATGTATTTTTACATCATTAACGTGGTAGAATGCAAGCGTCTGTAAGAACAGGGTAATAACCGCTAACAAGACGTGAGACGAGAAAAGACGTGAAAACAGTGTAGGGGTCTCGACCTGGAGAAATGTTCATGCTGGGGAAACCTTCGACAATGCCGGATTCAGACTTCACGTCAGTTCTCACCTCCACTGATTGTTCGAATTCAGAGGTTTTTGTCCACGTTGGGCTTCAATAGAAAATTCTGTCGGTGAATTCTCCCTGGTACCAAACAATTGTCATGAGTACTCAGTAATATGCCTAAAGGTAGGTAATCACGATTTTGGCAATTTAACTCCGACTCCAAGTTAGGTTTAGATATGCGCTTATCAATTTCTGTTTCACGCGTGTATTTTGTGATATTCAAATCCGTCAGCTCATAAATGATATCAAATGAGCAAGTGCATCAGCTGACTGTGTAACTTTGTGCCATAGTGCAACAGTGATTAATATCAGGATATTTGACTTAAAGCCACTTCCTGTTTTTCTCCATAACTTCATTATGTTTGGATCTTCACTTCCCACATATTTCGAAATAAAAAGAAATTGAGTGGACTACTGAGTTTATCATTGTCTGAACTTGAAATTACGATTATGACAATACCCATTGGCCCTTTTGCCGTTATCTTATCACAGATAAAGGAACTAGTGATAAGGATATTAGCAATGATTTTACGATTTTATACGTACGTGATCCCATCCTTTAAAATAGATGGTATACGATCTTGGCAATCTCTAAACCAATTACATGCCTGTCCTTGGTCCTAATATTCCTTTCTTGGTCCTCTATGCGAAGAACGAGGTGGCTGCCAAAATCGTCCGAGTTTATATGCCGATATTTGTGGGTAATCCCCGGGAGGACTCCCATATAAAAGTGAAGGGGGTGCTCGTCGGAAAATTAATAATTTATTATTTAAACCCGCCAATGTGGGTGTGGCTCAAGCTTAAACTAACCCCTAAAGGAGATTTCTGTGAGGTCAGCGTCACGGCTTTTTTTCTGTTTGTGTTTGTTTGCAAATTTCTTTATTCACAGCCTTAAGCGATACCTGAATGAACATATTTAGATACTTTTCGTCCCAAACAACCGAAGTGAGACCAAAATCTGCAAACGACGAGCACCCACGTCACTTTTGTATGGGAGTCCTCCTGGGGAAGCAGATCACCATCTGTTCCACTTGATTTTTTGTAAGGTCAATGATTACCATCTTTTGAGAGTATTGGCTCTGCTTCACTTAGTTCAGACTTCGATGGATGACAGGTTTCATGGTAAGAAGTAATGGTGTCCTGACAATCGTGTACTTTTATCAGTTGGGAAAAACCGCGTGAACTTCCACACTTTATTTTCTTGTTACTTTCACTGATGTTGCACGATTCGAAATTAATGTTGAAACTTTATTATTTGCGTGTGCCAACTTCTTTAGTAACTGGCTGCGATACAAAAGTAGCCTTAGACTCCAGACTGTCTCTTTGAGAGTGAAAACAAAAGCTGACCACTGTTAATAGGAAGGAACATTCAGTAAATGGAAAAAAACCTTCTAACTGAAATTTCATTAACAAAGTCTTCAAATGTGGGCTCCTGATCATGGGAAGGTAAATAAAGGGAAAATAGTAATTCGCCGTTCACAGTCCAGTACTATCGCCCCATGTTAGCGAAGACAAGACAGTCTTGGATTCTGGTTCCCATTCCATGGATTCAGGATTCCGGGTGCTGGATTCTAGTCTTTTCCAGTGGAACTTGGATTCTAGATTTCATTCCTTAGTAGGGTGCTTGAGCTCTAGTCTAGATTCCAAAGCCCTGGATTCCGGATTCCGGATCCTACAAGCAAAAATTTTCCAGATTCCGGAATCCCGATACCCTTACGTGGGGCGAAGTACAAGTCAAACATTTTCTGACCTGTTCACGCATATTTAATTAAGCAGTGGGAAATTTACTTTTCTTCTAACGTTCGATTTTATAATATGATGGATCGGAGTAACTTCTGGTCAATGCAGCTTTTTCAGACTGGACCACATTTTAAGCTAGAAGAGGTTTGGTGCTTAAAAGGTATTTTTCCGTCTTGACATAAGAGACTTAACACGAATGGTCGGAGCAGTGGGAATATTAAGGTGGCTCGACTGGATTTTTTGGTGGGGATACCTCCCAAGTTTGAGCATTAACTACGTCGCCACAAGTAAAGATGTGGCAAAGAGATTACCACAACTGTATTATGTAAAGATGAAAATTTCTTATGATCTGGGTTTTAATGCAATCAGAGTCGCCATAGCAACGTAACGACGCCATTACGTTTTTTATTTATCTTTGTGTTTCTCTGCACCAAGAGTTTTTTTAAGAAATCGCTTAAGGGAGTTTGTACCTGCCATAATTGCCTCAATTATGGCAAAGTTTAAAAAAATTCTATGAGAGCGTTTTCGAGATATTTTGAAACAAAGTTTTAAGCATCATAAAAACAGTGAAATAGCATGCTATCCACACAATTGGCTAATTTTTTAAGAAAATGATAAGCTTTGGAAACACAGCTTCATCTCATAGTGGTTTGATTCCATTGAAAACTGCGTACAAGAAAAGAGGGGAATTGTTCTGGGCGATCGCGAGTAAGAAGAATTTTAGTAACTTGCATTCAGCTGCTTTTGTTACAGTTTTTGTACGTAATTTGGCCCAGGCCTACAAATTTCGCATTTTTCAAACAACCGCTCGATAATTTTTTTTATAAATTTGACAATCCCGAGATCAATTGCCAATAAATATACCCTGCAAGTTTGAAGAACATTGAAAACAGGGAAGGCTTTTAAAATGGGCCTCAAATATAACAAATTTTCCCCCCATGTTTTGTGTTTACAAGTGAGCGTCCTCAATATTCACTGGCATTGTTTCCAAGTTTCATATGCACGTGCACATTTAGCAAAAAGAAATAAATTTGCATCAAAAAGAACTCTCGATTACTTTCGGAAGAAATTCCGGAATATGCTAATAATTGGCTTGTGTCACAGATAGCAGTGAGAGCCGAGACGGCGAACGTTATGGCTCATAGGATGCAATACTTTAATAGTTATCTTACTCGGGTTATAACGTCACAGAAACTCTTACAAAGAGTTGCTGTGATGTTATAAAATATCACTAATTTCTTTACCCGGTTATTAGCATATTCGGGAGATTTAACCGAGGGTCCTTTTTGATGCAAATTCTATCTTTTTGCTAAATGGGCACGTGCATATGAAACGTGGAAACAATGCCAGTGAATAATGAGGACGCTCACTTGTAAACACAAAATCTGGGGGGAAAATTGGTTTTATTTGAGGCCCTATTTGAAAGCCTTCTCTGTTTTCAATGTTCTTAAAACTTACAGGGTATATTTATAGACGATTGATCTCGGGATTGCAAAGTTTATAAAAAAATTTATCGAGCGGTTTTTTGAAAAATGCAAAAATTGTAGGCATGGACCAAATTAGGTGCAAAAACTGTAACAAAAGCAGCTGAATGCAAGTTACTAAAATTCTTCTTACTCGCGATCGCCCGGAGCAATTTTCCTGTTTCTTTGTACCCAGTTTTCAATGGAATCAAACCACTATGAGATGAAGCCGCGTTTCTAAAGCTCATCATTTTCTTAAAAATTTAGCTAATTGTGTGGATAGCATGCTATTTCACTGTTTTTATGATGCTTGAAACTTCGTTTCAAAATATCTCGAAAACGCTGTCATAGAATTTGTTCAAACTTTGCCATAATTGAGGCAATTATGGAAGGTACAAACTCCCTTAAGCGATTTCTTAAAAAAACTCTTGGTACAGAGAAACACAAAGATAAATAAAAAACGTAATGGCGTCGTTACGTTGCCATGGGGACTCCGATTGCAATTAAACCCAGATCATAAGAAATTTTTATCTTTATATAATACAGTTGTGGTAATCTTTTTTCCATATCTTTACTCATGGCGACGTAGTTAATGCTCAAACTTGGGAGGTATCCCCACCAAAAAATCCAGTCGAGCCACCTTAACTGAAGCTTGGATAGGTACCTTTTACTTGCTGAACTAATTTTTGAACAATATATATCATTGGCAAAGGGAAAAAGGGAATTTTAATATAGTTTTGGTGGGAAAATGAGACATATCTTACTTAAAAGTGGCAAGTATTTGAATAACAGAGGATTTTGTTGTGACAGCAGCCGGTATCGTCACGCGACGAAAATTGAACGTTTGCCTAAATTCGAGTTAAAACCTTCAATTCTGAATCGCGTTGTGCCACAAGTTTTATTGCATAACTTGACAAAATAGCTATTAATCTTTAACTAAAACATGTTTTTAGGTCTAGTTTAGGTGCCACTTTTGAGAATTTTCTGATGATTTTGAGGCACTTTTTCGTGCAGTTTGCTTTCTTAATTGGATTAGCGAAATAAAGACGACCAGTTTTTGCTGATTACAGAAAGATAATGCCTAAACGGTATTGGAACAGTAAGAAGAAGTAATATGCTTCCAAATGAGTGCAATAGTCTAGGATTTGATGACCCGAAGAACTTTAGAACGATCGTTAAAAAACCTGTATAACAGAGACTAAAATTTGCATATTTTAGCCGCTAACGGTCGTCTAGCAATGAAATGCTGGGAATGGCAGTAAAATAATAGTAGTGTTGATGGTAAAATTATGAGGCAAAAGTTTTTTCGAGTCCAAAATCGCTTTAAGGGAGACTGCCTCTTAAATTTCGCCGGTATTTTTCGCGGAAAAATCGGCCGATTTCCCGTGAATTTCGCGGGAGTTTTCGGGGCAAACTTTACCAAAAAGAGATCGGTAAATAACGGCCGATTTTGTGGTTATTTTCAAGGCAAACTTCGCTAGAAATCGATGGGTTTTGCGCTGATTTAACGTTTTTCTAACAGAGGTCATCATTTGCTCTTTCAACAACAATACGCTCCAGAAATGAACCAATGGCAAAGCCTTTAACATCATGGCTAGTGCCCAGTTTTTCGCAACATAATCTCGCCTGGTAGTTTCGGGACATTGGTTGCACGTTTCAATGACGAAGTTCAACATAAATTTGCAAGTTTACGGCAAGTAAATAGCCCCTAAAGCTGAAATAAGTTTCAAATATGTCGTACAGACATGTATTTGATAAGATTTCTACCGAATTTCGCGGTATTTTTAGTGTTCTTGTGAATTTCGCGGCTCCGCGACCGCGCGAAATATCAGAAGCCCTTCTAAGGGTATTTTGCATTCTAGCGCTATGTTTAAAAATTCAGTTTGAGCGAGCAGTGGACATGAACAGAAGAATTCAGATTTAGAAACGAAGACCGGAAGATAATTCACGCTAGTGTAAGTAGTTTTTTTCTAAGAGTTTTTTCATCCTTTGAGCAAATTTCTTATCAGGATATTTGGGTTTTTCCTTTTTCAGCCAATCATTCTGTGATTCTATAAATCAACTATTAATCTTCGAAATGTAGAAGTGAAAGAGGCAAGCCGATTTCGACGCGTGAATGCTAATTAACTTGAACTGTTAGAATACTGAGACACTGAGAATTAAATAATGAATCTTGAAGAACAGCGAAACGACGACAACATCATTCGACTAGCTGAACAGGAAAAAGATCCCGAAGGTCCTGCCTGCGACGAAAATATGGAAGAATCGCCCGACGAATTTGAACATCAAAAGAAATCCCTCGCTGGCTTCCTCGGTCGAGTGAGCACTTTGATAAGGAAAGCAAATGCCTGCGTCGCGACTTAGAGAGTGTCTCCAAAGGAATTAGATGTGTCTTGGGAGAAGTACGACAGTTTTTATGAGAATTATGTCGCGAAGAACTTGCCAGAAGGCGAAATTGATCGAGAGTAAGGTAAAAAACAGTTTTTACTGCACAGTGAACATTTTAATCACATTTAATTGTAGAAATGTCAAGTGAAAATGAGAGGATACTTCTAGATTATAAATCAGAACGTAACGTAACAAAACATAGCCTAAATGGAGCATCCTTTTTACTGTTTTGAGAAGAAAAGCTGCTTTACGTTAGCCTGTGACAATCAACATCAGCTTCCACTAGTAAACTATACTCCTACAACACGTCAACAGGAAGTTCAAAAGTCAATGTTTCGGACGCCAGTATACGGCTTTTTTCCCGACTTTTTAAGGGCTCAAAACATGGTTCGAATTATTGAGGGTAACATTATATAGAAAATGACCTGAGGGGAAACGAAAATTGGTTCGAGTTAGCGAGAGTTCGAGTTACTGAGGGTAAAATTACAGTGAATGTATGACGGAAATCCAGGGGAAATCGATTTAGGTTCGAGTTAGCGAGGGCTCGAGTTATCGGGAGTCGACTGTAATACGAAAAATTATTGATATTGTGTTACACTTGACTACTACATGAGAAATTTCTGCAATTTGATTGGCTTAGAGCAGTGGTATTTCAGCCTAATTTGAAATACCTACATGTGAAAATTACAAACCTTTTGTGGGTAGTAGTATAAACAAATAATAGAATGGTTTGAACGTGATATTTGGCATAAATACCACTTGTGATATTTCAAAATTGTCTCAAATTTCACTCGCCTAACGGCTCGTGAAATTACGTATAACAATTTTGAAAAATCACTCGTGGTATTTATGCCAAATATCACTACAAATCATGCTATTACCTATACTAACCGAGCGGCGCGAGTGGTTCAACGCCGCCAACGGCCGGAGGCCAAAGAGCAGTGGCACAACGACGTGAATCCTTTGGATGCAAAGAGTGGGCTTAAATGAATGTTTATTACAAAAGAAAACCGAAAACCTAATTACAAACAAAACTAACGACAAAACGAAGTAAAAGCTAATAAAAAATGAAATATATTAATACAGCGCGAGAATGAAACAACGAAATAAGGAAATGTTACGCAAAAATTACCAGAGGTCGAGACCTTCTGGGGAGTTAAGCTCCACAGCTAAATAGCAAAGCTTACGAGCCGAGCTAACCCAACTCGAGCAAACTAGACAAAAGTACTCGTATTTATACGCAGGTGAACAGATACTTATGTGACAGGAAACGAGTCAAAAGCATGAAACAGATACATCACATCCTGATTAGAAGGGATTAAAATAAACACCTCAGTTACGCCTAACTTGCAAAAAATTGGTGTTGAAAAGAGAAACGATAAAACACGATAGCAAAAACTACGCACAGGAAAAAAAACCCCAAGAAAATATCAATCCTACGCATATCTAAAAGATAAGTAAGTAAAACTACAAAATTACGTGATTAAACCTAGTAACTGAACAGGGAATTTGACTAAACAATAGGGATGGTGACCTTTCTAGACAGTAAGCGTAAACCGATCTAATCACGTCTACAGAATTGCAAAATAAGCCAAAAGAATAAAAAGAACTAGAACTGTGTGACTAAAAACATAATAAAACGATATATGTCTCTTAAAAAAACTATAAAGTGACTCTGTCACACACTGTCAAAGTGGTCCATTGAAAACGATTTGTAGTTATGGGCTTAGAGAGAAAAGGCTCCCCTTTATTGATCGAAAAGCTGTTTTATCTAATCCTTAAAGCGCACGTCACAAAAATCGGTCTCCTAGAATTCAAGTCAGCGATAGCTGTTAGGAGAGATAGTTTGGAGGAATTAAAAGAAACGTGGGCCAATATGTTGTAGAGCTGGAAATTATTTTGTGGGCGGTTGTTTTGTTTTGATTTTCCCTTTTTTTTACTTGTCCTTTTAGTCTACTAAACAAATATTATCTTTTTGTGCATAGTTTTGTCTTACGTCTTATTTCAGAAGAATAAATAAATAAAGTAATGTGCCGTTGACTAGGGTTGAGTTATTTCCTTATAGTCGATATCTATTCAGGTTGATAACTTTTTTTTCAGCCATAAGAGATCCAGGTTTTTGTCCTGCAGTTTTCAGGGCAGCCGATGCAAAAGCATATTACATATTCACAAAGCATGCAATACTAGAATACATATTACGTTGGAGAATCGGATAGCAAAATATCGCCCTGATGCAAGTGTGTTTAGGTTATCTAATATGCAAACCTTTCAACAACAAACCTAAGTTAAGCAATGAGAAACCGACAGATTCTTCGCACTCGTAACGTACCGTATGTATATTTTTTAGTAATCATCTGAGTATTTTTGCATGGCAAGGAATTTTATTTTGTTTCATGCGATGAAAGCCATGATGATTATGTAAAGGGCGAAAGGCCGATTTTTATGGGTTTTTTTTTATCTTGATGAAATACCTTGGGGAATGCACACTTGCAAGTAGCGATTGGTTTTGGTTTTGATTCTCATAAATTAACGAGTGGTGGAGGGAAAGAGCATAATGCCTATCGGTTTAATTTAACAACTGTACATTTTCCATTGTCTTGCGGTAATCATCGGCGTTTCCCCACACACGAATGGTTTCATTTCCTCATTCTGAGCATGAGTCAACATGTAGAGTGGAGGTGTAATGCCAACACTGTCTGGTGGTAGGGGGTGGGGAGGGGATATTCGTCATTTTAATCATAGCCGGAGAATTCTGTATCACCTGATCGCAAGTGAACAGTGAATTTTAAGTAACCATTGATCACGCAAAACCTCTTACCAAGAAAGACCGGATGACTTTTACCACCGTTTCACTCCGTAAAGGATGACCGCATTGACAACATGTACTGTAAATTTTAACGATTTGTACTTAAAGAGCAACATAGGAAAGGTTTCCCATTATCGTCCTGGGATTTTGTTTGACCATTTGATTTGTCTAAACATTAGTGTTTGCCTCAAAGTCTCCCACAGTGGAGAAAAATTTTTCCAGCAGGATAGGGGAGGGGTCTCTGAAATTTTGTCTACCTTTATTCCGGTCTGAAAACCAGTTACCGCCGGTCATGACCTGAAAAACCCGATTTCCCTTTCAGTGATATATATCTTGGTGTAAACCAGATACCGGTCACCGCTTCGGCAGCTTGTGATAGAGAAGAGCTGCAAAAAGCTGGCGTCTCAGGCTATTAATGGACGAAATCACAGTGACTTGAAGGTAAAATTATTTAGATCTTGGAAAGGTTAAACTTATTGTAGGTTGTTATAATTATTGCAGTTTTTTTCGTTGTATGGTCTTGTATGGGATGATCGTACGTCACGATAGTCAGTTTCACTTTCATATCGGGGAGGTGGTTCCTTTGAATCGTACTAACTAAAGCAGAGCACATTATAAAAAGAAGTACAAAATTCGAACTCAATGAGTCGACAATTGGACCAAATTTCTTTCATACATTACTTTTGTAGTCTACCGGTGAATTTTCGAAAATTGAAGCGATGGTAACCTTTCAGTAATTTTTCGGTTTCTTGTTTATCTCATACTGACACTCTCTTTCACCAGATTGCCACTGGATCTTTGTAACCGAACGAGCAGTTTCGAAGAAATGTTGATTCGAAAAAGTCAAACGGTCTAATTAGATTTTGCTATTTTGCATTGTCGAAGACTGAACTGCCGCAATTTTAGTGGCTATGAAGTCGCGAACGAGGGCAAACATTCGCGGGTTGAGCTAGAATACTTTCAGATTATCATGCATGGTCAAGTAAACATTGCAATATTTTCGAGATGATTTGCCCGTAAAAATCGGTCTCATAGAATTCAAGTGACGTGGAATTAATCAGTATCGACATCAATAGTGGGTTTGAGGCTAGTAAAGGCATTCAATCGTATGCTTCCGTGAAATTCCGGATCACCTGACAGGCAAAGGCAAATACGAACTTCATCTCCTCTTGCCGAGAAATTCCGGATGACTTTACTCCACTTTTACACCTGGTTTCACACCTTTCTTTCATACACTATTGTAGTCCACCGGTAAAATTTCGAAAATTGAAGCGATCGTAACCTTTCAGTAACCTTTTTGTGCTCCCCAAGAAAGTTGCAAAAATACATTTTGTTTCAAATTTTACGTAAGATGGTAAATATATCTCAACCGAAGCGTTCTCAAGCATTACACCCGGCTCCTAGCTCTCAGCAATAAAGAGTGTCAAGAATCATTTACTTTTGAGAAACACTGCAATGGCCTTTAACAGCGATTTCTAGGTTAATTTTAACCTTCTTTCGGCCACATGTTTTGGCGCAAAATACTAATTACAATGAAGTGCTAGTTCTCTTTTTTGTTTTTATTCATTTTTATTGGCTACAGAAGTACGTGTATTTTATTTTAAACATAAGCGAAGTTAAGAATCAAAGGGAATTTTATACAGGACTTTCGCCATGGAGCCTACCCTGCAAGGAGAGCTTTCTCTCTTCCGTGGCGTTCAACTGCGTTTACGACGCTCGCGTCGCTTGTCAGTCACGTAGGTGGTTGTTTTATACTCCCCGCTCAAAATATCACGTAGGCTTTTCGGGCGAAAGGATGACAATATACCGCAGATATAAGAAAATAGAATCCAGTTCATATTTGGAGATATATCGCTCAGACGAAGCAAACGGTAACACCAATAAAATTTCTATGCAAATACCACTTTTTTAAATATAAATTTTATTGTATCGACCTTTTATGCGCATCCTGTTGAAATGTAGGCACTGCCAAACTTTTTAGTAAGGGCAAAACTGCTAAGTGTGTCATAGAATCAGGCAAGTGCCGAAGCAGTCTTATGGCCGCGGAGGGACGAGTAAATTCTTTAAATAAGGCGAAATTTTGCTTGTGCTGCATCTTTTAAAGTATGCTTATATCTCGGCTTTTTTAGAGGCGATTTAGATAAAACTTTACAGAGACATTGGGGAAGAATGGAAGTTTAGGACGGATGTTTTTTAGTTGGTAGATCGTGCCTCAGAGGCAATGTTTTAAGTCACAATTATACCAACGAGAAATCGTGATTTTGTGTCTAAGTTGCATGACGTTAAACTTAACAACTATATAAACAACTGAAGCAGATTCACAAATATACAGAGACTACAAATGGCCAAATAAAACGAACAAACAAGCAAAGAAAATAGGCCTTTGATTAATTCTAGTGCATGAGGTAACAACTTGGTTGAAAAAACCTTATTCTTGGTTTTCACTTGACGTCACCAAAATTCCAACTAAGAAACTATCGCTTCTTCTGAGTTTCTACTTTCATGTGATATTAGAGCACCTTAAAAACCTTTCTACAAACACATTTTCGGTTCAAAAGGGTTCTTTGTTTTGCGATACAGGACGCTTGAATTTCCAGGCTTTTGCGTGACGCGGCATTTGGCTGGTGGCCGAAGCTCTTAAGTGGGTTAAAAACATTACGGATTTTTGTAGATTTTGCCATCTAAACGTTCCTTGTCTTAGAATAAATATTGCTTTAATCTTTATGAGTTCCTCAAGCGAAGAATTCACGCATAAGTAGGAAAACTCAAAAACAGATGTCTCTGTTGGTTTCCGGCGGCCATATTTGTACCCCTGAAAGGGACACAAACATGGCGTCTCCATACAAAGCTTTCTAAATAAGGGTAATACGTTTTTCCGAATATCTCGCATATGAACTATTGCATAGACCTGATTCTTGGCAAGGCGTTTTGTATATTTATCTTCTTTCATTTCCCAGATTCTAGACTTTCTGTATTAAAAGGTTTCCATTTTTATTTCTGCTTTCTCACGTGAGTGAAAACCGAGAATACGTAAAATAATTGATATTGCATTGCATCGTCGAAGTGGTCCATTGAAAACGATTTGTAGTTGTGCGCTTTGAGAGGAAAGGCTCCCCCTTATTGATCGAAAAGCTGTTTTGTCTAATCCTTCTAGCGCACGTCGCAAAAATCGTCTCCTAGAATTCAAGTAAGCGATAGCTGTTACGAGAGATGGTTCGGAGGAATAAAAAAAAACGTTGGCAAATTATTTTGTGGCGCTTATGTTTTCTTTTCCTTCCTTCTTTTTCACTTGTCCTTGTAGTCTACTGAACAAATACTATCAATTTGTGCATGGTTTTGTCTTAGGTCTTATTTCAGAAGAATAAATAAATAAATGAATAAATAAAGTATTGTGTCATTGATATTAGTAGGGTTGAGGTGTTTCCTGGTATTCTATGTCTGATCACGTTGATAACGTTTTTACAGACATTGAAATCGAGTTTTTTCTGCTGCACTTTTAAGGGCAGCCGCTGAAAAACCATATCACACATTTACAGAGCAACCAATACTTGGCTTACATATTACATTTGCAAATCGGATTGCAAAAATGTTTAGTTTGTCGCCGTGATGCAAGTGTGTTTAGGTTATCTAATATACAAACCTTTCAACGCATTTCCCGCACTCGTAACGTACTTTTTATATTTGTCGTTATCATCTGAGTATTTTTGCATGACTAGATGTTTTTCTTGTTTCATACGATGAATGCGATGATGATTATCTAAACTGCGTGTTTTTTATCCCGATGAAATCCACCGGTTACAAAAACGCTGTGAAACGGATAACTGGTGGGGACACTTTTGACGCCTTTGCTCATCTGCGGAACATATTTCGGATTCCCGCAACACCTTTTCCAGGATCCTCTCTCTCCCAATAGAGAGCACTAGGCTTCGTTCCCAGTGTCTTCTCTCTCCCTGCACACAGCAGTTAATCTCGTTCACGGGCTCCTTTCTCTCCTTGTATACAGTAATTAACCTTGTTCCTAGGCTTCTCTCTCTCAGTAGAGATAAGAAGCCTTGTTCCTAGGGTCTTCTCTCGTCCTGTGCACAGCAATTAATGTCGTTCCCAGGGCCCTCTCTCTTTCTGCATAAAGCAGTTAATCTCGTTCTCAGGTTCCTCTCCCTGTAAAGAGTTAATGTACCTGGGCCTCTATCTCGGCGACAAGGGAAGGGAAGAGAGTGAGCCTAGACATCACTGTTTTCAATTCAATTTTTTTACCATTTGTGGAGAATAAAACGGTCCACAGGTGTGTGGTAGGCGGCTGGTATAAAGAGAGAAATGAGAACAAAGGAATGTCATTCTATGTTTAACGAAAACAATTGAAGCCATAAAAAATAGAAATGCTCCCCCATTTGTGGACTCGTAGCGAAAGTGTTTGCACAAAAATAATCCATTCGTGGAGCATTAGTTAGGATTTTCTCTTCAGACATCCCGCATCCCCTCAATTGTGTAATTTTGTGTCCCTATATTGACGAATGAATATACCATAATACAATTTCTGATATCTCATATCCCTATATCATTTTCTTCCAGTGTCCCGTATCGCTTTAACGTAAAGGGGCCTCAATCGTTCTAGAAGCCTGTACCGCTTAAACTGGTTTCCAAACAGTTTAAATGAAGCCTTAAGTGACTGCAATTTTTCACAGTGTACTTAATTTCATTAGCGTATGGTAGTGTTGTGGCAAACGGCCTAGCAAAGGAACCATTCACTCCGGCACCGCTAAAAGATTGTAGAAATCTGAAATACGGGAAGTTACTATGTCCAAAGTGAGTCCGTACTCGGGGCACATGGTGTTGGCGCATGTATTTGTTGGCATTGACTTATCCCTTGTCATAGAGCTGAGATTGTGTCATGGAGAAGAAAGTTTCCCTGAATGAAGCCTTTGATTTTGCTACCTGCACGGTAAGAACGCGATTCAAAATTGACCCTGTCTGAGTTAAGGTGGTGGTCAACGTGAAAGTCGTTTTACCGCCACTTAAAATGGATTTAATGGACATTCTTGCTCGCGTTTCAAGCAATGCAGAAATCCTCTGCTCATCCGATAGATTGATGTTTCGAGGTGTTATGTGAATTTTTAGATGATTTTTGGGTTTTTTTGGGAGGAAATAGTTTTTCTCAAAAGGGTAGTAGAATCTCGAGAAGTAAAAAGGTGTGACGATTTTGTGAAGATTTTTAGCAATTAGAATTTGAAGTTAAAATTTAGTCTTTGAACAGCCAAACAGTCCCCTACCAACCTGGAGTGCTTTTGGGTAGGGGTCAACTGTCTGTTAGTGTTTCAAAAATGATATTCTTTCCTTTATCCCTTATTTAACCTCCTAAACGTTATTAATCCCGACTGATTCCGTTTTTCCGCTGTTCAGAGGTTGGTTAGTGGGGAAGGGGGGGGGGGGGGGGGGGGGGATTTGGGGGTCCGGCATCTCTTTCGCCGTTTTATGCAATTTTATGGCCTTTTCTCTTTGCCCCCCCGCTGACCTCGCCGTTTTTCCCCCGGCGAAATCCAT
>CALNXI010000458.1:229648-241339 GCA_942486025.1 Porites evermanni | reverse complement strand
GTTTTTTTTTTTTCTCATCCTACATCGTACCCACAATTCTCTCTTAAACACAAGTGACAGTTTTTTTAAATCAGTGCGCGCCTAAAGGTGGCTTCGGTGCCGTTTAGCAGTTTACATTTCTTTATTGGTCACCTTGAGAAACGTTTCCCGGAGAGCATCATGTAAAGGTCTGGGATGGGACAAAGTTATTACGATTCGCAGAGTCTGCATCGTCCAATACCGTATTGTATTCTCGTTTCATTTGGCTAAACGGGTCAATCACCCTGATCCAGGCTGAGACAGAAAGTTACGATATTGTTCGCTTTTCTAAGGTGACCACTAAGTCTTTGGCCTCGGGTACAGGCTCTTAGGAGTCAAATGAATTGAGAGAGAGCAAAATTGCCGCTGAACTTTGACCCAGGCCAAGACTCCTGACCGTGTGACTCTACATCAGGGAACTTGAATAAGACGAGTGACGAGAAAAGTCCAGAGGTGTGTATCTGCCAATAGGCTGAGTTTTTCCGAGTTATTCGATGATATTTGGCTTGTGTTAAACGTCAGAAGATTATACGTGGTTGTGGATAGTCGCACCAGTGCTGCGAAAGTGTGTGATCGTGTAATTTCCGCATGGTGTTGACAGGTATGTGGTCGCGTGGTTGAGCTGTTTCGCTAAAATATTCTGTGCCAACCATAAATCTGTTTCTTCGGTGTTTAGTTTAGCTGATTGTACCTTGGAAAAGCAACTCTCGACTCAGGAAAATTGGATCTAGGTCTAGTTTCAGCGGGTTCTAATGGCTTTGAACCAAAGTCTGCATCGTTCCTAGGCGTCTCAAGAGTGGAAAATGAAAAACGCGACTGTACGAGCCATCAAGGAGTATCGCGCAGTGGACCATGGAACCTTTAGCGTGGACGCGAAGGACGCTGGGAAGGGTGAACGAGAAAAATGAGACGCCTCGCAGATTTGGGCTCTTTCTAGGTGTAAGCATGTCCCTAAATACCTCTATGTCATGTATAGGTATAGATACTGTAAATCCCGTAGATGGTATAGACCTTATAGATGCTAAAGCTCAAATAGATCCTATAGAGTCTGTAGATCCTATAGATCCTGTAAATGCTATAGATCCTATAGATCCTGTAGATCCTATAGATATTGTAGATGCAATAGATGCTATTGATCTACAGGATCCATAGAATCTACAGGATCCATAGGTTCTACATGATCTATAGGATGGCTATACCATCTACAGAATCTATAGGATCTACAAGATCTGTAAGATTTATAACATCTATAGCATCTACAGAATCTATAGGATCTATATAGCATCCACAGTATCTATGGGATCTACAGACTTTATAGGATCTATATGATCTTTAGCATCTATAAGATCTATACCATCTATAGGATTTACAGTATCTATACCTATACATGACATAGAGGTATATTTAGGGACAGACACAATTTGGGGACATGTTTACACCTAGAAAGAGAAGTTTTTCCGAATATCTCGCATTTGAAATATTGCACAGACCTGATTCTTGGCAAGGCTTTTTGTATATTTATCTTCTTTCATTTCCCAGATTCTAGTCTTTCTGTATTTTGATGGCGTGACAGTGAAAACCACCAATAGGGCAACCAGTAATCTTATCACGTTTATTTTCAGACACCACAACCGCAACGGAAACCTCAGGTGAGAAGAAGTTAAAAGGCGGTTTTGTTTTATTAGCCTGTGTACAGACCTCTCGCCTCCCTAAAAAAATCGGGAGAAAACAAGGGTCCTTTTCACCGGAACACGATTAACGACGGCGATTCACAGACGTCTCTTCCTCCGATTTTTCCTGAGAGAGCGGGGACGTCTGTACACAGGCTATGTTTTATCAGCTGTCTTGCATCATTTATTAATATTTTTAAACTTACGCAACAGGACGGGAAAGGAAACTAGATGGCAAACCTGGGGCTGACAAACGTGATAATGATTTTTTTTCAATTAAAAAAACTTTCCACAAAACTTTACCTTCCTACATTGCTTCCTATAAACAGATAGTTTTGTAAAAGACCCAGAAGAAAATAAGGTTAAGTGAAGATAACAACAAAACACGCAAGTAATAGCCCTGTCACGCTTGTCATACTTAAACTCTTCTTCCTACCGTCCTGTTGCGTAAACTCGCGAATAATAATGTCAGACAGCCAGCCCTTAAGTTTCGATGTCCCGTGTGCTATTTTTGGTGTACTAGTTTCGATGTTCGATCTATTAGTTGTTTTACTAAAAACTGCACTCTGAGAAACTTCAATTCGTAGCCAATCACTGGTGAAAATTTTGAAGCGATCTGACAGGGATAAAGTCACTTTTAAGGCGATTGAAGAATATCGGAATGGCCTCCGAAACGCTGTTAAAGAGGGTAATGTATCGGAACACCTTTTTAAGTGTGTTCTTTAGCGATCTATACAGTAAACAAACTTAAAAAATATTCTGGACTTAGGTTATCGGTTCCTAAGATTTTGTCAAATAGCGTTTTTTTTATGCTAAAGGCTTTACGGCCATTGTATATTAAACCTTTCCGTACTATAAAACACCCATAGACTCTTAAGGGACCTCTAATCGAGAGGTCCTGGACATCCCGTAAATCTATAAGTTGTTCACACTAAGTTGTTTCTTTCATTATAATCTCAACACAGGATGCGGTACAAGTTCTGTTGGATGACATTAAGAAAGGATGCAGTGTTCCAGGGGTAAATGAATAGTACTATACGCCCCTTCCACATTTCCCATAATGCACCTTATTTGCCCTACCCGCTCCCCCCAAATTTTGCATAACCTTTGGTGTTCCAAACCAGTCCTGTGGCAGATGAACTCGTCTTTTGTTAACACTTTCTTTTGTCCCAATATATTTGCATAGATGCTGGTTAATTCCTTAAAGCAGAAAAAAGACAACTTTAGTGAACTTTTGGGAAAAGCCAAAAGTGTAGAGAAAGACAGTTGTAAAATAAGTTTGTACCCATATGGTGTTGGCAAAGGAAAACAAAGACTCGTTTTTTTCGATATACATAATTATAATGAAAGGTGAATATGATAGTAGGGTAGGCAATGATTGTGAGTGTTTTGGCAAGCCTGCAGTACAACGGTCAGCAGTCAGTTGAGCCTGCAGTCAGCGGTTGGACCGAGTGGTTCTGGACCCAAGTCACACGCAAGGGGTCACACGTGGAGATGTGTCACGTATTCAAGAATCGCGCGCAGTTCGTCTTAAAGTGTGAGTTAGGTACAAAATAGCTCATATGCCAGTGGTATGAGCGTATGTA
The DNA here is from genome assembly GCA_942486025.1 of Porites evermanni. NCBI lineage: Eukaryota > Metazoa > Cnidaria > Anthozoa > Scleractinia > Poritidae > Porites > Porites evermanni. The sequence goes on along the minus strand of CALNXI010000458.1, from coordinate 238,065 downwards.
TCTTCGTGGCTTTGTGGCTATGCATGTTTGGATGCTTGTTGCAGGGGCCAATAAGGTTGAAGGTACTATGAGTTGATGCGTAGAAACCAATGCGATTTTGGCATATAACCGTTAATGACATTGCCTCAAGGCTTAGAGAGCGCCAGAGCGCCTTTTTTCGCGGCAAAAAGTGTTTTGAAGCATAGCATTAAAATATCTACATGATTCAAACGCTGAGTACAGTGATGCAGCTGTTTGAGGGGTGCATATTTTAGTGTGGGTGCTGCTTCAAGACATTTGACCTAATTTGGCTATCGCGAACGGTACAACGCACGAGTTCCGTTTCACCTGATTTCAAGATAGAGTATGAAAGATCATATATTTTTCAAATTTCTTCAGATGAAACAATAATTGAAATTTAGATATTGACTTTAATTTGGAAGTTTTCGGCCTATATATTCTTGTTTTAGAAGTTTGAAAGGCAAGGCGAGTATTGTTAATCCTGTAAACAAGCTTCATTCTTTCGCTTACAAAGTTCAACAGACCTTTTTCGTACAGTCAAAAACAAACACATGAATTAGGTGAGGAACATGATACATGCTTGCTGCTTACGAGTTATTATAGTTATGGAAACGTATTTTATTTTATTAGTAAAGATGCGCAACTCAAGTCTTACATATTGTTTTATTGAGTGGAATAACATGATATGAGTAGAAATATATTTCGGCAGTTTGATAATTTTCTTGGAAGTTAATAATTGTAAGGCTATCAACCTTGAATTTTTGAAAAATTTTAACCGTTAGCCGTAAATAGGGTAAAAAGAGTTAACCGTAAAAACATTTTGCTCCTTAGATTTGATAATTTGAGGAAGGTGCTAAACTCACTTAGAACGGTTGTGATTCTTATTTCGCGGCTATACTTTCAATCGGCTCTTTACCGGGTTCCCGTTTCTGCTAGTTTTGCTTTTCACGAAGATTCTATTCAAATAACTGAAATAACCTGTTATGTCTTGTCTGTCTTTTATTAGGAATGGTCCTTTTCATGGCTCACAAAAAATTTTCGTTGACTAGCAATAGCTTAACCTTTTGTTTCTATTTTAAACAAAGAGTTCATGTCATTTTAAGAGAATGAGAAAACTGCGGTAAAGATCTTCAAAGCCGCGTACTTCTCAGCTTGGCTCCGACACTTGTAAATGTGAGAGTCACAGAAATGTTCGAGTCTCAATCTGTATGCTTGTTCTTTTTAATTCATGTTGTACAATCTGTTCTTCAGTGGGGTAAAGACCCTAGTAAAAAGAGAAGAGGGTAGCAAATACAAAGCGACGCGAAGAACGAATCAGTAGCCCCTGAAGAAAAGGAAATCACGCCAAGATGCAAAAGATGACAAACGTTTTCATAGTTAACATTCCTATGCGTAAAATGACATTAGAAGTGGAATACTCTAAAAGAATGATTTATGAAATTAAAAAAATTTTCAGAAGAATGACTTATTTCATCCCGAGATGACCCTAAGGCATATATTTTGCTTTAAAGATACAAAATAATACAGGTTTAACATTTAACTCTTTGAAACAAAGAAATTAATTTTTAACTTTATAGTTAACCGTAACTGAAAAAGATTAACCGATAGCCGTAAAAGAGCCAAAATTTTAGCCGATCACCGTAAATGCCACCACCCCATTGAGACCCTCTTTATTGTGCAGTCATATTTGTATGAACAGTCACTTGGATACTCTTTTGCGTTACGCAGTGACATTCTATGGAGCAGTTGTTTTGAAAGTTATGGACAAAAGACACTCGTTAAGCGCAGGGGAAGTTATAAGGTGCGTTTAACTGTGTATATATAAACACTTGGAGAGTTTGCCAGACACGAGTTCACAAATCTTTGATTTATATTGGAAACCTTGCCAGACACTATTTCTCTCTCAGTCTTTGACCGGAATAAGACCCAGCCCCAAACAAGCAAGACGAGTGAACAACGGCTAGCTTATCACAAGTAGATTGATGGACATTTACAGAAATTCGCCGACAATCAAATTCTGTGCTGACTTATTCCCTGCTCACAGATGTCCTTCCGTTATAAAGTTTCAAATAAGACTTGAATGCGCTAGCCTGCGTTGCAGCCGGCCCACGTATCGCATATAGTGTGGATATAAACAAGGTTTAAAGTGTCTGCGCACAGACTAGAATGCGCTGTCGTGAATCGATCAAACGTCCTTTTAATTTCTAAGGCTTACTTTCCGGCAAATAAAATGAACTGAATGTAAAAAGGGAAAGAGAAATAGCGAAAAATTCAACTTCTAATTAAATCTTTTCTTATGGTTTAGAATAAACTATTCTCGAAACTGAGAATGTTTTGATCAAAGCTGTGTAAATCTAGCGGAATTTGTGCATGGAACCTTGCGTTTCCTGTATTTATCTCATCTATTGTATGGAATATGTGTGAAAATCTTCATTATGAATCGGTATATTTCAAAGAGCTACACACCCAACAAGAATACTATTGACCGACAATATACAGAACGGGGGCAGCTGTAGTGTCAACTATTACTAGTGAATAATTAATTAAGACATGGTTATATTTCAGCATGAGTCAGCATGCAGATTTGCATCAGTTACTGAAATCATAAAATATGTTGAAAAGCTACTTCTATTCGCCTGTTTAGTATTTTCTAGAACCTTATGTGAAACGGTATACAGGTTGTAAGCGAGTTGTTTTGACGAACTAAGTTTTTTCCCACGAGCTGGAGTGCTGTGTTTAGTCAAGTGTGACGAATCAGGGGCACCCAGTGAGCATTGTTGAACGTATTTTAGTATTTAAACGGTAGCTATAGGCATATTTTTATCCCCAAAAAATTTTTCATCTGTTTGGATTTCCTGGCTGAAAGTCTAGTAATTCGAAAATTGTAACTATCAAAACTTACCTTTTCGAAAGTTTCAGCCAGAAAAAAGGCTCGCGAAAATTCTAGGTGACCTTTTCAGGGTAAAACTTTGTTTAAAATGGGCAATTATACCATTTTTTAGTTGTTCGAAAATCCTAGGAGAGGCAGGCAAGGAAGAAATTTTACAACGAATGTTCCGAAAATTATAGATTTCAAATCGTCTTCCTAACAGATATTTTTTTTCAAAAATTGACGTTGGGTGCCCCTGATGAATGTCGATTTTTTATTTCTGTGTTTACAAGTTGGCGGAGGCCGTAAGATTTCTGAAGTTCAAGTGAGAGTTTGTTATTATTGGCAGAGGCTGTTTAGTTTTACTTAAAGTCAAGTTTGTGTTGGCGGATGCTGTGGTTTAAAGCTTTGTAAAGAAAAGTAAAGCTCTGTATGTTCCTTTGGTATTAAACTTCCTTGTGTTAATCCAATATCCTGGCCTACGTGCTTATAGTCTGTGAATAGTCATCCACAAAATATTCGAACTCGTAACATTGAGTTATGGCCAATTCCATGCCCACACCCATGCCTTACATATCTTTAATCAGTACATGAGACTATTGCGCTGTTTTTGAAGCCTGATGTAACGAAAACGGAGAATTCTTTTTTCACTGTTGTTTTGTTAGACTTGTTACTCACCACCAGCAGTAACCTCATATTTGACTTGGGTCTAAACGTTTAGACCCAAGTCAAATTTAGAAGGATTTGTATGGAATCATCAGAGCATAACTGGGCTAATATCTCAGAGACGATTTGCCCCGAAATGCTGGTTTTTGGCATGTTGGCCTCTTGAATGTTGCTCTTTTGAGAATATCCTGACAAATCCCACAATTTCACAAATTGACACCTTACTCTCACCATATATCATTTCTTACTATTCCTCCGCAATTACAATCAATTCCACGACCACGGCGCCGAAGTGAACGCTCCATAGCGTCGTCTTGTTTTATTTTTTGTATGGTAAAACGTCAATCCAGAACGGTTTTGTCCAGCGTACTATGATAGTGTATATCTAAATCAAATATATGTCACTCAATGTAGATGATGAAGGCTGAAATGTTACCTCCCAAACTTAATGGAACGGATGCTTACAAACTGCTTTTTGTATAGAAATGGCTGTTGAAAATGTAAAAGTACATGTAGTAGGAATGGTTACTCAGCTGATGAGACTACTAATGTTTTCAGTATGATCACTGTTTACTGTTGATTTAAGACCGTAGATCTTCGATAGTGTTTGTCGTATTTAGTTTTATTGAATCGTTCAGGATTGGTCTTCATTCACAAGATTGCATTTTTGTCTCTTATTTAATATCTTATTTACGTATAGGAGCGTTCAGCCTGAAATTTGCCAAAATATTAAGAACATGCCAGGAACATATTCGAGGCTCAGAGGAGGACAATTTATTTTTCACTGCTTTTACTTTCCTGAATCCAGAAAAGATGATGTTCTACCACATGGAACTGATCAGACTGCATGTAAAATTTTGTCCTTTCAACAAATTCCTTTATTTGTGTATGGTCAATTTATAATACCGTACATTGTACTTGTAAAATTCATTAGTGTGAAAATTATAATCATTGTCTTATCTTGTCTATATGTAGCTTAAAAGTTATCAGATTTCCGTTATTGAAATTTAAGATCATCCGTAAGAACATTTTCAGGCTAAAACTGCCCAGGAAATAAGAACGCTCTAAGCTCAACTCGAAAAACGTCTGAGTCCTTATCATTAAAAGAAGGTGTAACGATTCAAGTTTAACAAAAAAATTTCAACATACACAAAAAAAGTGTTAAAATTACAAGACTTTGATGTACTGCAAGGGAGCTAGAATATTCGCACAATGAAATTGACATAAGGCATGCTAGAGCAAGCATGTTATATTTTCCAGTTGTGCACGCTGACTACCTCGTGGCTTGAAACTAAAAAAGCAGTACGCGTCAATTTCTTCGCGACAATTTTTTGCGACTCATAGCCAGTTGCAGAAGGTTTGAGTTACTCTTTGTTCAAAATTTACTGCCGCGCTGATAATGCTATAAAACAATAAGCTCTTTGCATGACTTGATCTCGTGACCAACTTTCGGTAAACACGAAAACAGTTCACTTTTGAAAAATTTTGTTAGCACGGGCTGAAAGAGCATATCAAAATCAGGTAACCTAAGAATTTTCAGCCGCGTATATATATCGAGACATGAAGCAATTAGGAAGTTTGGAGAGAACTCAAGAGGCTGCGCTCCTTTTGTGCCGTCGACCAAAACTTCTCGCGAGCTTCATATCTCATGTACGCTGACACATGAAATAATTGTTAAAGAAGCATTTGGTTTCCTCCGGGTAGAGAGCGAATAATAAATAGTGACATGGAAGATGAGTGAAACTAAAAGTATTTTTTTTGGTTAGAATTCAAAGTGGACAGACTGCAAATTATCTTAGTTGCTAAAAAATATATATCTACGTGTCGCAACTGTTCATCAGTAGGATGCCTAAAATGCGTGCAATTCCACCAATTGCAGAACATTTTTGGAGGAGCCACCCACCATGTGAGCACAGTCACGGACAATGTATAAGTGAGGAAAATAACGCAAAGTAAAATTAAGACGTTAATAAACGAACTAAATGTACACGTCAATTAAATAAATAAACAAATAATGCGCGCGCTCAAAATAAAACTGCACGCGCTCACGTACCCAGATACAACTGAAATACAACACTATGCAATAAATAAGTAATGTCAGGAGCCCATCAAATAGAGCCTCCATCTCCCATACAAGCTCTTGGAGTCAACCCTTTCCCGAGTAGATTTATAATTAGATCGGTTCCCAGAGGAGACTTCGCGCGCCGACAGTGGGAAGCGCCAATCACAACGACGAAATGACAGTGCCATTGTACTCAATCAAACAGCGGGAAATTCGGTGTTGACAGGCCAAACACAATCATAAGCTAGTGAAACGTGACTTAAGCGTTCTCATCCCTCAGATATTTTCTTTCTAAAGGGTAGATTATGCTGTGGAGAGTTTTAAACTCTGGCTATGTTAATTTTAATTTTGGCTGCTTGTCTCACATTAAGAGGCCATGAAGCTGGTCTGTTCCATGCGTAATGATTAACTACTTCCTGCAGTCTGTAGTTCTGACAGAATTCGCTTTAGCCATTTTGTTTTTACGTTAAGGTTTTTACAGTCGTCTCCCGATAACTTAAACCTTCAAGGGAAATCGAAAAAAGTTCGAGTTATCGGGAGCTCGAAGAAAATAGCCGAGAGTAAGGAAAAAAAACAGTTTTTACTGCACAGTGAACATTTTCATCACATTTAATTGTAGAAATGTCCTCAAATGTCAAGTGAAAATTAAAAGATACTTCTAGATTATAAATCAGAACGTAACGAAACAAAACACAGCTTAAATAGATCATGCGTTTTACTGTTTTGAGAAGTAAAGCCGCTTCACGTTGGCCTGTGACAATCGACATCAGCCTCCATTATAGTAAACTATACTCCTACAACACGTTAATAGGAAATCCAAAATTCAATGTTTCGGACGCCAGTAGACGGCTTTTTTCCCTACTTTTTAAGGGCTCAAAACATGGTTCGAGTTATCGAGGGTAAAATTATATAGAAAATGACCTGAGGGGAAACGAAAATTGGTTCGAGTTAGGGGGAGTTCGAGTTATCGGGGGTTCAAGTTACCGAGGGTAAAATTACAGTAAATGCATGACGGAAATCCAGGGGAAATCGATTTTGGATCGAGTTAGCGCGAGGTTCGAGTTAGCGAGGGTTCGAGTTATCGGGAGTCGACTGTAGTTTGGCCAAATGCCTCAATATTAATCAAATTTCTAGTTTTTCAAGGTTTTTTTTTCCGAAATGCGTTTATCTGCATAAATACTTGTAGTCCTTGTGGTTGTTTTGTCCGTCAGCTAGTGTGATGATTCCCTGCAATGTTTTGTAACGCCGGCCCAGCTATTTAACATTGTTTTCTCGCGAAAAGTGATCTACAGATGCGAATTCGAAGGAAAGAATTGAGCTTAAATTTCTACATTAACTGCTGAGAATTGTCCTTTAATTAATTCTTTTGGCGCAGATTCAATCGATTTTTTTTTTCTTGAGATAAGTGGGCCTTTGGACTGGAGCGCGATGTGAAAAATTCCTCCGTTAGAAAATTAATTTTGAGTTAGCTTCACATTCACAGTCGGGCAACTTCTCTTTTCTGTTCAACTTTTCAAGTGCCAGCTTTATCAGGCAACTCTCATGGTAATACAAGTCAGTTGTAAAGGAAGACTGCAATTTCTCAAATTTCGGAACTAAAGCATTTCTCGTTAGTTGCTACTTAGGTCATCGCACGCGTGCTTAACTAGCGAAATCCACTCCACGGTGATGACAAAAATCAAATGATCCTGGGACTTTTTCGGCGCTGATCATCAAAAAGTTCCAAATCGTCCACAGAACGCTTAATCGTCGACTTTTTTCGAAGTGCATGCTTACATGTGGGGTGTATGACGGCAAAAAAGAAAACACTCGCAAAGATAACCTTTCAGTGATCGTCAGTTCGCTGCCTTTGTCCCATCGCTTCATGCTCAGTCTCAGGCCCAGTTCAGACGTCGTGCTTCTGCCGTGCCGAACTTAATTGTAATTTGGTTCGACTGTAGCACGGCAGGAAAACAACTTTGATTAAGACGTCGTGCCAGAGTCGAACCAAATTCAGGATTTACTGATGACTCGTAACAATTCTTCTCCCAACTCCCCGTGGGAACGCAATCTCGCCAAAATACATTAATATAATTTATGAATTTTGCCAGCGCGGCAGAAGCACGACGTTTGAATCGCTGCCGTGCCAGAGCCGTGTAGCACGGCAGAGCTTGTCGAACTTAATTACTTGCCGAACTTAATTCAAAAGTTTGATTCAGACGCCGTGCTTCTGCCGTGCTTTTGTCGAACTTGATTCCTGAATTTAGTTCGGCACGGCAGAAGCACGACGTCTGAACTGGGCCTCAGTCGGGTAATTTATTAACTTTTATTTCATGACACCCAGATCCCGGCGGCTGTAAAATTGTAAAAATGGACGTATAGTAAAAAGAAAAACGGTCGAAGGAGGGGCTTCTGAGTTCGACTTCATCCAGCTCTATTTTTTCACGGTGACATACGAGACTCGCGGAAATATGACACTTTTCGCGGAAAACAAGCCGTTCTATTTATAAATCTACTCGGGAAAGGGTTGACTCAAGAAATAAATGGAGATGGAGTCTCCATTTGATGGGCTCCTGGTAATGTAAGGATACGATGGTGCAATTCAAGCCTGGATTGCTAATCTCATCTCCCGCAGGGCTGCACCATATTTCTCGACGATAAGACCATGGCGACTGAAGAATTTATTAAATGATTTCTGAAGTAGATTGGTTTCAAAGCCTTGCTGTCTGAGTCGTAATGAAAGTCCACAGAGTCTATTGATGAAGTCAACTTTGGACGTGCAAATTCTAGCATATCTCACCAGTTGAGATATATAAACACCGTAAGCTGGATTGGCGGGAA